>JAWNKX010000555.1:0-585336 GCA_035041755.1 Cacoxenus indagator
ACTCGTATATGTGGTAATATTCAACGTTGATATAACAATGCAGAATGTGGTACAATCCATTTATTGTTGATATCAACGTCAACATTTCTCATCATCCGTATTTCATGAACTAAGTATCTCGGCTACTTTTTGATGCTTTTGTTGTTGACTAAGTGACGTTTGGAAGGTACATTTTTTGACGAAGTAGGTAACACGATATAAATTAAAAAAGAAATTTATATATATATACATAGCTTGTTATCATTGATTTGACAATAATGTTCTTGCCTTGCTGCCGACCAGTGATTTGATTTTAACGCTTCACAGGGGCCATCTCTGCCACACCACATTCTGATTTTTACTTTATTAATTTTAAATTAATTTTTCTGTTATCATTAGAACAACTTAATTAACTTGTATATACAAAAATTTACAAAACAACTTAAATAATAAGTGGGGAAATGATTTAATAATAATATTATAAGGATCTAATAGGGAGATCGACAGCGTGCGATCTTCTCAGCCGTCTCGCCACCCTAACTCCTCCCATTCTGCGTCGTTTTAGAAGGCGCCTTCCCAGATTTTTCAACTTCTCTATATATTTTTTGGCCTGACGAATTTATCACATTACCAATTTTCGGTATTTTTAAGTTGTTTTCAAGGTCCGCCGTTCGCATGAACCAAGGAGCACCAGTAAGCATACGCAATGTCTTGGCCTGCAGTACTCTCACCTTCGTGATGTTTGACCTCGCTGGTATGTCATACACCTGCAAACCGCATCGCCAAGCAGGAGCAATTATGGTTTTGTAAATGTTCACCTTATTTCCCAAGGACAATTTATTCCTGCTAGTTAAAAGCCAATGCAATTTACCAATCCTCTGTCTTAAGGATTTCGTGATACTTGAAATATGCGTCTTGAAAGTTAGCCGCCTATCCAAATACACACCCAGGTATTTGTAACCTGAATGGTGTTCCAACAGCTAGTTTCCAATGAAAACTCCCGGACAGAAATCTGGCCGTAAGGCGTACGTCACATTGGCACATTTGTTTTTGTTAATGCAAATGTTCCAACGTCGTGTCCAGTTTACAAAAATATGCAGGTATTGATGCAGTGAGTCCGTGGCTTCGTAAATGCACTTGTTTCTGACGAGGATGGCCGTATCGTCTGCAAACGTGGCAATGATCAGATCCAGAGGATCCTTCAGTGGTATTTCTGACCCAATGGGCATGTCGTGCGTGAACAGGGTATAGAATGTAGGCCCCAAAACGCTACCCTGGGGGACACCTGCGCAAATCGCCTTGATGCTAGATTCTACACCATCCAGTACAACTGGAAGGTCCTATTCTCAAGGTAGCTGCGCACGATTTACCATAGTTGAGCGGCAAGAGATTCTTGAGCTTACTGAGCAGCCCGTCGTGCCAAACTCGGTCGAAAGCCTGCTTTATGTCAAGATACGCTGCCACCACGTACTCCTTAGCCTCAAATCCTTCGAGAATAAAGTTAACCACCCTATTTAGCTGCTCTGGCGTTCCGTGAGATTTACGAAAACCAAATTGAAAGGAAGGAACTATTTGCTTTACCTTTTTTAAGTCCAGGATCCGTGTCAGCAAACAGCGTTCAAACAATTTTGCTACAGTGGGTAGCAGGCTAATTGGCCTATTGGAATCTAAGGTGTAAGGGCTCTTGCCGGCCTTATGAATCATGCAAATTCTCGCCTTCTTCCACTGTTTCGTCACATATCCTAATCTCAACACTGATTTAAAATGAGGACCAGAAATAGCACAGTTTTTAGCGGCATTGCCTTAAGTGTAAAGTTGTCCAGTCTATCTTCACCTGGAACCTTTTTAATGTTCAACCCTTTAATATGTGCTGAGACTTCCTCGGCTGTAATGGGAGCAACCGGGAGGAATAATTGGCCTGCGCTTTCAAGTCTCATATGATGGCGAACGCTGAGTTCTGAGCTGGTATCAAATGGCTGAAATCGAGCTTTCAATTCCTCGGCGAAAGCCTCGGCTCGCTCGCTTAAAGATCTAGCCCAGGATCCATCAGTCTTGTTGATTGGAAATTTTGGGGTTATCTGGTGTTTATACCTTCTCGCCAACTTCCACAAGGAGTGCTTTGTGGGGTCGTCGGGGGAGACATTTGACAAAAACCGGTCAGTTTCTGCAGCGTCAGCAGCTTTTTGACCCCATTCGACACTTTACGAAAAACCCTATCACAATAGGGTCGCGGGTGCGACAAAACTGTCTCCTGAAGTCTCCTCTTAATAAGCAGCAGTGCTTCAATAGCTGGGGGAAGTCCAGAACGCACTCTTGAGCCATGTGGTGGATTTAAGGAGGCGGCAATGAGAGCAGCTGAGTGCACCTTATTTAGAAAGATCGAGTGCACGTCTTCAATGTCTTCGGGCATCAGGATTTCCAAGTTTAAATGTAGAGATTCATTCAGATCTCGGCGAAATGCAGCTAAATCAGTTCCAGGTGGCAGCAGTCGTCCTTTTATTGTTTTGATCTTCGGAGTGGAATCAAAATCAACCACAAGGGGGAGATGATCAGAGGAGAGTTGATACTCAGTCCTGATAGACAACTCGTCCGAACGCAGCCCATTATGAATGAAGAAATCAATAGCGCTGGGTGTGTGCCTTTGGGCGTACGGGAAATGGGTCGCTTGACCAGTTGCCAGGATTTGAGCTGTTGAATTTTGCACAACTTCCTGTAAGCAGCTGCCCCTTGTATCCGCTCTAAAGTTACCGCAGAATCTGCTTTTGGCGTTAATGTCTCCACCTATGAGAAACATTCTTCCAAGATTGTTTAAAAGATCTTCGAAGTCTACAGATGACCAATTAAGATGTGGAGGTAGATATAATGCAGAGACTATTAACTCGCCTCTACTGGTTGAAATCTGGATGGTGGCCATCTGTAATTTCGCTGTTCTCACTGGCTCTTGTAAAGAATATCAGATTTTTTGCTTAATAAGCACAGCCGCTCCTCCTCTATGCCTATTGCTGGGATGGTCTGCCTTGTGAATGTTGTAGCCAGGTATAAAGATCTGGACTCCAGTTTGCAGCTATGTCTCAGTGACGAGCAACACATCAATGTTATGGTCGGTTAGGAAATGCTTAAGCTCCTCAACATGCCCAGAAATTCCATGAGCATTCCACAATCCAAGGCTGAGTGGACGGGGCATCATTTACGGGCATTCACGAAATTGAGGCATACTTGTTTGAGGAACTGATTGCTCTCCTTCAGTTCATTAAACATTAATGTAATTCTGTCAACTTTAGCTGTGTGTGAGAGCTCTAACCTGGTAATGCTGTCAGGGGTCTGTGGCGATTGCTGTAGATGCACAGCTCGGTTGTTAACATTGCAAGATCTCTTCGGAGGATTAGTTATATGCAAACCAGCACTAGTGTGTCCGCATATGAGGTGTCTCCCTTGACCATTACCACCGGGACGTAATCACTCTTCTCACAGAATCTTCCCTCTAGCTGCCACGCGCCGATATTGATATATTGAGTTTTAGGCTGTTTAGTTTATTTTTGAAAACTCGGCAGCCTTTACTCCAAGCAGCATGTTTTTCACCGCAATTTATGCAGCAAAGGTCCTCCACAGCCAAACATTGGGTGGTTACATGGTTTTGCCCACATTTTCCACAAATCCACTGTCGCAGACAGTAATTTTTGGTGTGCCCAAATCCAAAGCATCTATAGCACTGAATGACAGTCAGGTTCTTCTTTTGGAATTTCCACCAGGACACGTTGCCTGCCTATATGCTGCATTTTCGGAGCCTCCTTATTGTTAGGCACTTTGGCAAGGTTGGTTGATGAAGAAGAAGTTGTTTGGTACCATCTTTTCAGTGTCTGCTCCATTAACCTTGGTGATTAACTTGCGGGGGTTGGGATTAAACACTCCGGTGACATTGTGGCCTTTTGATATAAAAGGCTTCCTTGATAATATTGTGGGGGGTGGTGCTAGCCAGGTTGCGAACAACTACCCTGAAAGCTTTGTCCTCCTTAAGCTGGTATTTGTAGTGTTTAATGTTACGCTCTTTTAAGTAACGAACCAGAATACGATACGAATCAGAATCCTCTGTATAGACCCTTACAGTATCATTTCTCATAACTTTAAGTGAGAAACTGTTAGGTCCGGAGATCAGAGCCAGCTCCTGTTCCAAAAGGTAAGCATTGCTCACATTATCAATGTTGATAGGGGGTGGTTTTCTAGTCCTGCGAGTGGTTTCAGTATCAAATCCCTCAAGCAGAGCATCAGCGTCAAGGACCATTTTCGCTTCGGCAAGTGTTTCAGTGGTCTCATCCTCATTCCCAGCGTCAGATAGCAGAGCAAAGCGATTTGATGAAGTGACTCAGGAACTTTCCAGAGAAATAGAAGATTCCACGGTTTGGGCTGACCTCTTTTTCCCCTTCATTACCCTACCATGACGGAAAAGTGGACTGGGTGGTCTTTTTGACGCAGCCGTCTGCCAACACACCTGAGCACAAGGAGTCGCAGTTGTGGTACAAATCGGAACCGTGCTAAAAGAAACAGCTGGCACCGGGGCAGCGCCAGTCAAAAATTGACTCTGCAAATCAACGAACGAGCACATTTCAGGTAAGGCGCTTGAATGCGTTACTATATACTTGGATACATTTCATGTTGTTGTTGTTGTTGTTGTCGTAGTTGATGTACAGTTGTCATGTAGCCATGAGGTATCATTAGGAACCCGCCGCAACTCGGAGTCAGGTAGAATTGAGTCATCTCTGTTAGAATTGCTAATACCCGAAACGTCGCAAAGATTCCGAATTTTTTCCATTTTTAATGCATTTGCCGCAGCGCGGCGAACCGAATGGCGCTTAATTTTACCCGTTCTTATTTTTAATTTTATTTTTAACTGAGGTTATAGCAGAAGGAATTTCCTTATTTAATTTATTTTAATTCTTCACTTGACTTTTTTGACACAAGATACAACGAAGAACCGATTTGATTTGAAGAAAACTTTTTGTAATAATTTTCTTTGTCAGAGTATCAGTTTGGAATTTGACATACATATCGGCGCAAAACTGATGAAGGTATATTGTGATGGTCTTACTCTCAAGTGTTTTAAAGAAAATGGCAAAATCAAAGAGGACGATTTGGTGCATATTTAAATTAAAATTACGGAAATATATATTTGACCTCCATTGCGGCTACCTATTTTATCTTTTAGAGGGTTGAGAATGAATTTTTAAAAGCTTAAGTTGAAAATGTGGTAACCATATAATTTGTAGTTTTTTGTACGGCCGCTAACAGCTGATAATCTCAGAACTTTTTTAACATAAAAACGAAAAAAATGGTCATCGCTACGACAATATATAAAGGGTCTTCACGAAACGTCATAAATATATAAATAAAATATTAAATATATAAATAAATAAAATATATAAATAAATTTTAAAGTTCTAAGTCCAACGATATTAAAGCTGAGTTGGTTTCCACTCTTGGAGGGCCTTCTCCACCGCTTTCACAAAATATTGGTTGGCCGAATTCAAACGTATCCACAGCGGCTGCGAAGATGATCATCGCAGAGGTCGGTCATAAGAGATGGATACGACGGAAATGGTGAGAAAGGTTCATAAAATTGTTGTGGATAACCGCACAATAAAGTTGACGCAGATCGCAGAGACTGTGGGCATTTCAAAAAAAGCAGCAAATCGGATATTGGCTGAAGGTTTGGATATGAAAGAGCTCTGCACCAGTAATTTTTATTGATTATGTTGAAAAAGTAAAAATTATCAACGGAGAGTACTACGCCAACTTATTATAGAGTTTGATTGATGAGCTATAGGAAATCAAACCAATACGTCTGCTCACAGTTCAGTTTTTGCGATGGCAAAAATCAATGAATTATAGACTTATGCACCTCTATTTAGAGATTTTTTAAGGAGCTGGCATGTGCTGTAAATGACTATTTTGAGACTCTAGATGTTTCGATCTATAAGCCAGGTATAGAAGCCGCCTAGAACCGCTGAAAAAAGTGTATCGAGTTAAAAGGGGACTATGTTGAAATAAAAGCAATATTGCCAATTTTTATTTGTTTTCTATGTTAGGCCGACTACTTCTGGTAACACCCTCTTACATAGAAATTACAAATGCTATACAAAGTCATTCCGCACAAAAAGCAAACATTATCTACACAAAAAAGCTATGAATCTGAATGTGAGTTATTATGAAATCTGAATTTGAGTTATGTCGATGACATTGTTGGTCACCTTATATTTATAAGGTAAATTCGAAATTTAAAGTCTGACAAAGAAAACTAAAAATAAAATATATTTTAAATTGAAACTATATTTCGTTATTGGCGACTCATGATTTCCCCAGCTGTGAAAGGACTTTATGACACAGATTCCTGTTGTGTTTATTTGGCGTCTAAACTCTCATATGGTAGATGTTTAGTGCCTCCGTTTTCTCCTGACAGCTTCCGTGCAGGTCTTACTCCATCAATTACAAAATTTCATCGACTTTTTCAGTGACAGGCCGACCAGTGCGAGGTGCAGCTTTTACATCGAAATTTCCGGAACGGAACCTAGCACACCACTGCTGGGTCCGACGTTCGCTTACAGCACACCGTAAACTGCACACATTTTTCGACATGTTATTGCAGTATTTTCCCCTTTTTTATAGTAAAAAAGCATCACATAGCGCATTTTTTCAGATGTTTCAATATTATATATGTTCAATAGTATATATTATATATATGTGCACACATATGTCTGAGTGAGACTGGTGTTTTAAAAGACGTTATCAAATATAATTTGTCTTTTTTATTTTTTGTTGTTTTATTTTTATTATTTTTTCTACATTTTTGTTATGCTATGTTTGCCTTCAGACAAGGCTCGCCTATGCTTGTTTACAGATTAATTGTTGCGCGTACATGTGTAAAAACTATTTCTTTCTTTAGCCTTTAAAACTTGGCATTTTCATGTTCCAGCCACTATGTTCTTTGGAAGACTTCAGTTTCGAAGTTATTAAGAATAATACCTTCACAGGCTGAGCTTATAGTCGGAAAAGCACCAGTCGTGTTTTGCGAGGCTGTTGTTCTTTTTTTTACTTAAGCATTGTTGTCCTGTTCTGTCCGTTGGCAATCGCTCTCGTTCGAGCCACAGTTGAATTCTGCTTGCGGATGGTTTATGTTTGTAACAATAGCGGCTTTTGTTAATAAAAAAAAAAATATGAAAACACTTTATTGCAAACCTGCTGTGTGAGTCTGCCCGTCGTTTGTTGGTACGTGTTCATCATCTTAATAGAGCGGTGTCGACGCCTGGCTAAAAGACAAAGCTTCGGCTACTAGCATGGTGTGCGTGAGTTTTATCACTTCATGAGCTTTAATCGTTTTTAATTAGAATAGGTTGAAGAAGTTTTTTTTTTATTCTCCAAATGTACATATGTATTTACTTATTAAGAATACCCAATTTAGTTATAAAAAATAAAATTAAATTAAATGTAAAAGAAAGGAAAACCTGAAATACCAGTATAAATAAAAAATTATGTAAAAAAGTTGAAAAAAAAATTCTATTGCAGTAAGCGTTTCCAAAATTTACTTTACCGGAAACTGACGAATATTTGCCCTAAATTTATTTTGTTGTTTTATTACTCTTATTATTTTTTTAAGTTTGTATTTCATTTCACAATGAAATATTTTTTTGTTGTTGTTTTTGGGTTATCACACACGAATTGTAAATACATAATTTATGATTGACTGCCCGCCGCCACCTTCACCAATTACTAACACGCAAACGTTTTGTTAGCGTTGCATAAATAATAAATTCAAATTATGTATTAAAAAAAAATAAATCAAAGAAGAAACGATTAAAATGTATAACAATTTTTTAATACGAAGGACAAACGATTAAAATGTATAACAATTTTTTAATATTCCTACAAAAACTATTTCCTACATAACAAGTGTCCACCTTTTCTCATTTTTCATTGGTTTGGTTCCAAAAAAAATTCTGCATTGCATTTAAACTATGAAAATCATAAAAAATTTATAAAATAAAACAATTTCTTCATATACTTGCATAAACTTTTTTATTTATGTGTACAGGGCTTTATTATTCCGTTTATCGACGTGTACTCCGTTTGACGATGAGACCTAAGCCACGCTGACTGCGGCACGATGTTGCCTTTTTATACTACCCAGAGGCTATGTTTTTTGCTCACGATAATACAGTCGTGCCACTCTGGGCTTGGTACCGAAACCGTTACTTTTTGGTCACGTGCTTTTGCGCACGAAATTACAGTCGTGCCATTCTGCGCATGGTACCGAAACCGTTACTTTTCAAACACGTCACCAAAGGGGCTCTCTTGCAAACGACATGACTACAGATAACAACCACTACAGACAAAAACCGCGGACGACCACAGACGACAACCACTTTTCATACAAGCAGTGATCGTTACGGGTCTGTTTGTTCCCTCTCATTCTATCTTTCCTACATGTATATTAACAAGTATTCTTCGCTGCTCATTTTGCATGCGCTTTTCATTGATTTTGCTGCCCGTCTTTTTTATATGTGTATCATAATTTTTTTGAATACCCTATGGAACTCACTTGTTCTTGAATTATATATTGACACGTCAGTTGACAGCATAATAGTGTCTGCTAACCATTGTCAGTTGGTTACATATACAATAATAAGTTTCTGCGTTTTACAAATTTCAATAAAAGCAATTGTGAAATTGGTTTTCATTGCACTCGATGATAGCAACAGTAACATAAGCATTAAAAAGTAAAGTAACATTGTGTGCATAAAAGCCTACAAAAATCATCATAAAAATTTGTTTGCTCATTTGCTTACATATCTAATCAATTTATTATAAACGCTATATTTAATTTAATAAAGGACATTAAATTAACACACACACAATTGTGGTGTTTTCTTTATATAAGTGGTGGGAAAATAGAATGCATAATATTACAACACTACAGCATTATTATATTGTCTGTGAAGAAACGTTTAATAGTACACCTTCTCTTCATACCAAAAACTGTCTCAATAATCGTTAGGAACGTTAACAGAAGTATCTATCATACTTTGATACTAAATGAATTTTCAAAACAAAATAAGTTTTTCTGAAATATCTTGAATTTAAAAAAAATTGGGGTATTGATTGATAGTCAGCAAAGAAAAATTTTTTTTTTAATAAGATAATTTGATATAATAGCTTGAGCCCGTGGTTCTTATATGACTTACGCTTCTAATGGTCGGTGTACTGTGAGTTGGTAAAAGAAGAAAAGTAAGTTTGAGAAAGGGTACGAAAAAGGAAACTAAAGCGTACCCTGATGACCATTGCGTACTCGGACACCAAGAATGACGTAGGCTCCTTGTTTAAATTACAAATAATATGTTACTAAATAATTTTAAAGCAATTCGACAGTCTATGTAAGTACTAGAGTATAAATTTAGGTATCCCTATTAAAATAATGTAAATCTCGTAAAAGTCGTCTATATAAAAAAGGCATTAGACTTTTATTTTATCGCATCTTCTTTGACTTACAGTCCACATTGAATTTTTCTACAGCTTGAATGAAGTTTTCCTATATTATTATCACTCATAAATTTGGCTATATATATTTGATTGACTGCCTTAGGCGTAACCACGGCGTGCCTACAGAGTTATATTTTTCATTAGAAATATAATGCACCTCGGCACACTCTTGCTAAGATGACGAAAGCGGTGTTATACTAATTTATAACTTATATATTTCACATAACTTGCTTTACTCATGGTCATGTTTGGATATAATAAACATTTATATGCAAAGCGTTTTCTTGAATGCGCATACTACTTAGCTTTTAGTTTCAAGTACATTCAGTCAACTGATTGCGCTCACTTAGTTGCAGCTTCCCTCTTTCAGAATCTTACATCTACATTTATTTAAGTTCATTTAGCTTATGAGTGCACTTGAAGTTGACCAATGGTGCCGCCACTGACATAAATGACTGTCATTGCAAAACATTTCATCGAAAAGTAGGCTACGAAAATATGCACGCTGGGTCTGGTCTCTAATTATGAAAATTTCGGAATAAGTGCGCTTCTGGTTGAGCTGAGTACGTGTAATTAAAAAAAAAAAACATTAGAGACTATTTTTCGGTAAAGTCCTCACCGTTGTTGATGGTGAAACGACGACTTGATTTTTAATGAAAAATTCACATTCATTTAGAGAATAATAACAGTAGAATTCTTTAATAATCGATAGACACTTTAGTGTGTTGTTACTAGTAGAAACGAGTGGCAATAGATGGACTTAACTTGGCAAGTGGAAGTAATTATTGGAGCAAAACTAAATTTGTTATGGAATTGATAATCAAGGTTCTGATAAACCACTTCGACTCCGCTGCTACTAAGGACCCTACTGATTTGGGCTCTCGGATTACTACTCAGTACATTGTATAATTGCCAGAGTTTTTTACTGCAATCAATTTTGGAATCCATACATTTTAGCTTTAAAGGAATTCTGATTGTACGCGATGGAGAGAGGGACGTTGACTTCATATAAAATGTCAAAGAATCGAATTGAATTTTCAAGAATTTTTTAGCAGGATTTTGAGATTTTAATTTCTAATTCTCAAAAAAATAAATAAATAAATAAAAAATCATAAATTAGAAATTGAAGTTATAGAAAGAATTTCGGTTTCGTTTGGAAAATGTATTAAATTTTGTTCATTCAGTTTTGTTCTATAGTGTGTTTGAATGAGTGTGTATCTATAGAAGGCGCAATAAAGACAATTACACATTTATCAGTGCGTGCATAAACTCACATACTAACATATAAGTATTCACACTAGCCTGAGTTAAAATCCGCTAGAAATGGAAACCACAACGTCTGCAAAGAGGACACGAGTTCGGGCGCAATAAACGAAAGCAGCTAAATGAATGGCCAGGTCATTGTGAGTTAGACGTGGGGTCAAATAAATATTTTAGCCTACGTCGGTTTTAAAGTTTTGTACACACCCTCGCTATCACAAAGCCACACACGTCAGAATGAATTGCAAGAGGTCTGAACAATTTTTTCGCAACCTGCAATTAATCAAGCCATTGTCTAAGCAGAAAAAAGAGAGCGTTAGCAAGCGAAAAAGCTTAATCGGAGAAAAGCAATAAGGAAAAAAATGTTCTATTTTATGTTGCCCTTATTTTCTAAAACCACAATTAAGGGTTTTTTTCCCTCTATGGCCAACTACCGGGAAAAATTTCCAAATTGCGAATACATTCAAATATGTGCAAACAATTTGTTTAATGCTTATATCTGTCTTTAGCTTTCGTTTTGTCAGTTTACTTTTTACTTGCTCCATACTTAAAAGTGTGACCGGAGCCTTTAGCTGCAAGCCCAGTATACGATTGCAAAAAAAAAAGTCAAAAAGTTACAACTAAATTTCGCTTATGGCCGCTTCGGTGTGCTAGCTAGGTAGGCTCTAAGAACACTCCAACTAGCCACCCGACTTTAAAATTTATATCTATAATTGATTTGATTTAACTCATACATCTGGCTTCTTTTTCTGACGGTTATATCGTCTATGTAGAATAATTCCCTCTGCCAGTTATTTTGAGGTTCTCTCTTAATTTATTAACTAATTGCAAAGGGGTCTTAAAAATGTTTAATTTCCAGTAATGCTGTACAACAGCTTTACTTTACGATCAACCAATACCCTTTAACTGGGGACTAACCACTAGATTACTTACACTTGCTCCTACAAGGTATCTTATGAACGAAACATAACAAGTCCTTAAAGCAACTATTACAAACAAAATAAATAAATAATAAACTTTTGGGCGAAAGGATCGAGTCTTCTATCGTAGGATAGATGCAAACCAGCTCCTGATAAAATATTTGGCAAAGCTCTGCCTATGTCACTTTAACCACTGTGGAAAAAAATGGTCATCTGTATAGTCCAATGTGTACATAGAATAATTAAGCCATTTAGTTGTTCCTACTAAATCCAACAAATTTGATTGGAAGCAATTCAAACCTGCGGAAGAAGTCATGAGTCCGCACTAATCAAGAAATATCGAAGAAGGTAACTTTTTAAGTACTCGAAAAAGTCAGATGTCTATTTGGTCTGGAAAATGGTATTCAACAGAGGTGACCCATATGACAGTGTCTTTTTCCGCTGACGACATAGAAATCCCGGCCCGTTCCATTACAGCTTGTCCCCTTGAAAATCAGTGTATTTAATGAAACCGAACTGTTCCATCAAATTGGACAAAAATACCTCCCACTTGAATGAAATATTTCTTCATTCGGTTTTGCCCTTCTCAGCTCACAATGAAGAAAAACTTTTTCAATGCCATCTAGTCATTTCTTCGTGACAATGCGGACTTTGGTATTGAAATGCATATATACACACATACACATGGAATTTAAAATTGGGATTTTCGGTTGCCGTTTCTGTTCAATTCCGATTTTCCAAACGCCTTTGGTGGTCTGACATCATTTCAGTCATCATTAACAACATTAGTCAACCTTAAATTGAATCTGATTGACATCATTGTCAATTTCAGCACAGTGCTCTCACGGTTGTAGAAAATGCTGCAAATATTTTTGCCGATATGCAAGGATAACACTAACAAACCTTCACCTATTTTATCTCTGACCTGTTATTCAAAAAGATTTGAACCTTAAAATGGAATGAATTTGTATTTTTTAACTCAAATGTTGACCTCAAATAAAACTATTTTTAATATGTTGTTAAATGATTATGTAACTCAACGGTTATTATATACGGTTATATTATATTATATCATCTATTTATTTATGAAGTCGCTCACCGAACCAAATAGTCACAGGAGGCAATACTGCATGTGTAGGTAAAATATTAATACTAACAAGCTAACTAAGAAGCAATTAGAATACACGTGGCTTCGAAAAAGTGATTGCGAAATATGAAATTTATTGGCATAAAAAATAGCGTACTCATGCTCAATAGGTACTATTTGAGGTGACTGTATTTTTAAAATGTCTTAATTGTGTTAAAATCACATGTACACTAATAAGTTTGTAGATCTGGATGTGTAGCTTTTTCAGGCGTTGCGTTTGACTACTGTTGTTTAGGAAGTTGATCGCTAGGCGGTTGACATGGAACTTCAACCTTATGAGGTATCCGTTGCTGTTCTTAACGGTTTCTTCTTTCATTGTTGAGATCTTTAAGTGGATGGATGGATGGATAACAGACTTCCTGACAAACCACTGTGCACATACGATTCTATGTTCTGTAGAATGAGCTTCGAGTTTGACCTAAAGAGCAAAAACATTCTTCGAGGTTTCAGGCCCAAGTGCTTTCCCTATGATTTCTGGTTGCCAGGGGAGACGCCTGTATAGCGTCAGTGAACAGGTCCTTCCTTTGTCTCACTTTGTTACTGCTCAACAAAGCATTTTATGTAATTTTCATTTAATATTATTAATAGTATAAAGTGTTAATATTTTGATCAGCTGGATGAGTAAAGTTGTTATGTTCACGTTGTTATATTGCACGAATTCTTCTTTTCACTATAGTTACATTTGTCGGTCGGTCGAACGCAATCACTAGAAGAGAGCCTCACAGAAACCAATATTTACTAAACATATGGGATCTTGGATATATTAAGTAGAAGTTCGGAAATAGTGCATTTCATATACATAAACAGTGAAAATTGGTAGAGCCTATGAATACTGCATCATGTCGTCTTAAAGCTTTAGTGTTGATCTGCAGTAGACACATTGATCATTTCTTACACATAAGTCAAATTAATAAAATTAAAGCAGTTACTAAAAATATGTATTTCATGGCAGACCAGAAACTTCATTTCCTTCAATGTCGCCCTGTTCGTGACTTTAGATTAAAGGTTATTTGTCCATCAATTTTATTGCGTCATGCTCACAATAAACACCCGCAAACAGACGACGTTCAAACGTTAAATAAACCCAACAAGAAGTTGTTAACTTTGCTATACTTTTCTCGAAATGTTCTTTCATTTACTCTGGGATACTTTACGAAATTTATTGTTGCACTACATCGACAAGTACTGTCATGGTGTAGGATACACTTGGTTCTTGCTGCAACTGTGCAATTGAACTCGTCGAGGTTTATTGTAGCATTGTGTTATCAAGTTGGTTAAGATAATTTGTGTTGGTAGCGCAAATAGTGCAGACAAAGAAGACAGATGCAGTGGAAACCTGCTTCATAAAAATGTTCAATTGTTTTTTATTGATTTTGTTTTTTGATTGTATTTCTATACGATAGATTACGGTTTATTTTTAAATGGACAAATGTAATATCGAGTAATCATAAATGTTTTGAAATGAAGATCAGGTCAAAAAATAGACTTCCTCGTGTGCAGTGTATCTATGAAATAATAATTACTATATCCCAAAATAGATTCAACAGGTTTTGTCGACTACGTATATTTTAACTAAAATATCCTAGACTAGTATACAAAATGATCAACACCAAAACATTCAACAGAATTCAAATGCAGAAATACTATAAAAAATTAAAATTGACAGTTTTTGTTCAAATAAACTATTTATAAATGATGACATTGTCAAGGGGAAGTAGAAGAAGAGAAGCCAGTATTCAGGGTTCTTAAAAACTGTGTCCGCGGCAGCTGTTTTAAGATAATTGTCATATTGTAAAGGCAATGAGCATGTCTCTTTGACTCGAGATTGATTATCTCTCCTTTCTTTCCCTTCGTTTCACTCTATTAATACGCGGATATATAGACAGCAAAAAACATTTCAATCTTTCTCCTACTGCGCTCGTCTTTAAGCACATTACCGAAAGCGAATTAAATATATTGTAATTGAAGTTGAACATTCACAGTTTTGATCAAAAACGTGAAACAGTGCTTCCTCTAAACAGACGTTTTCTGCCAATAATATTTAAATAATTTGTCGTAATGCGTATTACCTTTTGAACACAGAAATAATTTTGATTCACTCTCTTCAAGCCCTTGCCAATTTAAGCGCAACCAACTTAGCAAGTTCTTATTTGGTTTACTCATCTACACTCCAACAGGTATTTTAAGGACCTCACTAAGATAATAAGAAAAGAACAATCGACGCAAACTCAAGCAAAGCAGAAAGGGTAAAAGTTAAAAAGCCTCAGAATGCACTCAAGCGAATTCAGCACAACAAATGAAATTTTTAATTGTCTGCAGTGTTCATAAAGCAAATACTCATAACAGGCTACACATACATTTATTCAGATGATTCATTTACGACCACAGGCTTTTGGCACAGACAATCAGAAAATTTAACAATTTCTTTAATGTTGCTCGTCCTGCTGTCAGCAGCCGGTCGGGCTACTGAAGTTGAGTGACTGAAGTGTTGAAGTGAAGTGTAACTCAAACCACTCATTTATACAAACCAAAAGCAGCTCCAGACTAACGAGGCTGACTGCCTACTCTTTGTGACATCCTTGTTCATTGTACTTTTACAGTTGCCCCTGCTGCACTCACTCACACTGACACTGGCATTAAAGGGTGAACTTATTTTTTATTTTGTTTCAGTGAGAGTCGTCACTGTCAAAGTCGGCACTCAACCATCCGGACTCTGTTATTCTACCTTACTCTCGGTCTACCTACAGGGCACAACTTTAGTTATATTTGTGCTTCTGAAGCTAACTTACAGAGTTGGACTGAACTGTAAAGATCCTTAGCCTTATAGACGAGCCGTGTTGAGACGTGTTTTGCCCGCTGAGCGTTATGCTTATTATCCCTTTAGAGCTTCTTCTTCTTCAACATTTTTAATATTATAACAACCTACTTCACAGCCGGTGCAAAACAATACCAGGAGAATTAAGTGAATGAGTGATTGGCAGATGGAACGCTGAGCAATTAAAAACCGAGCCACAGAGGATGTCTTAAGTAATGCTCAGAAGTAATGCGATACGCAAGCAGAAAAGAAAAGAACATAAAGAAAAAGAAAAAATAGATTGAACTGAAAATGGACAGTCAATGGGGTTATAGTCGTTCTTTTACTGTGTCCTTTTATGCTTTCATTTGCTTTTTCATTTTGCCCGTTCATGCATCGGTATAAAAAAGTAAAACAACAGCTCGTCCTATTAAGCTTTTATTCTAAGCGATTGTTGCGTCATAATGCATTATTTTTATGCGGTACTTTAACGCATACGATACCAAACAACATCAACAGGATTGTCATTTCAAGTGCTTTTAAGGCCCATATAACTGAAAACCATGTATATTAAGTTACATGCATGTTTGTTTGTTCGTTACGGACGCCGAAACCGCTGTACATACATATTTCTATGTAATTTTCAGGGAATCTCTAAAATAGCCTTTAGATAGTTACTGTGAATTTTGGTGGGAAAAAATCGTTGAACTTGCTAAATATTAAGACCAACTCAATTTTCAGATGCTTCTCCAACTGTACGTATACAAATAAAACACAAAACGGGCAGTAGCTGAGAATTGCGTTGCCGGCAGTGCTACTCAAACTGCACAAAGTACAAACGCGCCCGGTCCCCGCTAGAAGTATAATAATGGGAAAGTATGTATTCATCTTACTAAAATGCTGGAGTACTCTGGTGCCCTTCAATTAGGTAATACAACTATGCCAACTATGCTGGTGAAAATCTGAAAATTATATATCTCTGAAAAAAGCAATTGTGAGAAGGGCATTAAAGGGCATAAATAATAATAATAAATAAATAAAAATAAAAAATAAATACAACACTCGTTTACAGCCTGTCTTTAAACGCTTTGAAATATATTTCAATGCTGGGGTTTGAAATACAACATTTTATAGTGCTTTTCTCTTAACATAATTTTGATTTCATTTTTCACCCATAGCCATAGCTAAAGATCATAATATTTATAATATGTACGGTTCCGGATCCATTATGATTATGCTCCTTCTAATGAGTTGGACAAATTTTGATGAAAAAATTTGTGTGCGTTTAAAGAGTCCGTGAATGGTTGGATTAACGTTTGGTCCCGGTAGGTAGGGATTTTTTAAAATTTTTTAATTTGGCCCAAAATATGTATACCCAACCGACTTCAATGAAATTTCGGAAATGTGATTGGGTTCCGATTCCATAACAGGATGGGCTTGAACATAATAGGTTAAGCTGTAGTCGCAATCTAGACATGTTTTTATTTTGAGTGTATTTATTTTCAATTTGTTTATTTGTCTAGCGCTTGCATTAATTCTGGTCAGTGGCATCTTATGGTAGAAATTCGAAGTACAAGTGTAAACAGCTGACAAACAGCTGTCTAATTCGATTGTTTTGATATTATTCGACACCAAAATAGCAGCTTTCCATTTAGTGGTATTAAATTATTTAATGTATATTGACGCTTATTATGGAACAGTGGGAAATGGCTGTAGAAAATAATGGAAAATATTTCGAATAATATACATTTTTGTTAATAAATGACTTTTAGCATTAATAAAACTAACAGAATTAATGAAATTAATGAAATTAATATTTAGTTGTGTTGTGTAAAATTAAATATATTTTTGTTTTTAGTCTTCCATGAAATAAAATAAAACTGCATACTTACAATTATAATGAAATGTTTACTTTTCATTAAACTTTATTCCCTTACTGTATATAGATCCGAAGAGGACGTTGTTAATGTTCGGATCAGACAGTAAATTAATCCATGTGAGATTTATGGTTTTCGCGGCATATCAATCAAAATTTTACACAGCACAATTCAAAGAAATAAATAGAAAAACGATAGAGAAATAATAAACAATACTTTCCTTACAAATATAATATTTTTGTTTATTTTTTTATTTTTATTTTTTTTTTTGTCATTAATAATTAGATTAATTATTTTTGTAGTTGTAAAGGCTGAATAAGAATGGTGTGAATTTGTTTGTTGATATGGACGACGAAAAATCAAATATGTACAGCTGTTTGTATGTTCAACAATTTGACATTCCTTTATGTGTTCGTTTTGTTTTTTTGCCGTTATTTCATTCGTTCGTGCATCTTTTGTATATTAAATTACAAAAAGGGAAAAGGTAGTGTGGTCATAGGAAGCTACTCAATTTTTAATAGAAAAAATGCAAGATTATAAATTATTATTGCACGTAAAGTGCAAAGAAAATTTAAGGAACTGTGAAAAATATTTAAAGCTACTGGAGATAATAATAATAACTCAGATTAATTCCAAAAAGGAATTAACGATTACTTGAGAGAGTTGATTTGACAAATGTAATACCCATCTTAGCTATACTCTATAAAAATATTTGTTATGTAAACTGTAATATAATTTTTTATAATAAACAAAATAAAGTCACCTTGATTGCAGACACAAGATCTACTCTTAAAAAAAAAAGTTCTTCAAAGCGGTTTTCAAAATATAAACATGTCTCGACAACAGCGCCACCTTTATGAATTCCTTACCAAATTATACACATTCCAAAAATTTCATTGAAATCGGTGGGCTATTATTGACATAAAAAAAATGTAAAACTCAAAAAAAAAAGAGACCCGGGGACTGCTAGTTTTTATATAATGTCTTCGGTGTCTTGTTAATTATTTATTAATTTTTATAATATTTATTTAATTTATTGTATGTGCATTGGAAAAGTCAACTGTAAACAATTGTATGTCATTTTGCCTCTTTTTATCTTATCTTTTCTATTAACCACGAGACCGCTGCTAGCAGCTGCAGTTTTGTATTTAACCTGTTATCCACATTATTTGTTTCCCATGTGGTGAGTTTTTGCCTTACATTTGTTCGACAGATGTAACTGTTAAATTACGTTATACAACCTATATTATTGCAACTGCAAATTTGATGTTATTATTTATAATTTTATGTTATACGTTATAATTTTAATGTACCAGTAACTGTACAACATTTTAGTGTTCTTGTCCACGATTTTATTACGTATTTGTCTCTTCATTCTGGGTTCCTTACCGTGCTTTTTTGTTCAGCTAAACAATACGAGTTTATTTAGTCATCATCCTTTCTCAGTCTATACGTATACAAATCGTATCCTTGGGTTTTGTGTTAGAGATCTGAAATGTTTCCCGCAGCCGGCTGTGTCATTAACGCATATATCAAGTTCTTATTAGAATAATCTTTTTTTTTTTGTGAAGTATCGAGTATAAATGTGAAAAAAATCTCTTTAAAGTCCAGACCCATGAGTCCTTTCTGATTCCTGGAAATTTTCACGCACTCTATTTTAAATCTTTAACCATATAAATCATCTGTCATCGTATAGGTTGCATAGGTTGTATATGAATTTTCTTTTTATACAAGAATCCAAAATTATTTTATTGTAGAGGTGCTATAAATATTGTTGGCGCAAATGGACGTTAAACGTGTAGGTGTAGATGAAATTTACGTTCATTCCTTTTCAACACATCTGAGTAACGTCTAACGTTTGGACTCTTATGCTGTCAATATTTTTCTATTGCCAAGTTTTATATAATTCTCTCTCTGAAAATATAAATTTTTTTATTTTGAATACCTTTTTCAACAGGTGCACTTATTGCACTCTTAAAGTGCAAAGTTATTTTTATATAAAAAGAGTTATTTTTAAATAAAATCAAGGTTAGAGTCGCCTAGTTTTGTAATATACTCGTATATACGCATGCCTTTTGTTTGACAGTTCTTTAGTGAGAGAGTTATTCATAAGTTACTCATCAAATTGAGACTTCCTTTACGAATTTGTACGCATTTTCCGCGTTGTGCGTCTAATGGAATATAAGATATGGTAGCTCAACTGGCCATCAAAATATTCACGTCAACAAAACAACTCCGGCCTAAGCGCTACAACGGCTATGTTGGAAATTATATTGACGACGACTAGCGTAGGCGACAAATATAAATATTTGTTACTTTTTTCGAAATTGTTGCCAAATTGTCTGTCAAGTTTCGCGGCCTTATCCGCACTGCCTCTTGCTGCTATATAACCTGGCTCTAAATAAATATTGCTGAACTTCATTTTGCGTAGGCGTTTTCTATTACGAAGTAATAATCTTAAGGTTAATATAGCTATTTTTGTTTATTTCATTTGCACTCAGGACAGGTATACACTAGCCGCACTCTGTTTAGAAGGAATGTTTGATAGAATGAATTTGCAATAACGTCGGGGTGGACGACATCGAATAATTGCCCATGGACAACATCCTATCTGTACATACCTTTATTAAAGCTGTCCTCTAAATAACAAAAACATTTTCGATCATATAACGCTTTTGAACATCAAATGCTTTGTTAAAGTCTAAAAAATTTGAGAAATGTGGTTTGGTGGCTTTGGATGGCATAACAAATCAAATATACATATGGCATATAAATTATTAGTACACACCTTTACAATACTTGATGGGGTATTTTATTCGTAACGTTTTAAATGCAGTCGTCGTCATAATCACCACCGTCTATGTGCGCAAGGCACATTAAAATGGAGGAACCAGTTGGCAAGAACTCTGACTGTGCAACGTGCGAGCCAACATATTCGTACAATTTCATAAGAACGTTCACCTTAAACGTAAATTTTTGAATCATACAATAAATAAAATGCAACGAATGTGCAACAAATTGTGAGGGTGCTGGTGGGATGTGCTGTCGAGGGGTGGCAAGTGCGCTGACTAAATACTTGGCAAGTGCAGTAGATAAATTAATGTCAGTTTGCGTCGCACGCATTTACTGTGTGACATTAACGACTAGGCGGCTACAACGATTACGGCGACTTCAGAAAAAGACGACTGCGCATAATTCTTAGCCGGCAATAAAATTAAATTATTTCATTATGCAAATGCAAATACAATTTTTGCAAACAGGAACTCTACTTTGCCACATAAATAAAAATAAAAAAATAAATTATATTCGCCTCTACTAGTAGTTGTAATAACTTTAGCACTCAGCACGGTACGCCAAAAACATGTTTCTTAAGAATAACTTAAGGCACATTTGTTCATATGAAAATATAATTTTCACTTTGCTTCTAGCGTCAAACAAGTGAAGTAAAGTTATAAAGGGAAAAAAAAAATATATATATATATAAATACATAAATTTTCACAACATTGTTTAATAAATTATAAAAAAGAAATATTTTAATTCCCGGAATTTTTGGAAAGCGCTTATTTGTTGTTTCCTCCGATCTGCCCTGCTGGTCGCTCCTACATAAGTGACCAGGCGGACGACAGTGCCATAGCGATCAAAAAACATAGCCTTCCTCCCACTGACATCATGCCTGCTTTTTCGAACAAAGCTGCTGCTCCGTTGCTGGAGTGGTTTTCATCGCCCTCATCAAGTAACCGTATAAAAAAGAAGCGTAAACCAAGTTCGTTAAAACAGACAATTATTAAAAAAGTTAGCAGAAAACAAGTTTTGGATGCAAATCGATTCGCACCACTAAGTAGCGATTCTGACGCTTCTGATATGGAGCTTTCTTTTGAAGAAGTGTGTACCAATAAGAGCGAAACACCCCTGAAAACTGTAAACGCCAATGCTTCGACCAGTCAGCCTGAGACCACTACTCATACTTCTATTATAAATAATCGAGCTGATTCAAGGATTCATAACAAATCTCCGAAGCCACCACCCATTTTCATTGTCGGCATCACAAACATTAATGGGTTGTTAGCCAACCTTGACACTGTGACCGAACCCGAATCATACATGCTGAAGGCATCTCCTAAATAAGGTCTGAGAATCCTTCCCTCCACCAGTGATGCCTATCGTAGTATTATACGCCATCTTGAGAAGCAAAACATTACGTTCCATTCGTATCAGTTCAGTTAAAAGATGAAAGAGCATACAGAATGTTTATTCGCGGCCTTCACCACTCAACCCTCGTCGAGAACATTAAACGAGAACTTGCTGACAAAGGTCATTCTATACGCAACCCAAAAAGCAGAGCTGATGGTCATCCGCTCAACCTGTTTTTTGTTTACCTTGGGCCCAACGCCAGCAACAAAGGGGCTTATGATATAACGAGGCTTTGCCGTCAAATAGTTAAAATCGAGCCGCCTCATCCGTTCAAATATGTACCTCAATGCCATCGCTGCCAGGAGTTCTCGCATACTAAGAGGTACTGTCGCAAACAATTTAAGTGCGTCAAATGTGGCGAAGCTCACGCCACAACTTCTTGCACCAAAACACCTGATAAGCCACCTAAATGCTCACGATGCGGCGAGGAGCACACTGCTAATTATAAAGGCTGCATTAAATACAAGGAAGCGATTGCCAGGAGAGTCCCGGCAAGACGCCCTGCACCAAGTGCCTCTCAACACCATGAGATATCTGGCCACAATTCTGTACCTAACAAGATTGTTGACGCGGTGTCGTACGCTGATATATTTAAGAAATCGGTGTATCACCAACCGGCTCAACAGAAACTCCTACGTGAGCAGCAGAATCTACGTCAGCAACAGCAAAAATCAGTCCAACTACCAATTCAACCTCACTCCGAGCCACAACAGTTACCAAGCAAGACATCTCTACCTAAGAGTCGTCAAAAGTCTCATCCGTTATCAAGTCAACGTCAAGTCGCATTCCCTCACCCTGTTGGAAATAATGCATCGAATTGTCATAATTATCCCTCGTTCAACATATATAATACCCAATCACTCTCATCTCCTGATCAGGTCGACCAATTATCGGTTGTGGTCTCCCGCCTGGACAGTCTTAACGAGAAATTTGATCGCTTGATTGAGATGCAGACCATGATGATGGAGATGCTCGCCACCTCTCGATCATCTCAGTTGACTTCACCAAAGCGTTTGACAAGGTAGGAATCCACTCCGTCGTAGATAAGTTACATTCATGGAAAATTGGCCCTAAAATCATCAACTATGTCACTATCCCGAAATGGAGGATACTCAAACAACTGATATATCCACTTCTACGCTCGTTGACAGCCAAATCGAAACCCAATGTAGATACGAAGGGCGCTGTACAAAAATATATACTTAAGCATCCAAATGATCAGTCAAGCGTATCAATGATAAAGGAGCGTGTGCGCAATGCGTTATGCAGTTTACTGCGATGTTATAATCTAATTATGAAAAAAAATAAATAAATAAATAAAGAAGGTGGAGAGTGTTGACGAAGTGCTCGCTTATCATCAGGACCTTCTCGATTCGTGTTTAAAAAACTGAACTGAAAAATGTGTCGTCTGTGCCTCAAATTCTGTGACTTTATAAAAACTATATAAACTTGTAAAAACTATATAATAATAAAAAAATATTTGTTCATATAATTGTAACAATCTGAATTGGAATTTAGTCATTTATAGTTATTTATATATTCATTACAAATTTCTTTCCCAAAAAAAAAAAAAAAAAACAGCGCCGGCCGCAATGTCCCACAAAGTAAGAGCCTTCGTCAAAAACAAAATATTCTAATACCAGGGTGAAATATTTGCTCCAAAAGTACAGTTAAAAAAAAAAAAACGAAAAAAAAAACACAAAAAATTATATGCGAATACAACTGTATAATAAAAACAGAACTACTGAAACCAAATGTAGGAAGCCGCAAGCCAGCAATACTAAGGCGACGAAAATAATAAACTGATTGCAAATTATAACATTTAATTTAAAAATCGTTACATGTACATGACAGACGTTGAATCAATTCCAAATTGTAAGTGTTAAAAGAAAATTACTTAAGAAGTGCATGTTTTTTGTGTAATACAATAAGCTAGTATGGCCTAGTCGTCAAAATACGACCGACCAGTGATTTTCCAGTGTTTGACTTTTTGGGTGGCATTTCGGACTCATAATTTTTTTTTTTGTATATTAAAATTTTTCTGTTATTATTAGAACAACTTCAATTAAATTGTATATACAAAAATTAACAAAACAACTTAAATAATAAGTGGGGATATAGTATAGTGTATTAGAAGGATCTATTACGGAGTTCGGCAGGGTGCGATCTTCTCAGCCGTCTCGCCACCCTAACTCCTCCCATTCTGCGTCGTTTTAGAAGGCGCTCTCCCAGATTATTTGGATGAATTTTCAACTTCTCTATATATTTTTTGGCCTGACGAATTTATCACATTGCCAATTTTCGGTATTTTTAAGTCGTTTTCAAGGTCCGCCGTTCGCATGAACCAAGGAGCACCAGTAAGCATACGCAATGTCTTGGCCTGCAGTACTCTCACCTTCGTGATGTTTGACCTCGCTGATATGCCATACACCTGCAAACCGTATCGCCAAGCAGGAGCAACTATGGTTTTGTAAATGTTCACCTTATTTCCCAAGGACAATTTATTCCTGCTAGTTAAAAGCCAATGCAATTTACCAATCCTCTGTCTTAAGGATTTCGTGATACTTGAAATATGCGTCTTGAAAGTTAGCCGCCTATCCAAATACACACCCACGTATTTGTAACCTGAATGGTGTTCCACCAGCTGGTTTCTAATGAAAACTCCCGGACAGAAATCCGGCCGTAAGGCGTACGTCACATTGGCACATTTGTTTTTGTTAATGAAAATGTTCCAACGTCGTGTCCAGTTTTCAAATATATGCAGGTATTGCTGCAGTGGGTCCGTGGCATCGTAAATGCACTTGTTTCTGACGAGGATGGCCGTATCGTCTGCAAACGTGGCAATGATCAGATCCAGAGGATCCTTCAGTGCTATTTCTGACCCAGTGGGCATGTCGTGAAAACGCTACCCTGGGGGACACCTGCGCAAATCGCCTTGATGCTAGATTCCACACCATCCAGTACCACTGGAAGGTCCTATTCTCAAGGTAGCTGCGCACGATTAACCATAGTTGAGGCGGCAAGAGATTCTTGAGCTTACTGAGCAGCCCGTCGTGCCAAACTCGGTCGAAAGCCTGCTTTATGTCAAGATACGCTGCCACCACGTACTCCTTAGCCTCAAATCCATCGAGAATAAAGTTAACCACCCTATTCAGCTGCTCTGGCGTTCCGTGAGATTTACGAAAGCCAAATTGAAAGGAAGGAACTATTTGCTTTACCTTATGAATCATGCAATGAATCGCCTTCTTCCACTGTTTCGGAACATATCCCAATCTCAGCACTGAGTTAAAATTAAGACCAGAAATTGCACAGCTTTTAGCGGCATTGCCTTAAGTGTAAACTTGTCCAGTCTATCTTTACCTGGAGCCTTTTTAATGTTCAACCCTTTAATATGTGCTGACACTTCCTCGGCTGTAATGGGAGCAACCGGGAGGCAGAATTGGCCGGCGCTTTCAAGTCTCATATGGATCTGGCGAACGCTGAGTTCTGAGCTGGTATCAAATGGCTAAAATCGAGCTTTCAATTCCTCGGCGAAAGCCTCGGCTCGCTCGCTTAAGGATCTAGCCCAGGATCCGTCAGCCTTCTTGATTGGAAATATTGGCGTTATCTGTTGTTTATACCTTCTCGCCAACTTCCACAAGGAGTGCTTTGTGGGGTCGTCGGGGGAGACATTTGACAAAAACCGGTCAGTTTCTTCCTGTTTATTCAGCGTCAGCAGCTTTTTGACCCTATTCGACACTCTACGAAAAACCCTGTCCACAATAGGGTCGCGGGTGCGACAAAACTGTCTCCTAAGTCTCCTCTTAATAAGCAGCAGTGCTTCAATAGCTGGGGGAAGTCCAGAACGCACTCTTGAGCCATGTGGTGGATTTAAGGGGGCGGCAACGAGAGCAGCTGAGTACACCTTATTTAGAAAGATCGAGTGCGCGTCTTCAATGTCTTCGGGCATCGGGATTTCCAAGTTTAAATTTAGAGATTCATCCAGATTTCGGCGAAATGCAGCTAAGTCATTTCCAGGTGGCAGCAGTCGTCCTTTTATTGTTTTGATCTTCGGAGTGGAATCAAAATCAACCACAAGGGGGAGATGATCAGAGGAGAGTTGATATTCAGTCCTGATAGACAACTTGTCCGAACGCAGCCCATTATAAATGAAGAAATCAATAGCTGTATTTGTACAGTTTGAGAAGCATCTGAAAATTGAGTTGGTCTTAATATTTAGCGAATTCGACTATTTTGTCGCGCTAAACTTAACCAGAATCATGCTCCATGATCACTACCAAATGTACCAATTTTCATGGTGCTCGGTCAAACGGTGTCGGATTCCATAGGGATCAGACAGACAGACAAATATCCTGTTTTATATATATAGATTACACCGAAGCAATAAGCTGAAGTCTTATATGGCTTCATCTTCAAGTGACTTGAGAAAAATAAAAAATCTCACTTTTTTAACCTACTGTTTCACCGCACATATAGAACGACCTTACCCGATTTATATACATATAGAACGACCTTACCCGATTTATATACATATTGAACCATATATATATTGAACCATGAGCAAATCGATAACACATTTGTTGCCAAAAGTGAAGTTATGTCTGTGAACATAACATAACATAACATCCATATGAACTTCAGTGAGTTCGTTGAGGAATACAGGATAAATTTAATGCAAATACTTATTACAATTTTTCAGATGGGTCCATCTACACGAGTCCATGAGTGCCTGATTAATTACGAAAATGGATGAAGCACCATTGGAAACTAACGGTAAACCATACTGGATGTAAATTTATGTGACTGTTATTTCTTATAGTTTTATTGAAATGAATGAATTTTAATTGCCCAGTTGGCAATAATAGATCCAATTGTCGTCATTATCCCTCGCTCAGCATAGATAATACCCAATCATTGTCATCTTCTGAACAGGTCGTCCAACTGTCGGTTGTGGTCCTTGGCTGTAGAGTCTTAACGAGAAATTTGATCGCTTGATTGAGATGCAGACCATGATGATGGAGATCCTCGCCGCCATATTGTCTAAAAAATTAGCATACCACACATGAACCTCGCCATATGGAACGCTGACGGCGTCCTTAATCACAAAAATGAGTTAGACGTGTTTATGGAGGTCAACTTGATTGATGTCATGCTCATTTCCGAAACTCATTTCTGCATTAGAACATACTTCAAAATTCAGGGATATTAAATCTATTCTGCTAATCATCCGGATGATAACCGTATGCGATAGGGCGCCGCTTTACTCTTCCGGTCATCCTTACGCCACCATCCGCTGGAAACCATTCGGTCTGACTCAATTCAAAATGTCTCTGTCAGTATTCACACAACTCAAGACATCCTGGTCATCGCAGCCATTTATTGTCCTCCAGGACCCCAAATATCAGAGCAGCAGTTCGACACCTTCTTCAATTAACTCGGCCCTAAATTCTTAGTCGGAGGGGATTGGAACGCCAAACATCGACTTTGGGGGTCCAGACTTGCCACCCCAAGAGGCAATCAACTTCACAAGAGTATAATAAACTCTTCCAGAGAGGTTCTCGCCACCGGAGCACCTACCCTTTACCCATACGATTCCTCAAGGTAGCCCGACGCAGGAGCCTTTGCTATATACAATGGCATTCATCCAACAGCTCTGGACATTGCGGAGTCATCTGACCTTAGCTCAGACCACATCCAACTATTTATTAAAATTGGATTGATTCCAGATAGCATCGTATGCCGTTCCAGACTGCTCCCTCCCCACGCCAACATAACGGTCTTTCATCAGTGTTTAAACGAAAGGATCAACCTCAATACGGAAATGCATTCGGACAAGGATATAGATGATTCGGTTGACCTGTTCACCAAGACCATTCATGAGTTCGCCGAATTAGCCTCTTCATACCAATTCCTAAGGTTCTGGAGTTGGTGAGATATAAACGCAGGCTACGACGTCGCTATATGAGATCACGGAATGAATTTGACAAGGCTGCATGGAGGAGAGCTGCCCGAGAACTGAGAAATGTAATGCAAGCTGTGCGAGCGGAATATTTCAACAATCTGTTGGCTAATGCGGATCCAATGAAAAAGTCTAGCTTCAATCTATGGCGTGCCACCAAGTGCATCAAACAACAGCCTCACAGACATGCTCCAATCCGTGGGCCTCTAAACCAGTGGCTGCGTACGGAGACCGAGAAAGCAAAAGCATTTGCTAATGAGTTGGAGAGCCGGTTCACGCCTTTTAGCCTGGCTGACCCTGGAGACGTTGAGGAAACAGCTGAAGTGATATCGAGATGTATCGTAGACCACTAAACATGTCACCCCTAAAGAGGTTGTGACTCAAATTTAGAGACTGAAATCTAAGAAGAGCCCCGGATATGACCATATTGACAACAAGGTGGTGAAAGCACTCCCTTGGAAGGGAGTGTTGTTCCTGACTTTGCTGTTCAACAGCATGCTGCGGATCTGCCATTTTCCCACACAGTGGAAGTGTGCAACGATATCCATGATACCTAAACCTGGTACTCCGGAGAACCGTGTCACATCATATAGGCCCATAAGCCTGCTTCCAACTTTTTCAAAAATTTTTGAAAGATTATTTTTGAGTAGATTGTTGTCAGTACGCGGTGTTCAAGAAGCCATTCCTGATCACCAATTTGGATTTAGATCACAGCATGGCACTCCCGAACAACTGCATCGAGTCGTTAATCACATACTTACTGCGTTTGAGATGAAACAGTATTCCTCTGCAGTCTTCTTAGATGTCAAACAAGCATTCGATAGGGTATGGATCGATGGACTTCTGCATAAATTAAAATTACTCCTGCCTGGCAAACAGTTTTTATTAATGCGAAGCTTTCTTCAACGACAAAACTTCTCTGTGGCGGTAAGAGACAAAATTTCCACCTTCAGGCACATGAGAGCCGGTGTCCCGCAGGGGAGTGTCTTAGCTCCTGTCCTCTACTCCTTATATACCTCTGATATGCCTACAACTAGAGATGAGCATTCAATTATTACTACTTACGCGGACGATACGGCAGTTATATTCAACTCTGTCTCTCTGAACGAAGCTGCGGAGAAATTGTCCAGCTACCTGGATAGATCCCACTCATGGGCCAGGCGCTGGAATATAGCCATAAACTCTGAGAAATCAGCTCACTGCACCTTCAAATTAAGGCAGGGTGTCTTTCCGGTTGTGACTTACAACACAAGCATTATTCCGCAAATGGAGCAAATCCGGTATCTCGGTTTGATCCTGGATAAGCGTCTTACCTGGCGTGCACATATTAAGGTAGTTACAGCGCGCTGCTACCAAAAGCTCAAGAAATTGGAGTGGCTCCTCCGCCCATCGAATAAGTTTTCTTTAACTAATAAAAGGCTCATCTATCTGCAAGTAGTGGCACCTGCTAGGCGCTACGCCATACAAATTTGGGGCACTATTGCTGCCTACAACATCAGAAGAGTGAAGGCGTGTCAGAGCAAGGCTCTCAGAAGATTTACGGGCGCCCCTTGGTACGTCCGCAACACCACGTTGCATAGGGATCTTGCCGTGCCAACTGTTATGGAGGTGATTAATTCTCATAGCTGCCGCTATCACTACAGACTTTTGTCGCACCAAAATCCGCTAGCTTCCTCCCTCACCCGTATCTCAACAAGGCGTAGACTGAAGAGGCTGCACCCACATGATCTCCCTCTAAGAAGGATACAGCCTTCTATAATTAATTAATTTAGTATAAGTCTAATATTTTTTTTGTCACGTCATTATTTTTTAAATCCGACAAATGTGTTATGCAGTTTACTGCGTTAAATGTTATAATTTAATTATGAAAAAAAAAAATATTATATTATTGCTTTTGATTGGTCGAAGTGTCGTATATTTCGATACTCCATAAAATAAATAAAGCCTACTGTAGTCAAACAAACAATTGTCAGTTCTCTTAAATCGCAGTAACAGCTAACGTTCTATAAAACACCTTGGAATTGTATAATTAAAACCACATTTATACTAGAAACAAGAATGAAAAGAAGCGTCGACACAATCTGTAAAACGCATTTCATATTGCCATTGCTCTTATTTCTCCATTGCATTGCGTTGAGTCATGCGTCCTACAAATACTTTGAAATTGAGTTTTTGTATGTACAAACGTGCGTTTAAAATAGATTTGTCAGTTTGTTTGCCAACGCCAACCACGAATGCTGGATTTGCCAATAACACCATTTGGTCCTTGCATTAGGATTCATCTGCTGCTACTACTACACGTGCTTTGCATAACAAAAGAGAAACTTTTTATACAACTGAGTAATGCAAGTAGGCAGTTATTTTGCATAAACTTGTTCCCTTCGACATCGTCAGGTTTTTCATATGAAGTTTCAGAACTTAATATGAATTTGAAAGCAATCAATATTAAAAGCAAAAAAGAAAGAAAGAGTATAGGGTACTCGTATATTTGTTGCTAAATTTATATGTTCAAATAATGTGTATGAAACGATTAAGCTTTCTAAGTTCATCAAATCACCATTTCCCGTACTTTTGCTTATGACAACCTAAGGTAGGATCTGCATAAAGCAAGGACGCGCGAATGAATGAATATTAATGAATGACTTCCCCTTCAGTTTTAAGGTAGTTGTGCGTAGATTTTTACGCGTAAACACCCGTAATGCATTTGATGCCTCAAAACTTGAACGATGCCCTAATTTCGGTACGCAGCTGTTAAACGCGCCGTCATAGCTCTCAACATGTTACACACACACGACAAATGAAGTAATTAGTATAATAACCTCAGAACAAGGATTTTATGGCTTAACTGGTGGTCAATAACTCATTAAGTTTCACTTTGATTATAAAATCTGTTAAGGAAGTCTTTTCGTTTTTTGCATAAGCGCACGCTCGCTCAACCTTTATCTCTAAAGGGGCAGCTAGACATCAAGACAGTCTCACAGGCAACAGTGAGCAGCATAGGGGCCTCAAAAATACAAAGATAAGCATTGTGTGGTGTGCAAACATTTGCAATTTCGAACATTTGAGTTCTTTGTTTGCTTTGGTAAAACCGTTTATTTAAAGTCTAAAAGTCTGAGCTGGGTACACTTTTGCAATTGAGCCAAAAAGTCAATGCTCAGCATTGCAAAGGAACAAGGTATTACTGTAAATGGTTTTTGTTTGAGTTACTCGGTTAGAAACCCAGCCTGAAAAGAGATAAAGTATCTGCTTGAAAGTGGGAAACGGTACATATGCGCTGCGGGCGGCTTTCAAGGACACTGAGCATATCAGTGTTGTAATCCCGCAGCTTTTCAAACAAAACCAAAACCGAAAAGTTTTGTTTCGAATTTATTTTCTTATATGTTGTCCTCTGAGCACTGAACGTTTTGAATTTTGAAATTACAATGAAATTTGAAAGCACAAATACAAGTAAACGCTTACTGCAATAGAAAAATTTTCTCAACCTTTTTTAACTAATTCTTTGTTTATACTTGTATTTCATTATTTTTTATTTTTTAAATTTATTTTTAAAAAGTTGTTATTTTTCATGAGAGTGGCCGCTTGCACAACGAATTTCGACTCTTGCAATTTTCTGTTGAAGTACTAGTCTCATTTCATGCTCGAGTTACAATTTGTTACAACAAATGCAGAATGGAAATAAGGCGATTGCTGTTAGTAGCTGGATAAATTGGCAAGACAACACACTCAAATCAGCGTGAAATGTGCTCAAGTATATTTGCGCAACAATTGAAGTGCATTTTGAGCGTGTTAAGATTGTCAGTGAGCGTCTGTGCGTAAGTGTATGCACGTATATCGTAGCAACAATAAAATAATAAAAAAAAAAAAAGGTTAGTGCATATAGATCCATACTGAAGCATTAAAGAAAGTCGAATCTCAAATAAAATTAATAAAAGTATGAGAATGAGCATTAGAGAAAAATTGATAAAATATTGTCTAAATTGGGTTGTTCATTGAATGGATAGTCCAACTTTAAAACATAACTTTTCACTTAAAGTTATACGTACTTATATTGTGATGCATTGTGGTGCTTTAGAAAAGTTTTGAAATAACGTATATTGGGGTTTTAAAATGAGCAAAAAGTGGCGCATTGCTTTGAGCAAAAATTGAAGGAAGTGACCTATGACCATAAATTATTGATAATTGACCAATAATAATTGATAAATAAAATATTTGTCGAGAAAAATAAGTAGTCTTCCTATGTTTTAAACAAACCAAATAGTATGGTATGTGTATTTATGCCTTATGGCACCTAGTTCTTGTTAAATGCTAATGTTCTTGTTAAATAAACAAAATAAACAAAATGTGTAAATCATATAAGTGTGCACTCACCTTGCTACACTTAGTCTTTCATTGTTGTATTCACTTACATTAGTTCATATTGTACGTTCAGCGGCAATTGCGAGTTTCTGTATTATTGTGATTACCACTTGTTTAGATCCATGCATTTTGGCTTGGTTGATACACGGATTCGAAATGCTGAGGAAGTACCAAAATGGATTGATGATTGGATCGCTGCCAAACTACGATCGTTCTTTCGACGCGGTAAGAACCGCACAAGGTGTGAAAAGCTTCTAGAAAATAATGGAATATATTTCCAATAATAATACATATTGTACCAATTTTTCTCAATAAATGCATTTTTGTATTAATGGTCAGAATTAGTGCAATGTTATATTGGATCTTATAGCCGTTCTCTTTCCGTCCTCTCTTACCCGCCCTCACCAGCCGTTAATGTATGACAATGTGACAGTCAATTTAATCCTAAAAAGGCCCAGCATATTTGCACTTGTTCTTATGTAGTTTTAGGCTTGGTAGACACACTCTCTGATACGCTGTTTCATCCTTGCAATTTGCCTGAAACCCACTATATATATGAAATATTCTGCTTTTGTAAAGCTGTAAGCAATGGCGCCATCCTCATCAGAGTTAGTGGCGTCAAATTCAGCGTTGGAAATGGCGTCACCAACAACCCCCAACATTTCCATTTGACCGAAATAGCACTTGATGCCTAAAATCTGCGTTCTGCTATCGCCGTCGCTGTTGACAAAGCTGGCATTTGACTGGTACCGGACGTGGCTCTTAGCCAAAACACACTATTCTCACGCTGGCAATAAGTCAGTAAAATTTCCAATTCTTTTCATTTTCTGAGTGCCAGTCTCTGAGTAGTAAAGATAATTTAAAGCATATGGGCTGCACTATCGCACAGGAAAGGGTGAAGCATTCAGTAAGTAGGTGTCAGTCGGCATAAAACTTGTCGTAAGTGAAATTCGTTGTGGTGTGCTCTGCGCAGCATTCAAATATTATATTTGGTAGAAATGCAGCAGTCACATGATAATATAGAATACTCGTGTGTGTGGACATAAGCAATGTGAGGGAGGTTTGCTTTATATATAAGTACTCCTAAGTGTGTATGTACTTGTAAATGGGCTAACAAAATTTTCAATTTGTATTTCATGGCAGTTTATCCCTTGGCCTTTGTTTCGATGCTTTTAACATTTTCCGCTATGTTTTGAATGCGAAAAATTTATGGATATTACTCATACGCTAGGGTTATCGAAGGGGATATAGATTTGACAATCCAAATTTCCCCAACTAAAAACTACAGGAGTAAAGTAAGTAAATCACTTTACTAACACGCAGACAGGATAATTTTCAAACTGAAGCCTTACCTAAGAATTTATATGAAAAATGTATGGCACACTCACATCATGGGGTGACATTAAAATTGACTGAGAGTGAATGGGTGCGATTACATACAAAAATCTGAACTCAGACAAAAGTGTAAAACAATCTTTTTGCCTTTGGCGCTTTCAAAATCCTGAACTCTATTTTCATGTTAATCTTAGGTAATTGCTTAATTCACGATGCCCCAAAACTGTGAATTGTCATCAGCAGCAAGAAATTCGCCAGTATTTCGGTAAGAAAACACGGAGAGCCGGCTCTTATTGTTGTCAACGCTTTCTTGTAGTGACTAGCCGCTAGAAGGATGAAAGTAACCCCAAACACAGATCATGCCTTGAGGCATGAAATGAAATAAAATTATAACAATCAAAATAAAAGGCCTATAACAATATAGCAGTAAAATTTTATATTTTTCCTCTTTCCACCCACTATTTTCTGGTACTCCACTAAGATTTGTAGTTTGCCGTTGCCTTTTCAAAGTTTTCAAGCATTACACTCGGAGTTGCTTTTCCTTTCATTCAATCCCATTTTCGCCGTTGCTATTTGAACACTATCTGCCACTCAAATGTGCAACCACTTCTGGCATTGTTAGCCGCCAGTTTATGTTTGAACGACTTGGGTAAAAAGAAAAAGAACAAAAAAAAAAAATTTTAAGTATTCTTTTTCTGGCTTTAACCTTTTTGTGTGAGATCTCTTCTCTCTCTTTGCGTTCATCTTTGTTCTGATTCTGCTGGCGTCCTAATATTTTTGAAATGCTTGCTTGGGCAGACATAGTTTATAAACACGCCGGTTGAACTTGCACACTCCCACTAGAAAATGTATCGTATAGAAAATTATCTACGTGCATATATATATATATGTATATATATAGCATCGACCATGCTACAAAAATCATCGTCTACTTGGTCGGCTCTTGGCATTGGCAATAGTGACAAGGTGACAGTATCTGCATAAGATTTTCATGAAAGTACTCAGGGCTTTCTCTCAATTAATTCCTGGCCGCTGTTAATTACTTTGAGCTACCAATTTTCAGATAACATTTTCATTGCTTGTCATGTTGAGAGCTGACTGATTTATTTCCCGATGTTTTTTTTACTGTTTAAAGAATTTGTATTTCACATCTTGCCAGCATAATGATGAGTAGCTTTGGGATGTTCACACGCTGAATATTTTGTTAGCATATTTACCCACCGAAATTCGCAAATTGTAGGAAAGTCTGACAATTGACGGTATGATTATCATCACATGACAATTCCACATCGAGAAAAATAATTCATAACTGCTCTTTATTTTAAGTATGCCTACCCTTTTGTTATTTTCATTTCGATTCGGAACATTATTATTGAGATTTTTTGTTTCTTGGAAATTTATTTATGAGCTTGTTGTTTCATGAACATTTTGTGCAGCTATGTCAGACGGCCTAAGCACAGAGTGCAACATTTTATTGGTATTTAAAGCGTAGCGTGATTTACAAAGTGGCGGCTGGGTATGCTACACTTGCAACTACACAAAACCACCATACCGAAATTATATAAAATTATAATTATTGATTTCGTAAACATATAAGTTTTGTCAATTTCAAAATTTCATCCATATAATAAGTGAAGCAAAATTTTCACCCTTCAAAGAGCTGAAAGTATGGTTCTAATATCCACCAAACATCAAGAATCGTAATATATTAATTTCTTCACTAATACCAACAAAATTTTACATTGCAATTCAGTCGTTATGTAATAAATTCATGTTTCTTTATGTTCATTTTTCGATCAACACACATATAGTTTGAAACTGTTGGGATATTATATTTTTTGACATTATTTTACTTATAATGCTTGCCAACGCTGCTGACATTCATGCCTGTTAGTCCTAAAATCCTTCTAGTTCTGATATGAATTGATGTATCTATTAAAGCTAATAAATCCAAAGAGACACTTCGATTATTTAGTTGAATTGCGTATCGTTCTAGGACAGTATGAGTTGTTGTGCTCACTTTTCATAATATTTACGTTCTGCTAATAGTAGGATAACCTCTTCAAGACAATTGTAACACAGTGAAAAAACATTAGAGCTTTCTTAACTCTATTTTAATCATGTCTGTCTGTACTTATGTACTAGTCCACCGGCTTTGGAGTGGGTTGAAATTTTGCAGGAAGTCGGTCTTTTATTTTACCATGCACTGAACAGACAAATTCCAACCACTAGGAATTAGTTCTCCCATAGAAACCACAGACTCAAATTCAAGGCTAGGAAGTTTCTTTGGAATTTAGCCAGCTCATTTTTAACTGCCTGACCTACGATTTGTCGGTCTATCACTGTTTGTATTTCTTTATACATATATTTCAGTTTCTGACTCTGCAAGACATATTTTTATAGCATTCTTTTCATCGGTTTTTTAAGTTATTTTCTTCCTGATTTCGCTAAGTCTGTGTACATTAAGTGTGGTTAGTGGTTCTGTAATCTATATATATAAAACAAAGTGGCAAAAAGCCTGTATTTCCCTCTGTTGCCGGAATTTTTTACCAAATTAGTCTGTTTTTTGTTTGTTTTAAAGTGTAGATAATTATCGAAGGAAGGTATACACTTCTGAAAACTATTTTACCCCACACATCCAAAGCTATTAAATGCTAAATCACTTTTTTCCTTTTTTAACTTGAATAATTTGGGGCGTTTGCATATGCAGATTTTTAAAAGCCATTTGCGTTTTCTCCACAATAAATAAGAATGTAGCCAAGGATTTCTAGTAAGTTTAATTAATGTTGTATGAAAATAGACTTTATTAAGGAAATACAAACTGCAACAAAGAGAACAGCATCAAATGCAGTAATTCTTTGCTTGGCCTCCCGCAATTCCACATTACGGTCTTCCAAAACCACTATATGTCCTTGTTTCATACTTTGTGGCGTAACATGGTTAACTGCAATGATAGCAGTAGCAAGGTAAAAATGGTGTTCCCCAAGAGAAAGTATTGACGAACACTCATTATTGTGCTCTTACATGTGTCTTTCTTGTGGGGTGTGTTTTTTGTTGGGTGAAGTACATATTATAAATTTTTCTATATATATTTTTTTAATGTGTTAGCTTAATTTGAAAACATTAACCACCTACTTAACGGACGTAAAAAGTAAAAGATGAATGAGTCTGACTAATTTAAATATGTATTTATTTATGTGTTAAAATTTTTTTATATGTAAAAATTTTTGACAAAGTCGCCAACATTTATTATTCAGAGACTTCCATAGTTGGCGCCCATGTATGTGTAGGTCATTAGGGTGAAGTCACTTGAGCCTGCTACTGGAGGTATTTGTAGTCAGAGCGGATGCCAGCCTGTTGACATAAGACCTTAGCCAATTATAATACCGGCTTGTGTGATGGTAAGTAATTTTCAGATTAAAGAGGAATAATTGAATTTTCAGTATAAATTTCTTGTTATGTGTTATGAAAATTATATAAGTGTAAGCAACTTTTTATTTACTTACTTTGGAAGCCTAAAGGAAAGCACAGAATCAGACCAAAAAGACCTGATTAGTATAAGTAGTCGAAGCGCAACAATTCGTAGTCTTCCAGTCTAGTTTCGCCGAACTGAAATGAGTAAGTAATACATCTTAAATAATTTCCATTGTTGGTAGTCTCAATCACAGTGATGACGTAAATCAATAAAAACTAATATTTTAACATACACTAGTGCTGACTCTACTTGCGAAGTAAGTATTTATTTATTTATTTATTTTGAATGTTTTTGCTTGCCCTTACTATGACTGAGTAAATGCTTTGCTCTTCACAAAAGTTGCTTAATTTTATTGCTTATCGCTAACTTACTAAGTTTTGCGGTTCGATAAGAAAAACACAATTTTATGGTTTGAAATACAATTTATATATATATATATATAGTCTCCCAGAACATCAATACACTTGTTCCAACGAGATTCCAATTTATCAATCCCATTCCTGAAGTAAGAATCTGGAAGGCTTCCAAAATACGCTTCAACAGCTGTTATGACGTCATCATTTGATGAAAAACGCTTTCTACGCATGCATTTTTTTAGGTCTGGAAACAGATGAAAGTCGCTATGGGCCAAATCAGATGAATACGGTGCACGCTCCAACAATTCGAACTTTAATTCATGGATTTTGGCCGTTGTCGAAATGCTCTTGTGACACGGTGCATTGTCCTGAAAAAGGATTTTTTTCTTCAGCAAACCGGCTTACGATAATATTAAGAATTTATTCTTTTACCAGTTTGCAAGTAATCCATAAACAAAATTCCTTTCGCATCCCAAAAAATGGTGCTGACACCTTCTTGGACGATTTCTGGAAACGAACTCGTTTTGGAACCGAAGAACCAGGTTCACACCAATCTTTAGCCTCTTGTTTTGATTCAGGATCATGGTGATAGACTCAAGTTGCATCCATAGTGATTTATCGACGCACAAAATCCACTTTATCTTTTCGAAAACGCTCTTGTTAGCGAATGCGGCACCCATTGTGCACAAATCTTCCTGAAAGCCAATACTTCAGTCAAAATATTGCTTACACTGCCCAATGAGATGCCTAGGGCTTCTACTAAATCTATTTCAGTCACTCGACGATATTCCAATACGATATACTGTATTTTTTCTAAGATTTCTGGTGTTGTTGTTGTTTTTGGACTTCCTTGACGAGCATCGTCTTCAAGACTGGTACGACCATGTTTAAATTCAGCAACCCATCTTTTTAGTGTACTAATTTAAGGCGAAGAATCCTCATACACTTTCAAAATTCGTTCATAAATACTCGTCGATACTAAATGGCCTGTAAGTAAACAAATAATGAATTGACAGATTGAAATGAAACTTCCCATACGTTCATGTGAAGAGTGTACCAACATAACAAAACAAATTTAGGCTAGTAGCAACGCCCTCTATTATCGAACCGCAAGACTTATTGCACAACCTAATACAAAATACTGTTATTTTTCTTTTCTTCTCTATTCTGTATCTACATACAATTAAGTATATATTTAAATATTTGTTCATATTATGTTATCTTATATGAACTAGCGTCTGTATGTACATACATCCATACAAGCCTATATGTAAGTGTTCATGTTATATTATATATTAACTCGTGCTACGAAATAGCAATGTTGACATCGCAATGCATTATGCTTTGAGCGATGTGGTACTGCTAGGAGAAAAAGCTTATCCTCTACCTACTTGGTTGATGAGGGTTTTTTATTTTTCACGATCGTAAGATGTCATTTCTCTAAAAGGCATTTGCTTGGTTTCAAAATATCTACTAAAAATTTTGAAAATTGATCGTTTGAATCAAAATTGCGACCAATTTCGCCTTCACTGTCTAATGATTATGACTGAACAAGCAATGCAGTTTAATCTCACTCAGATCAAAGTCAATGCAATGATGCCAACTCGTTTGTGTGCATACGAAATTGAGCATGAGTTCAAGATGTTCGCTTTAAGTCGAGGCGTGAACTTAAGCTCAACGGACTTGAGCAATTGCTCAGCATTTATGCATTCAGCACAAAAGTATTGTGTTAAAAAGTAAGCTTTGCTTTTGGGCTACATTTTACAAAACTGTGGAGAAAATTTTTTGGAAGAAGTGCTTGTTTGCTACTACTGAGTAATGAACATCTATGCACTTTAATTGCGCCGCAGTCACCTTCCTTTTCCTTTCACAATTGTTTTTTCAACGATGACGCTGACAAGCATACAAGCATTTTTTTAAAATATTTTTTGTTTATATAAAGGAGAGGAAGGAAGAATATAGGTTTTTTGTTTTTGTTCAAGATATTGTTTTTAAAATAGACGTACTTACTAAATTCAAGTTGTAGCTTCTGCATTTGATGTTACTTCAACGTAACCCAGATGCATACAAATGTATCTCAAGCTTTTCTCTTTTAGAATCTTTTTCAGGACTTTAACATCTATGATATTTTTGTTGATACTATATACTAATATTTTGTCAAAGCACATATTTTTCTCATCATATCCTGTTTATGTTTTTTACTTCAGGCGAAAATTAAGTCATGAAAAGGGAAAGTTTCAAAGAAAACCGTCACTAACACACTCATATTATAAACTCGTATATATTTAGTGTGTTACTGACATACACACGAAACTTCGGTAAGAGTGCGCGAGTGGCAAGCGAAAAGCATATCGGAAGCTGTGCGGCATTCCGTGTGACTGCCTGCCTGGCTGACATCATTTTATCGTCGCACCATACTCGTACATCAGCCGGCAAAGCAAGTCGCCCTGACATTGTTGCTGCTGCCTTATCAACGTTGTCACTCAAAACAGAACTGTAGCGGTTGTGCTGGTGGTGGTGATGTTGGTATAAAGTGAACGTAATGAATGAATGCAGTTTTAGGTTTTATTTCACTATAACTTGTCCTTTTTTGGTTTCTCTATTTTTCAGTTTTATTTTGTGCCTTTTTTTGTTGACATACGTTCTCATTCCACATATTTCGTAACATGTTTGAGCTCCACTCGTCTGGCTGCCCTCTTGCGACGTCATTTCATTTTTGACACTTTCCTGTTTGCATAAATTATCTTATTTTCGCTATTATTATCTGTTCTTGCAACTTGTTATTTGGCAAATGCCATGCAGGTTGAAATTGTTATGCTGTGCGAGTGAGCCAACGACGTACTTATCATAATGTCTTACTTTGAGCTGCCCTCACATCTGGCAAATGTGTTTTTTATTTGCCTTCTTAATGTAGTTTGCTTTTGACTTCACATTTTTTGTTTTGTTTTTGCCATCCAGGTGAAATTGCGTGTTATGGGATCACGTGTCATCTGTGTCATATATATTTGCCCGTTATTCATAAATAGTGCTGATTTTTTCTTTTACTTACCTAAGGCCTTCGCGTGTGTTCTATATCCTTTCGTTGTGTATTTACACTGATTATTTTTTTTTAAATATGTATTTGCATTATTTACGTTTAACTGCTTATTTTCATATATTTAATTTAAGATATTTTTATGGTTTCTCTTGACTGTTAAATATCACAGTTTGCGTGTTAGATTCTTTGATAGCTAAATATTTGTCATTCTTTATAAATGAAATAAACAGTATGAATAGTTTTTTGAAATTGAATATTGTGTTTAGTTGTAGAAATTGCTTTAATACTCAGAATACATTCCATACATATATATATATATATATATATATATATAAAAGGATGTTTGTTTGTCTGTCTGTCTGTTTGTTTGTTTGTTTGCTCCATATGGCATCCGACATCATTTGACCGAGTATCATGAAAATTGGAACATAGATGGATTTCATCTTCCACAATGTTTATGACTAAGTTTGGTGCAAAAAATTAGTCGAATTCGCTAAATATTAAGACCAACTCCATTTGGATGCTACTCAAACTGGATGGTATGGATGCAAATAAAGCACAGAAATAAAGTAGCATCTGAGAATTGTAACTCTGAAGCTTAACTTGTATTCGTTATATTTTATGAAGCTCTGATAAGACAGACAGTGTGGCATCGATCGACGCCATTCATAATCAGAAGTAACAATATGTAAATTATATAGCGGGGGGACCAATTGAAGCACCTCCAATTTTCCCATGACTATTTTTGCAACATAGGGTCGAGCGTTGTTGTGCACTCTGCCATTACTTGCTGAGCTTCAATACTCGGCTTAGTAGTATCAATTGTTTTTGGTAACGCTTCCCAGTGATGATTTCGTTATGCTGCATTAGTTCATAGTGTATAACAACTAGCTGATGCCAGCACATGCACACCAAATAAGGTTGTATGAAAGTTGTAAGTATAACAACAAAAACCAACAAAAAAAATAATACAACATAAAATTGCTATAAAATAATTGGTATAAAAAAAAAACAATACGTGGGTGTGCTTAACACTCACGAGCTTCTTATGTGAAACGCGCTTCTTTTTTTCCCGCAGGCGAATTGAAAAAAACATTTTGTTTTCGACCGCCGTGGCGATCGTATACATGAACTCAAGAAAATGATTCAATGATTCAAGTCTTCGATGCCTCTGTGTGTGTGCTAATAACGATGTTTTATTGTACGCGAGTGTTACAGTGTTTTGTTATTGTATATGAGCGTTACAATACTTGATTGTGTGCGAGCGTTACACTTGTAAAATTTGACCCTACTGAAACCAAAGATGTTTCACATCAAAAGTTAGTTTAATAATATTAAGAAACCTTTAAATGAAGCCTTAAACCTCTTGAAACTTTCATGATGTACCATTTTTTGGAACCTCTCAATTGCTCCAGTCAAGTCTGTTGAGCTGCAGCTTGACTGAAAACGGTTCCATCTCACCGGAAACCTTTTCACAGTCTACACTCTAATGAGGTCTTATATGTGTTTCTATAATAATTATTAACTAATACTTTCAATGTATGAAGTCCCGTGACCAAAGTTTGAGCTGATATTAGTCATACTTAGATGATCATTTATGGTTTTGAAACCACTTCTTTTTAGTAAAGCATGACCTCAACAGCGCCCAATTATGTAATAAACAATTGTCCATGTAAGTAAACACCATATTTTAGAGTAGTTAGAAAGAAATTCAATTTTACAAAGAAAATCATAGTGACTAAAAAATGTGTTCATTCATGCAAAGCAAAATGAGCTGCTCAAGGTGGGGGTAGAGATGTGGGCAATAGCATTATTTAATAAAAAATTTTACAAAAAAGCTCAATGCCAATCCAATTCACTGCGCGCAAAGCAAGAAAATTAAAATATAAGCATAGAAAAATGATTTTTTGAGACAAAATGCTTTGGGCAGTCAACAACAATTAAACCAACAAATGTCCAAGGCAGTGCAATAATACTTGCTGCAAACGATTTTTGCAAATATTACCGGTCGAGTGAAGACATCGAAGAAGAAATCAAATCGACGCTGTAAGTCGCTTCCAGTTCTTTTCGAGGACTTTTTTTTGACTTTGTATTGAAGCTTACACTACTCAAATGAAAATTTTTGCATTGATAAACCGTCAACGCCAAACTGTCGTCAATACCATTTAATACCACCGAACAATGTTAATCGGGGATGGATTTTTTAAACTTATTTTTATTTTTTGTTATTTATATTATTATTTTATTTTTATTTATTTATTTATTTTTTTGCCATCCTACCACAATGCTAGCATTCTGGGTCATTAAACAACAGTCAAAATGCTTCTAAATTTTCATCGAATTCGCTTTGTGGCAAGCAGAGCCGATTTTCCAAAATAATGCTATACAATAATTGGAGGTTAACACGTTATGTTGAACGCAACTGGAATTATTTGCCGTGTGTCAATTAAAGGGCTTTGCTAAAAAAAGAATAAAGGATGATGAAACAAATTGGAGGTACTTGAAACCAATAACTTGAAGAAATTCAAACAATTAAAGGCAAAAGCCTCGTCTATGCATATATACGATTTACACATGTCCAAACCATGTGCAATATATCAATCAATCCCTAGACCAAACGGCGGAAGCATTGTCTTTGTCGTATTTATTCTAAATTCATGTTCAGAAACCGACCTCCAGAGAAGTTGATTGCCAAAATCTGTGATTTGTGCGCCTTTACATGTTTTTACCTTTTGAATGACATGTCTACCTTTTTACGCAGAAAATTCCAGAGGAGATAATAGCTTAACAGAAATCGGCATTTGACATAATGAAAAAGAAAAGGGATTATTGCGTTTTTCCTTTATACAATTTGAATATGTGATTCTTCTACACGACTCACAGATGCTGTGAGATGCTGTTCTTACTGAATTGTGTATTTGACTTCAACTTCAATTGACTGACAGTTGAAATGAGATATCGGTTTGTTCTAAATCAAAATTATTTAAAAAGTATCTCAATAAAGTACAAATATAAAATTTTTTCGGGCCGAAGACCGCAGCAGCCAGCGCCCCCCGCCCCCATTGGTTAATCATAGCTTTTTAAGTTTTATTAACTTTATTAAATAAATAAGTAAATAAATACAAAGAAAAATTGACAGATAAGTGTAAGATGACCTCGCGTAGAGAGGGTTCCGTGCATCACAACTTTGCTTTGATTAAGCAAGTAACTCATACAACGCGCACTCAATAAGTCATTTAATCATGCCTAAACGGAGAATGCTTATTTTCATTTATTTTATTAAATAACTTTAAAATTATTTTTTTTATATATATGCGACACTGGCAACAAGCCCTTTCATTTGATATGTCACACAACTTAATCAGTCCAGTATATTCGGAGCAAATTGGCTGTAACAGTGGGACAGGCAGACACACGATTGATCCTATAATGGCTCTGTTTTTCATTCAAACGTACGGAACGCTAAAAAGAATAAAAAGCAAGCGAACGGGCTGTTCTGCTTGGACCGCGAGAGAGTAGTCATATACATATATAGTTAACATATGTAAAAATATTTGGTTGGTATTCATTTTTCATTGTAGAATTTCAAGGAATGCTTAAAATTGCAGAATTATTTAATTTAATTAAATTGGCATTAATAAAGCATTCCATATTTAAATGAAGTTTTGCTTCATTTTAATACACGATTGCTTTAATAAAATTATACACGTAGGCAAGACATATGATTATTCAAAGGAGCGTACTTTGGTGACAAATGCAATTAATTGCACTTTGTATCGCCGTCCTTTTCATTGGACATCCACTGATACATGCTGTCCTATGTTCGCGACGCACGGTAAGTACTAAATGAGATTAAAAGCACAGACAACAAAAGAAAAAATTATATGTGTATATACAAAAATATTAATTGCCATTTATGACAGAAAATTAACAATGAAGCACGTAAATATGGACAATTAAAATGAAAAAATCATATTTACATAGCAGAAAGAACAATTTAAAAAGTTGCAAGCGAGACAAAAATGCAATAATTTCGTGACAAAGGATAAGCGTCGGTTCGCAGTTTGTTTCAATTGTCATAATTATTTAATCGAACGAGAATTTTGAGACAGCTACATTGACCAATTCACAATTAATACAATTTAATTAGCCACAAGAATATTAAAACAATAGTAAAGATAGAGGAACCGAAATGAAGCAAATTTTTTGCTATGCTGCATAAAAGAATGCAATAAATAATTTGTGTTTAAATATTTTTTATCATATTAAACTATATAAAAAAGCACCGAAATATAAAAATGTTAAAGTTTGTCCGGTTGATCTCTCCATTGCTCTGAGACTTTTGCTGCTAATCCGGTACACTTATCAAAAAAAAAATTTTTCGTTACTCACTTTGGAAACGTCTGCTGATGATTATCGCTGAGTAACGTCATTACCTCCGTTATTGCGCCCGGAGTAGCGGGCCTCACGTCGGGGTTTGCGAATTTAGATCTGTCAAAGTTCGCTTCGAACTGAAGTAGGTTGAGAAGGTAATTCTTATAAAAACGAGTTTAAAAAATTAATGTAACTTAAAATAACAAAACAAAGTTTTATGTAAATTAATTTATGTTAATTGAGTTATGAATATTTCATCAAAGTCTTGTTTAATTCCAGCTACCTCTCACCGCAGAATGATAGAATCTTTCAACTAGTGACAAAAATTAATTTATTTACCAAGGACTTTGGCTCAATGGAACATTTTTAAATTTTATATGAGTCTTGAAGCTTTCTCTTTGTATCAGCTAAAGAGTTCCTTTTTGTACTTACGAAGCCTAGTTAAACTAAGAATTGCAGTATATTTTGTTGATGAATAACACAACATTCTTTTATATACACCTAACTTAGCACAAGTTTTATCATCCAATAGAAGTTTTAATTAAAGGGACGTAATAAGCCTAATAATCATTTCTTAGGTAAAAGTCCCTTTACGGGTGATTACTCTGTTACCTTCAACTAACATTGCACGAAAATATTAAGAGCAATACCCATTGGAGTATTTTTAAAGTACACACTCTTGTCTTTATTATTAGCATTTCAACAAATTTTGGCACAGAAAGAGACAAAATAACAAAATTTTGTATTAAAGGCATTGTTCATGTTGTTTACCACCAGCCAGTAATATAACCACAGCAATTAGTAAAACGCATTTTCCTACATAACAAAATAGCGTAATTACTTGCAACCATGTTGCGTATGTGCTATCTTGAAAGGCACGTTGTAAGGTATACATTTGCAATAGCACATGTGTATACATATGTAATTTCTAGAAGGAATTCATGTTTTTCGTTTTATTGTGGGACATAGAGATGCAAAGGTCTTATGGCAAATGTCAAAATAACGTACATGAAAAATGTCATTTTGTGCAGAATTCTTACACTCTATTTTGTAATTTGGATCCTGTCCAATGTCATTTCAAAACATATGAAACGATTGTGTTATAAGGAATTCTTGACCACAGAACTAAATTAAATGCATTACGACACGCATTCACAAGAAGTAAAATTCAGTATTTCAACGAGTTTGGAAATGAGGAGAGTCACTTCGAATTAAGGTACTGTGTAAGTCACAAGCAAAATGAACCTATACAAACTTTTCAGTGGGCGCCTCTGTACGTTTTGTTGTGAATCTAATTAAACAGCAAAAACATTTTTTGTGTTGGCTTACCTTTAAACCACTGAACCGTTTGTTATAAAAAAAATTTCAATTGAAAGTTATTTTTCACTAGATGTACACAATTTTTACCTAATCGCGCCAGTGGTTTGGGTTTGGTTACAGCGACATTGTACTGTATTCTTTTTGCTTATTGTTTGCGAATTTCTTTTGTTAGCTTGTGAAAAATTTATTGAATTTAAGCCAAATGAAATGTCTGAGGTGAGTGGTGACTTGTTGATGTGTTGGCCTGCAACCAAAACCCTGACTATAAAAACCACTTACGTGTTTGCGTGTTGACGTCTTTCACTGCAAATATTGCTTATTTTGCCATTAGCGCATTTAACCGTGTAATTTTTGTCAAATGTCATATAACTTACGATTCTTTGAGTACAGTTTTGAACATCATTTTAGTGTGGTTTTTCTTTCAATCGAGGAGGTATTGTAGGCGCAGCCAAATGTATGAACGTAATCTCTGATCCGAAATGCCATCATAAATAAGACTTTTATAAGCGGTTTTTTTTTTAACTTTCAAACCGAATTCTAGGTTGCGTAAAATCAATAGACGTTTGGAAAGTGGTGTGAAAATGTTTTAATCAGTTTGCGATAAGGTTTCGTAAATGGTTGAGAAAAAATCGTATATGTGATTCTAAGCAAAAATAATACTTGTAATATTCTCGTATAAGAAGTAGACTAGTACAAAATTCTAATGACACATGACAGAGGCCCAGTTTGAAACAACTATGAAATGGAAAATAAAAAAAGTAATCTGTCTCACCTATATAAGCACCCTATTAAAGTGAAACTGGTGAATAAACTGGGAGGAATCATTTATTTTTGTTTGATACGCTTCGTTTTATCTAGCCATATTGTGCCAAATTTCAAAGACTATAAAATTATATAGACTAGATAAAGCGCTCTCAAAGAAGGAGTTCCTCTTCTTCTTTGTTCAGTCTATATAATTTTATAGTCTGCGTTTACTCACTTGATTCAATGCAAGTATATATTATGTGCGAAAATGCAAATATAGCTCACCATTTTTAAGCTTAGCTATTCCATTATAACTTACAATTTTTAAAGCTTGTCGAAACGAACAACTTAGATATACAAGCAATTTTAGTTTTGAAAGCATATTATAATTAATAATCTAAATAATTGGGGCAAAAAACGTATTTATTTATATGAGATATAACCACAAATTCTCAGTGACGTGCACATATGATAATATGCGGGTTCGGCACCGTGTAGTCTCACACACAAATGAAAAGCATAGATGAGATTCTCTCTCCATGAGCACAAATATGATTCAAGAGACTTACAAGCCAATAAGTATCCCCTCTACGTTTTTCAAGCGTCATCATCTTGAATTCCGTTTCACTTTTTTCGGACTTACACTTCGCTCAAGAAGTTTCACTTCAATAATCGAAATTCTTTATGTGGTAATACTCGTAACTTTCAAAATATCAATCAGTGAAGACGACGATAATCATGACCAATAATCAGTTAACTTATTGTAGATTCAGTTCACGATACATCTGTCTGCAGATTACATTTGCAAAGCAAAATCATTTGTTGTTTTCATTACCCTATTAAAGAGAGAAAATATTTTTGATGCCTGAGTTGTTCGTACATCTCCTACACATAACTAAATTTCGTATTCGTCGTATCGAAATGTAATGTCGATAGTTCATATCTTTGGTATATATCCACAAACCATAACGATAAATAAGGAAATTGAAGATATTTACGGTTTCAATGTTAAACTGCAGTGTGTATGTAGATGTCCTTAAATATAATTCAGATCAATGTTGCAATACAATTGGATACTGAAATAAAAAGGATTTGTGCAAAATGTTGAGAGGCGTGTGTGAATTGTATTACACCATTTTTTCTTGTTTTTGGTATACATAATTTTTGCCTTACTTCAGTTCTTTCGTAGACGAAGCAGTAGGTAATAAAAGTCTTTGGAACAGCACTATGGCTTGGTTACGTTAATTCACCAAATAAATTTACGTTACCCCAACGTCTTAGAAAAAAAAAGTTGTTCAAAATTAAAAATGGAATAAATTATGTGAAACTGGGACGCTAAACAATAACACAAAAGGAGGTTTTATCTCTTGGTATTAATTTATTTTTAAATACCAAAGTCAAGGTACCACCCATCACCATTAATAAGATAACCTCTAAGCAGGTTTACGATGTCTTAAAAGGTGTCTACATAAGAGATTACTCGTTTAAAACCATATCGATTGGAATTAAGGTATTCGTAAACACACTCGTATGGCACAATATCATCTGCCATGAACTTTCTCCTATGAAAATAAAGAGACTTAGCCCTGCCCTACAAAGCAGTATCTGGTATTTGACCAATGAAGAGGTCAAATCCATGCTCAATAGTCTAAGCCTTCAATGTATTGATGTTAAAACAGTGGATTAAACAACTCTACATGACTACAAAATACTATTTTATGTTGATATTTTAGAACCAAACCTATAACACTTCAGAAACAACGAAAGGAGCATTGCTCTATTAATCGCACCAAAGTCCGCTGGTAGTTTAAGTCCAGATAATCTGCAAAGATTACTCAATGCTACAACTGCCAAGTCTTTGGTCATGTCTCCAAGAGTTGCAATGTCAATACTTTATGTTCCCTGGATGCGTTCCAATGTGCAATATGTAAAGGTGATAACCCCTCCACTGATTCATCGTGCCCGTGTTATGCTTCTTACATTGCTCTACCACAATGAAGAGCACCAAATTATAAACCGGCGACCAGGCGCAACAACAACGCTTCTTACAATAACATAAACTATAACGACAACTTCCCAGCTACCGTTAGATTCGCTAATCGACAACAGGTGAAGTCAACTCTTCACTCCAGCATTAGACTCATTTCGGCTCAACCAGCTGTGTATCAAAGATTCAATCACGCTCTTCTCAGTAACTGTTTAAAAGAACCTACAGCATAAGCAACAAATAATCTTTTCACAACAGACGAAATCACCGTGCTCACTAGGTCGTTGTTCTAATAAGAGTTGACTGTAATTACTCAACTAACTATTAAGTGTGTCTATGCAAGCAAACAAGAAAGATAACTTTCTGCAAAACTCTGTATAGCCTCTTGCAACTCTCTTAAAAATGTTATGTTCAAGTCCGACCTGCTAAAGTCTTCGCTCATTAACGGAAACTACATTGTAGGCGGCCACTTAAACTGCAGAAATCGTTCATGGATTTTCACTAGGGCGAACTGTTGTGGCAGTTCTTCGCAAGAGTTATCCTCTCATGGAAGTTTTCTCATAGTATACCCAAACAATCCAACCTACATACCAACGAATCATAAAGCTCAACCGTCCACCTTAGATCTGTTTATCACCAACTCTCCTCAACGCGTTTCTGAACCGATTGTCTGCAACGATTAATCGTCCGACCACCTTCCACTTATCAGCAAGTTAACTTCCCACACTAATAATGCTATTGAATCGTATCTGCAGTTTGACAAAGCCGATTGGAGGAAGTTTAAGCACCTCCTTTCAATTGCTTCTCAGAGAAGGATGGACATTCCAGACGATCCTCTTGCTACGACCAATATGATTGACAAATTAATTGATAATCTAAAATCGATGTTTTGAACTTTACTGTTCCTAGAAAGTCAAAGAAGCAGCACATCTTTAAACTGCCTTCCTTCATTACTGACTTAATGCAAATCAGGAACGATATACAAAGAGAGTGGATACGAACAAGGCTTGGTTGCCTTTTTAAAGCGAGGTTAAATCACCTCAACCGTGTTATCGAACTAAAAAATATCCAACATAACAACGTCGGTTGGAACTCTAAACTTGGAAATTTGGGAACTGATACTAAAGCGTTTGGGAAAATTGCGATAGTAATAAAAAACGAACAGCAATTCATCCCCAGCTTTTGCTACAATGATCAAAACTAGAGAATAAAAAGCTAATATCTTAGCTGAAATTTTTGAAATGAGGTTAACATGAATTTATCTAGCATTTCCTCGGTGAAATTCGATCTCTTGCTAATCTTGCTTAAATAACTTTAGCCTACCTTGTGCGCACTCTAAATCTATGCGCTAAATTAAAATTGTTTCCAACTGATTGAAAAGTCGCTAAAATTGTGGCCATACCAAAGCCGGGCAAGCCTCCTGATTCACAAGTAAACTTCCGTCTAATCAGTCTGCTTCTGGTTTCTCTAAAATATTTTAGCGTATATTCAAAGCTCGTCTTAATCTGTTTTTAGCAGCCAATAACAGCCAATTTAGTTGCAATCATCCACTAAAAAAACTTACAAAGTTTGTATAAAGGAAATCAGTAGAAAACACTCGTTAGGTTACCTTAGACGTTCAAGTAACCTAATGCCATTTTCTTTTCAAAAAAAAAAAAAACGAAAGGCCTGTTTTCTACGGAACAACAACCTAATAGTAAATGGTGAAAATATCCAAAGGGAGAACAAATCTAGATACCTTGGGGTCTGCCTTGACAGTAAACTCACCCACAAACAACATATTAACAAGCTCTTGAAAAGGTAAATAAAACGATCCGTCTACTCTTTCCATTCATCAACCGTAGATCTAAGCCATCTGTCCATAACAAATTATAATATTTAAATCTGTCTTTGTACCCATTATGTTATACTGCTCGGAGTTCTGGGGAGACTGTGCCCATATCCACAAATTTAAGCTGCAAATCGCTTAAAACAAGCTTTTAAAAATGATTCTAGATCTACCTTTCTACTACCTAAAATCACTACTTCATGGAGTAGCAGGTGTTAAGATGATCAGTGAGATAATTTCTCTAGCAAAAACTGCGTTTAATCTGAGAAATCCTCATTTTGCACTAAACTTGTGCTGAAAAGTATTTTTCTGCACTAACTCCTACCTTAGTATAATCTAGTACCGGTCCATTAGTTTCTAAGTTAGTTACTTGCAAGTTATTTTATCTTATACCTCTTGTGGGTTTTCCCTTTTCACACATTAATGCTAATTTTTATGTTAATCAATATGTTGGGGCTTAAAAAAATCAATCGTTTTCATTACTTCTTTCCACGCTGCAATACTTTTCAGCTACAGAATCTACCAATATTTTGCAAACGGAAGTCAAATTTCGTTAGTAAATACACTTCAATAGAAAGCCAAAATTGCTAGACTAGTTTACAGACATTTCATTGCAAGCACCCTCCCCTGCAAATAATCCTTCCAAATAATTCCAATTCGTTATCTTTTTGCTTTTGCAATGAGAAAATTGACTGATCGACCATGAAAGTTTAAATTATTTTGTTTACGTCTAACTCCGTTACTACATAAAACTTTAACTAGCAAATACCCTTGCTGCTTGTGTAAAATTTGAACTTTAAACAAACATTCTTATTCCCTTATATAATCGTTTACGTCCCTATACAAAAGCAAAGCCATCGATATTTTTTTTTGTCAATGTTGTATGGAAAAGCACACATCGACGTGTGCGACGATGATGTTCCCATTTTTTGTTGTTGTTGTTTTTGCTATTTCCACCTGACATGAATGCATGCACACACATAATAATAAATACGAATACACTAAAACCTTTTCTAACCACAACCATTGGTCGATTATATGTGCTCATTGTCTGTCTACCGCCAATAACGTCATTCTCGTACTCAACTTGCATTGAAGCTGGCTGCAAGGACTAGCAATTATTTTTCTGTTGATTTTACTTTTCTTCCTAGTTTTATAGATCCTGTCGGCCATTCAACAATGCTCAGCTCTCAACTATCGTAAATTTCGACGAAGTGTAGGAAACCCCAAAACTTCTTGTCATTGTTTTTGTTTTTGATTTGGAGCACTGAAATTGACTGAGTTGCGATAAAGGAAACTTTCGGTGCTTTTCGTATTTGTTTTTCATGCATTTTTCATTTTATTTTTCTACGTGTATGCCTAGGAGTTAAGGAGTTGAGTCCTGCAATGATGGCAGTGGCAACAATGATGATGATCTTACCTGCATGCCTACAATTTCAATGTTCGTTTCCTGCTTTATCCTTATAGTCTACTTCGGTGTTGGTGTTGTCTTATATTATATTTAACTACTATGCTCCTTGCAAGGTTAAATTGAATTGTTTCTTGCTTTACTTTCTTCCTAGCCAAGTACTGAGCTTGAAGTTTTCATTGCTATTTTAGTTCAAATAGCATAATTTTCATGTACCCAATTTGCCAATTTGAGTAGTTAAATTGCGGTTGAACAATTAATACATCTATTTGTTCTTACCTACGTATGGAAGAAAGGTTAATTTCAGCCAAACTGTAATGCATTAATTATAGCAACGATTGTAGGAAAATCTGCCATTGCCAGTTTCATATTTCTTTTAGTTTAAGAAAAAAAAAAACCTTTTCTTGCATACCTTTAAGTTGGCTGACAACTTTAATTTATATTAACATTATAAAAAATATAATTATTATTCCCTTCATTCTATGCAATTCCACAACCCCAACTGGCTATGCGTTGAGTTTATATATTGACTATAAATTAAATTAAACAGTAGCAGTTAAATTGTTTAAAGCATTTACGTGCACACGTATGCACACAAATTGTTCTAATAATTGTTTTAATAAACAATATGTACGTACACACAGTTGTATAATTTCGTAAATATTGACACAACCATTATCACACAACAACACCGCTTTGACAAATAATGAAAAAAAAAATACTTAAGGTTTTTTTCCATTTTTTCTTAATATTTTCACATTACTAACACAACATCATGAACCATAATTACCATTTCTCAATAGTAAAGTTCTCCTTAAATGTAACTAAACCTCTTCTTATTATAATTATTTTAAAATTTATAAAATAAAAAAAATCCAAATAAATAAATAAAAAAAAAACTATATATTTTCCTATATTATTCATTGTATTATTATATTATCCTTGTCATTATCGACTGATATGCAAAGTAATTTCAGCTTGTCACAGCTTGTCGCTGAAATGTGTCAAATGCAGCGAAGAAAATTAAATAATGAATATTTTTTTATTGAAAAATTTTGGCCACCTGAATATGGCTATAATACTTGATATGACAGTATTTGATTGATTAAAAAACTAAATCTGTATAAAGACACTATAAAATTAAAGATATACAAATTACCGACAACTAAAAACCAAATAAATAATTATGATAACATTAACTTCATAAAAAATGCATTAAAATGCTATAGACGAATGCCATTTTTAAGAGCAAAATAACATAATAACATAATAAAATAATAAAAGTAACATATTTAATTTATCTCTTCAATACAGTTTTATTTATTTGTGTAATGCTAAAAAAAATAATAATAACTATAATTTGAAAAGCAAGAGTTAAATTTAACACAAAAAAGCTTTCTCTTTGACAAACTTCAAAATTTAATTTCATCAAGCAATGAAGAAATCAGACAAATTTCTCACAAATTTTATGTGTTCGATACAAAATAAATTTAGATACAAAATAAATATTTTCCTTGTACTGTTTCTAGGCTTTTAGGGTGCCGTACGTTTTAATAAATAACAGAACCATGATAGGATTACTGGTGTGTCTGTCTGTCCCACTGTTATGTAATTTTAATTAAAACTAATACATCGTGGCGCAGTAAAACTTTGTTGACGTCTTCCCAGTTCTATAAATTTCATATCATAGAAAATGAGAAAAATGTTTGTTCTAAAGAATACCAACCCCTATAATTTTTATCATATATATATTTTACTGCTTACTTTGTTTAATGTTATGTTTAATGAGAAATTCACTGTCATTAAGCACAGTTCGCACATATAATACAAAACAGTCGAAGCATATCATTCACTGATGCAAAAAAATCAAAATTGAATTTAAACAAACAAAAGCCAATTGAAGTAAATTATTGTTTATGTAACTAATTTTATTTAAATGTAACTCAATTTGTGTGTAATCAACTGGAGGATGAAACAAAGTGATGACTGGACTCTGCTGCAGTTGAAGAGAAGGAGGCATACAGGAAATGTAAAATCACAGGAACGAGCACTAAAAAAGGCACAAATGGAAAGGCTGTGAAGACTGAAAATTGGATTCAAACGCCACTGAATCCAATGAATAAACATATGTATACAATGTGCAATAGAGAGATAAAAAGAACGACGTAGCTTCGGGAAATTAACGAACTAGTCTTCAAATTAGTTTGAGAGGGGGGAACAAAAATCTGCAACAATACAAATACTGAATTTCGGGAGAAGGTTATACCAACAACAGATATATGTACTAATTTGCTTAGTTTGCTTTTTGCCAAGTTTCCAACATTACATGTGCTTATACTAAGTAATATAGTAGCAATTTTTTAAAGAGGTCCTTTGCTAAAGTAAAGTAAGATGGCAGTGTTGAGCCAGATTCCAGAAACAAACTCACATATTATATGTTGTTTGGAGCGACGCCAAAATATGCAACCTTTATGTCACTTCTGTTTTGACCCTACTCTGAGCTTGTTGGCCAGTCTGAATTAATATTAAATGTCCTTGGCCCTATAACTATTTACGGTAAGTGTGAACCCATCAGTCAATAGTTGCAGACATTTTTGTCCTTCTCAGTATACATTTCAAGTTACTCGTTTTTCATTTATTTTTTTTTAAATACTGCTTGTGGATATTTTGATGGATGCATTATTTTATTAACAAATTTTTTGTTATCTTTCTGATCCAATATATTTTTGTATTTCGACCAATATGTGGGATATAGTCGATGACGAGTAATAACTTAGAACAAAAGAAAAAAGTAATTAATTTATAGCTCATATTTTTTTGAATACTATACAATATTTGCAATCGATATTTTATTTGGTCATCTCAACATCAGCAACATCGTCATCGTAGTCCTTATAAGTATAGTAATCATCAGCCTCAGCATCATAATCAGTAACACTGCTAAACATCTTCCAGTTCTTTTGTTGTTTCTGCTTCTCTTTTTGCCATTATAAGTCGAATGATTTCTTATTCAGTTTTTCCTCGCCTCACTTGCTATTCACTTATGTCATGCTTCATCGATTTGAAGTTTATGCTTTGATGGTTGAGTTGATGGAATTTTTCCTTTGCCGACGCTAGCATTATTTTGTTGTTGTTGTATATATTTCTTTCTTTTTCTTCCTTTTTTGACTTGGCTTGCATATATTAGCTTTCACAGTATTTGTTGAAGATTTAAGTATACATACTTACTTTTGCTTCTTCTGAGTATATTTTTAAGCGTAATAACTGCCAAGGCACTGATTATATAACGAAGAGTGTGACTAAAGTTTTTAAGTTAGTGTCTTCAGTTTCATGCATTCTATGAGAGGGAGCTCTGCAAGGAAATATTAGAAAAATAAACATGATCAAGAAGGTTGTAATATATTACATTGTAGTATGCTAAACTCTGGGTAAGGTTCAAGCACTGCCAAGTGAGGCAGTACATTTTATTACGGCTGTTTGGCCACCATCATGAGCTGCGTATGCTCTTTGTAATAGAAGATTTGAACCGGTACAGCAACCATTATAATGGGAGAATACAGTATCATTCCAATTCACTTGCCACCCCCCCTTTTCATTTAAGTCGTAGGAGGCTTAAATTCACAATACCGGCCATCAATAAAAAATATTTTTTTTGCTCTATATTAAAAATTAGCTTATAGCGCACGGCCTGCAGCTCTGTTGTGTACTCTACCCAAAAATAATCTAAATAACTCTTTAATCAATTTATTCTTTGATAACAAGGTCCACATTAAGCCTTCAATTTATTTATTCCTTATATCCTCAGTCATTTAACATTAACATCATCAGTGTCGAATGTATAATACATTTTAAGTGATCGCAAGGGTCATATATTGAATAGCTAATATTAACTAGCTAAGAAACTAGCTATTATTAACAAAAGAAATTTTGATGCATTTGCTGCTCGCACGCAGCAGACATTAATTAAATTTTCAATTTAATTAAATGAATATTTGCACAGAAAATATCAAATAAAGTTAAGGGTTAAAGTCATACGCAATAAATATATATACAAAATCTTTCAACTGTTATTAATATTCATTATTAATAACAGCAGCAGAACGATTAACAGAAAAACTGATTCCCAGCCGCATGCAGCAGACTACTTTCTCATATGCCGAGTACGACAAAAGGCCGCATTGATGTACTTACTTTTGAGTGTTTATTCGGTCAAAGAATGCGAGCATGTTTAAATCTGGGTCTGAATCAGAATTGGTGTTTCAGGTTGAGTAAGAGCGTACAGGGCCACAAATGAAAACATACACTGGAATTGAATTCTTTAATGAATTCCGGCGACGAGGATGGTGTTGCCGAAGATGGTTGTGGTGGCGAAGTTGCCAGTGAATGAATAAATCGTTGCAAACGGAATTATACCCAATGATTACTTTTCGGTTATTCTGATTAAATATATTCATATATTCCTTATAACAATATAAAAGTGCAAGCGAGAGTTTATTTGCAAGCAAAAATTAAAGTAAACTTTTTCGTGTGTACGCGAGTCCCAGTTGGCTAAAATTATTCTGGAATTCAAAAGTTGATCTTGCGGAAAACAAAATTAAAAATACTACCAAAGAAAACTTTTCGTAATATAAATATCTTAGCAATTTAAATCTAGTCTCTTATTATATTAGTCTAGCAAGAGCCCCGGCTCTGCTGGGAATTAGTGTAGAATGAAGATGTAAAGCGGTAGTCACAAGTATTTACACAAAGAAGCATTCTTTACATTTTCTATAAAAAGAAAAAAATTTTGTTGTTGGGATTTAATTGAAAATTGGGGAAATCGTACATTGTTTTAATTGGAAATTGTTGATGTAATATCGACTACTTTGCGCATGGCAGACGTTCTAATATCAGATCTTTTCAACCTTGGACTCACTGTAGCTTAATTTTTAGCTTAATTCGCCTATAAACCCTTCCGATGCTATTAGAACTTTAACAGAACTCATTGTACGGTGTTTTATGAGAGCTCCTATTAGTTTCCTACCTTCTCGTTGGTGTAGGACCCGTTTCGCTCCAGTACTGTTTAAATGTTCTTAATTTACGCGAGTGTCCTTTTTATAAACTAAATTGTGTACCGTTTTATGAGAAACTTTTATTAGACAAAACTTATATGTTCTAAATCTTCTGTCATTTGCATCTTTAATACATACCTCAGTCAATTCAGTACAACTGTTTCCAACTAACTTTTAACAGAAACTACAAAAACACGTTTATAAAATCTACGATAAATGGTGCTATGTGTAAATACTTTTGATTACCCCTATAAATGGCAAGTGAACATTTTTAGTCGCGTTGAGCGATTTTTGGTATTGCAAAATATTTTGAGTTCGCGTCACCTACATGCTGTTGTTAATTTCTCTTTGTGTGTTTATGGTTGCTTTTATAAATGATTCTTTTATATTACACACAAAATAACGAACTGGTTAGTTTTACAAAGCCGTGCTTGAAACATGAGCTATTGTAGTTTGATGGATTTTCTCGACTTTCCCGGTACAATATTGCATTAAAACTATCATACATGAACTTTCTCCATTATAACATCCATGTATGTACCAATTTTCATGGTATTCAGTCAAACGGTATTGGAGTCTATAGGCTTCAAACCGACAAACATCCATTTTTATATATATATGATTAACACGAATTTTATTTAATCAAAAGAAACTGGAATACAAAAATCGGACACTGCATTCAACAACACTTATGTACATCAACAGAATTGTTGGCTGTTCAACTTATGTAGCGTAACATATAAAATAAATACACAAGAAAGACAATAAAAACAAAAATCAGAGCACTGTCTTCTTTCTTTGATTTTTTTAAAGTTCTTTATTTGCAAGGTGTTAGAAAATATTAAGCATTAATTAATTATTAAGCAAATTGTGTGGAGTGGAGTTTTCTTTAATTTGAAACTACAAATCAAATTGAGCCCATATCAGCAAGGGCTGCCTTGTATTTCGCCTATATTCATTTATATGAATGAAGTGAAACTACCAGGCGGCCAGGAAAAAAAGTAGGATGATCACAAAGTAAAATCATACAAAAATATTCCGAGTGATCCACAGTGTGTATGTATGTCTCTTACAATAAGAAACCAATGTAATCTTATACACGCACTATACCTACACAACACACTCAAGCTTAGCACATTTCGCACGCAAGGGAGACAATCGAAAACTCAACTACAATCGTCATACACGCACCATCACCTACACAACAAGGTCACTCACACAATAGCAAGTTTTTATTTTTGTTTTCAACGTCTTAATGACAATTTTCGGTTGTAGCAGAAAACGAAATCCATTTCAATAGCAAGTACAGTGAATGCACATTCATTGAACAGCCAAAGAAACCCAAGTGAAATTTCTAACTACCGTCGAATTTCCATAGGTCGAACTTTTATAAGTCGAATATCTCCATGACTCGAATTGAGTACGTTTATAGTTAAAAATCAATATAATATGTCTTCCATAACTCGAATATCCTCATAATTTGAACTTTTGTTATGCATTATGGTGATTCGAGATTTCGAAGTTTGACTGTACAAGAAATACGCACAGTCCGCAAAGTTCGAGTCTCAGTCGCGCAAAGCAAATTTCATCACCCTTACTTTGTGATGTGTTCTTTCCTCTTCGTTCCTTGTGATCGGCAATGAAGAAAAAAACAAATGGTCTAGACTTTGTTGTTGCCTGAGCGTAGCAAAAAAGAGAAATTTTTATTCCCGCACGCGCCCCACTTCACAACACAGCCTACAGTCAATTTTCGATTGTCGTACCAAATTTATCAGAGGTCAGGCCCCGAACGCGTGTTTTGTTTTTGAGTTAAAATTTGCGTGCACGCAAAAAGTATACATAGTCATATACCCAGGCATATCTTTTTTCTTTGTCTTCCCTTATGTTCGGAAAATAAGAAAATAAAACAAATGTCACAGGCTTTGTTGTTGCGTGGTCAAAGGCAAAATGTATTTCTTTGTCTTTCCTGATATTCGCAATGCGGAGCTGGTTTGATTTCATTTTGACATGGGACACTTGCAGTTTCTTGCTGTTTTTTCTGTTTGCGTGGTAGTAATGGTAGAATTAGCTGTATTCAACTTCGATTTTTTGACATACATAGCTCAAAATATTCATTTTAAATCAATTTTAGATATCAATAATGGGCCTCATTCATTAAAAGTCCCACCACAAATGCCCACATATGCCACACTATCATCCCACAACAATATCAGTATAATCAAAATAAAAATGGGTGACGGCAATCGAAACAACCAAAACAAAGGTGATATACAGAAATTCCTTTTCATGCATTCCGCGCCAAGAATTTGCGTTCAGTAATTAGCAGAATGACGTTGCTAAACAGCGGCCCGCGCTGCTACTTCGATGTTAATAGCAGAAAAGTAACATATTCTTATAGATTCTACTTATTTGAAAAAAGTTCAAAAAGCTTTTGAGAGAAATGTAACGTCTATATGAATGAATACTCTTAGCTATCTCGCTGTGGCTCAGCTTCAGTTCAGTCGCAGTGAGAAGCCCATATCATAAGGCCGAACGAAATTTTTTGAAACTGAATAATCTTAAATTAAATATATTATAAATATTGTACAAATTTGTGAATTTGAATAATCTTAAATTAAATATACTATCAAACCAATATTCTACAAATTGTGGGCTCGTCCATACAAACGGCAGCAGTTCTGATCGATACAACAGCAAAAGGCAGCAGTTCTGTGAACAACGGCAGTAGCTCAGGAACAGCGGAAGACGTCACAGTAGCAACTAAGTAAGCGACAACAAAAGAGGGGTGAAGCCTTACAAGAATTTCTTTCTGCGTTGAGGGAAATAGCAAAACCCATAGATCTAGAAGTAGAAAGCTTAATTGATTATTTCATTCAAGGCATCCCAGACTCTAGGGCAAACAAAACATCACTTTACCAAGCAAAACGATTAGACAATTAAAAGATCAGATAGACACTTATCAGAAAATTCGTGGATATAATAGATCAACCAAGAAGCAACGGTAAAAGTAGACACGCCAATGAGTAATGACCCAAAAACAGTATACAGAAAGAAATGCTTTAGATGTGGTGACGAATCTCACGAAAAAGGATTGTACAAGAACTAAAGATTTCAACTGTTTCAAATGCGGTAAGTTAGGACACCGTGCAGTGCAATGTAAGATTGAATTTCAGGTTAAAGAAGAAAAATCTACTAATTTAGTACAGGATGAGAAAACGTTAACAAAACCGCTAAGTAAATTTACTCCATCCGGTCTGGAGCTCAAGAACATAATATAACATTCAGTAACTTTGAAGGGACTTATCGACACCGGGTCCAACTTATGTCTGATGCGCAGACGCAATTTCTTAAAATTGGGAATCAAAGAATTGACTGGTCGAAGCAAGAGTTTGATAGGCATTGGTGAAAGCAATGTCTTGACATTCGGTAGCTTCATAATTCCCGTTAAAATTGACAACATCGAAATGGATGTAGAATTCCATGTAGTTCCAGATGAAGACATAAGCTTTGAAGCAATTTTAGGAAGAACCATCTTTGAAAGCATAGACATGAAGGTGACAGAAGACGGGACCGTGTTCAAGCGCAGAAACTCCGAGAATAGTAAGTTGAGAATACCAACAAAGCAAATTAGCGAAAAACTGTCAAATTCCTGCTCTGAGCTATTGAGCGAATTCAAAAGCATGTGTATGTCAACTTGCGTGTTGGAACAGGATGATAATTTTCAGTTAGATTTATCACATTTGAACGTAAATGAAGCAAACAAAGTGCAGACTTTGATCAAAGAGTATAAACCAGAGAGAAATCGTAATGTATCAGCAATGAAAATAGTCTTGACGGACGAACTACCAACATTTCAACACCCAAGACGTATACCAGTAAGCGATCAGAAAATTGTAGATGATCAAGTACAGAAGTGGTTAGACGAGGGTATCATCAAACCAAGCATTTCCGAATATGCTTCGCCTGTAGTACTTGTATCCAAGAAAAACGGAAGGGAAAAGGTTGTGTGCGACTACAGAAAGCTGAATGAGAAGATAGTTCGGTTTAATTTCCCTATGCCACTAATGGATTGTGTTATTGAAAAACTGCAGAGTGCAGTAGTTTCCTCAACATTAGATTTAAGAAATGGTTTCTTCAGTAGGAAAATGTTCACAGAAATACACTTCTTTTGTAACACAAACTGGACAATTCGTATATGTCCCTTTCGGCATATCAAATTCACCAGCGGTATTCACAAGGTTCATTATGGTGGTAATGCGGGATGTAATCAAAAATAATGATGCAATTGTGTATATGCATGACATCATTATCCCAAGCAAACTAGTGAACGACGGGTTGATAAAACTTAAAAGAGTACTCGAAGTTGCAAAGAAAAACGGTTTGCGAATAAATTGGGGATAATGTCAGTTGTTACAAAACAAAGTAAATTTCTTGGCCTATATACTAGAAAACGGATAAATCGATATAAAAAGGGTATCCAACGGTTTTTAGGCCTAACATCTTATTTTCGAAAAATTATCGAAGGACATGCAGTGATCACCAAACCTTTGTCTGATATTTTGCGCAAAGACCGTAGGTTGGAGTTTAAAGAATTACAGCATGTAGTATTCCAGCAATTAAAGGCAGCATTAATTAGTAATCCAGTTTTAAAATTATACAACCCCAAATCAAAGACAGAAATACATACGGATGCATCTAAATATGGTATAGGAGCTGTGCTATTGCAAAAAAAATTGAGAAGACGGTCTGTTTCACCCAGTACAGTACATGAGTCGTACGACTAGACCGCATGAGGTCTTACGAACTTGAAGTTCTCGCCATAATAAGTGCACTAACCAAGTGGAGGGTGTACGTTTTAGGAACAAAAGTGAGATTCGTAACAGATTGTAACGCTTTTGATATGACAATGAAGAAAAAAGAAATACCATTGCGAGTAGCACGTTGGGCAATGTTTTTACAAGACTTCGACTATGAAATAGAACATCGTTCAGGTACAAAGATAAAACACGTCGATGCACTAAGCCGAGTGTCATGCTTCATGTTGACTGAGAGTATGATGCATCGGTTAAAAGCAGCGCAGTTATCGGATAGCTGGACAAGGGCAGTAAGAAGTATTGTAGAAGAAAAGGAATACGAAGACTTCTATATTGAAAATCAAATTTTATTTAAGGACCCAAATCGAGAGCTAATAGTAATACCATCTCAAATGGAAGATGAAATAATCCATATTGCCCATAGGACCATTTTTCAGCAAAGAAAACTCATGGTATTGTCAAAAAATCATATTATATTCCAAAGCTGCGAAATAAGGTAGTCCGTACAATAGACAGCTGCGTGGAGTGCATTATCATGAATGCCAAAATGGGAAAGAAGAAGTCTTATTAACACCAATAGACAAAGGAGATAAACCCCTTATAACCTTTCACATTGACCACGTAGGTCCGATGGAAACTACGAAAAAACGCTATAATCACATATTTGTCGTAGTAGATTCGTTCTAAATTCATATGGTTGTATCCAACACGTAGCACTGGTGTCGAAGAAGTGCAAGTAATCAATTGTTTGGAAAAGCAAGCTGTCAATTTCGGAAATCCAATAAGAATTATATCGGATAGAGGTGCCGCATTTACGCCAAGCGCATTTGAGAAGTATTGTGAGAAGCAGAACATACAGCATTTGCTGATAGCTACAGGAGTACCAAGGCGAAATGGCCAGGTTGAAAGAATACACAAGATAGTAATACCCATGCTTTCCAAATTGAGCCATGAGAATCCAAATAATTGGTACAATCACTTAGGTAGGATACAGCAGATTATCAACAACACCGCTCCAAGAAGCACAAAACCCTTTCGAATCTTCAGAATCTTGACAGGATCAGAAATTCGTACACAAGACGATCTAGAGCTAAGTAAGTTGATAAAAGAAACACTAATCCAAGAATTAGAAGTTGAACGAGAAAAAGTGCGCTCACGAAGCTCTCGAAAATATAAAAAACTTACAGGAAGAAAACAAAAAATCATTCGATAGTAAAAGGAAAAATGGTAGGGATTACAAATTGAACGATTTATTAAAATAGGTACACACGGCAGGTACGAGGTAGAAAAGGTCGGTGACATTGACTTAACTTGTAAGACCTCCACTGTTACAGAATTCATGAAACCGTGGGCTGTTACATTCGCGACGAATGAAACGTCAGGAGGGCCGAATGTAGGAAGAGCGCAAGAGCGAGCTTTGCGCAGTAGCTGCCGTCTAATGAGAGAGTAATCAAAGCGCGCATCGAAACTACCTTGCTGTGGCTCAGCTTCAGATCAGTCGCAGTGAGAGGCCCGTATCATAAGGTCGAACGAAATTTTGTGAAACTGAATAATCTTAAATTAAATATACTATCAAACCAATATTCTACATAAATGGTAAACCTCAGTATTTAAAAGTAGAAATTATTTGTTCAATACGATAGAAAGTATGTATAATACTTAAACTTATTTTGGTTCTGCTTACAGACTATAAAAGAGTAATTACAATTATTCACAAATTACAAAATTTCTGCATATTCATTTGAATGGCTTTTCAATCTTATTTTTAAAATTTTATTTATTAAAGCTGTGCATCATACTTTGAGATCTGGATGCATTACTATCAAAACACCATACATCAAAACTATAAAAGCTTATTGGGCAGATCGGTTGGGGCAAATACGGTCATCGGTTCTCTCGTGACTTTAAAAAGTACCTACAAAAAATCTGATTGGCTTGATTTCCTTCTGTAATACATATAGGTTTTTTGTAATTGACTCCAAAAACAACACGATTCAATAATAAATTTGAGGGCCCATATAGAGACCGAAAATTCTGCCAACTTGAAAAAGAAAAAAAAAACCTCCATTTTGGCAAACATGACAGCTAATGCGAAACACAAATCTGCAAAAGTCCAACAGTGCCAATAATGCGCAAGAAGACTAATAATTGTCCAAGCCGTTCAGAGCAGGACGTTTGTCAAACTGGCGAATTATAAGCATGCACAATCGATTGTCGTGTAGTCTGCTCACAGACGGCACAATCGCAGCGGCAAACAACACAGAAAATATCAGCCAAACTAGGCACCCAATCTACAAATAAACAAATAAAATAAAAGGATGGTTTGAATCACCGGAAACCCATTAAAGGAAGTCACAACTACTGATTATGTGGACTCGTTTTGAGCGTTGAAACGACAAACGATAAAGTAAAAGAACGGAAAGAACTCCGTTTGGTCTGTTCTGTTCTCCTGATTTTTTTTAATCGTTTCTATATGTAAATAGGGAATAAAAATTATGATTGCGGCCAATTGTATTACAAACTTTCATTGCAAATGTGCTTCTCGTTGACCACGATTGGAAATAAAATTTTTTTTTGGGAACGTAAAATTCAAATAGTGTATTTTTCTAATTTGTTTGATTGATTAGATTGTGCAATTATATTCTTCGACTTTAGATGTCGATGACTGAGTGGTATACAGCTTTCTATTTTCTTACTTGGCGTGTTGAAGACGAAAAATCTAATTCAGTGGAAACACAAATCAAAGCGCAATTGTGCTGCGACATAGTCAATGTCCTGCCCAGATAAATTGCCGAGATAGTGGCAATGAATAAGTATACAAAACTGCCACTTTCTAACGAAGACGTACCCCAATCCTAATAAAATAGTAGTCAGCCACTTAGCCAGGCAGTGAACAGTTAGAACAGTTTTGGTCGACTGGTGCTTGAGCGCACATTTCACTTCATTGTTCGAAATCAATTTAGTGTTGAATTGGTGCCAGAAATCGCATTTTCGAATAACACCAGCTAGAAACGATGTGAACAAACACACAGTATAGGCGACATTGGCAATAAGAAGTAAAAAGCAAAAATAACTCGCAACGGCACATGGCGTCCTCTGTTGCAAATCTAAACGAAGGTCTCTTCTGTACAATGCATGTCATCGAGACATGCCGACAATTGTTGAATGTGGAGTTAAATTTCTTTCTTTTTTTTCAATTATTTTTTTTTTTTCTTAAATAACAATACAAGGGTATTCAACATAAAATGAACGTTTGTGATTATTTTCTGACTTTCTACTGCACTTCATACACCCTCACACAAACACAGAGACGTTTAACTTTAAAAGCACAAACTTCCTTTCCAGCTAGTGACTAATTTTGAAATCAATTTGAATGGATAATTAGTCGAAGCAGACATTGTGGACAAACCAAAATCGACAATCCCATTTTATTTAATGGTAGACACCAAAGTTGCTTGCATCGTATTGCTTTCACTTAAAGGCGACACCAAATTTGCTTACATCGTATATGTAAAACTTTAATGCGAAGAGCGCATATAGGAACACGTTTTTAGTTATTTCCTTTAGCAAATAAATTAATACACCTAAAAATCAACTCTTGACATTGCACTATGTCTGATTGCACTATGTCTATATATCTGTCTATCTCTCCATATTTGTTTCAGGATTTTCAATTTGCCACTGTTTTTCTTTTAGTTCTTTCTATTGAGCTTTCTTACTTTATGTTACTTTCTACTGTATCCTCCAGTATATATACTGTGATATCACCAACAATACTAAATTAAATTGAATCTTAATGTTCCAATATTTGAAAGTGTGCAAATGCAATTGAGTAATCACCCAACAAATCTTGTCTATTTTCATTTAATTTTAATTGTCAAAAGTAATATAAAATTAAATTACTGAAAAAGGCGATTAGCACAGTTTTGAGGAACAGGAAGAGCTTTTTCGAATTAATATTGTCAAACAGCAAAGAAATCGTTGTAAAACTAAAGAAAATATAAAAATGCTACGAACATATTCCAAAACGTAATAGTTGTTAATCAGTGTGGAAAGTGTAAATAAATGTTTAGGTAGCCAAACCGAACAAGCATTTGAGTAAATTTTGACCAGCAAAACCAAGAAATGGTTAACAAAATATCATGAGCGGCCGCCTTTTAAATGCCAGTTATATAATAGCTATAAGTATTTCAGCCAGCAACAAAAGCAATCAACAATAATTGTGGAAGCAGTAAATGACTTGGTTGTACACAAAGTAAGCAAAATAACATATAATCTAACCAACATAAGCAACCTTGACCACACAGCTTATCAAGACTACTAACTACTATATACTTAACTTGTCGGATTAGTCTCAATTCCTCAGACAAATAATAATAAGCATGTAGGCAAAATTCAAATACTTGGGCTTCACATTATCGGAAAATAAAGACTCAACAATTGCTATCGGCGAGAGAATAAAGTCTGCGAACAGGGCATACTACGCGAACATTAAGTCGTTTCGTTCAAAAATTCTATCAAGAGCACAGAAAATGAAAATGTATAAAACACTAATACGACCTGTGCTTACGTACGGTGCAGAAATATGGACATTAAAAACAAATGATATCAACGGACAACCCCCATAACCGGACAGTTCCCATAACAAATTTCGTCGACACAAAAACTTTTCATTAATTTTTCAATACAAAATTAATTTCTATAGCCGTACGCTCCATTAACTGAATGCTGACAAGTACTAAGTTCCTTATGCCTTTTTACGTATAAATTACAATGATTTTTGTGGCCTTATGTTACTTAAACTTACTGATGTTTGACAAAAGCGTTCCCATATTTTCTGTACAAATGTGAACCGCATCTTCAGTTTTACGATATATTGCGACTCCACCTGACCGAACATTGTCTCGTTTAAAATGAGAAATGCAATTGAAATTAGGAAGGGCTAAAAATTTGTAGTAACTGGACCAAAGAAATCTAAGTTATGTCTTTTCAAACTTTTGCAATTAAAAACGAATAATGTCGGATGTTGGCTTCAAGTGAGTCTAAGGTCCTTGACTTGTTGACATAAACCTTCGATCTCAAGTAGCCCCACAGTCTGGAGCCGTTAAATCTGGTGAACTCGGTGGCCAGTCAAAGTCACAATTTTTTGACATCAAACGTCCAAGAAACAATCTTTTCAAAAAATTGATAGTGGCTCGAGTTGTTTATTGTTGAAACCAGAAGTGCTCCATACCATTACCACGAATAATTGGCATAAAAAATCAGTTACCATATCTCGATAACGCTCCTGATTGACTTTAACCGCTTTGCCAGCTTCATCTTCGAAAAATAACGGCCCAATGGTCATATCAGCACAAACACCTCACCAAACAGTCACTTTTTGACCATAAAGAGGTACCTCGTGAATGATTTGAGCGTGTTCAGTACCATAGAACCGATAATTATTTTTGTTTACAGCTCCGGTTAACGTGAAATGAGCGCCGTCACTGATGATGATTTTTTGCCAACGATTTTCGTCACTTTCAGCCATTTCGATTATTCTTTGGGCCCATTACAATCGACGTGGCTTACCGACAGGTAACAGTTGTTATGTAAACAAATGCAAATCGTGATGCAATATGCGACGTGAAGCCGTTCGTTCCATGCCCAACTGCACAGATCGACGTGTTTGAGATGTTGTTGGAGACCTCTGAACACTGGCTCTTACGAGTGCGATATTATCATACGAATGCCTTGGTCGCTTTTTACTTGGACGCTTGGGATTAGTAAGTGCCTCACCAGATGAAAATGTTTCATACAAACGATACAATGTGGTCGCGGAAGGCGCAGTTTTCACTTTATTTATTTTTCTCCATGCACGTTGAGTTTTTACAATTGACTTGTTTTGTTGAATGTAAATATCAATAATCTGAGAGCGTTCGCGTCGTTACTCAATCTAACATCTCTGTCAAAATTTACAGAGTTGGCAGATCGAATATGGCAAAAATGTATATCTTAATTATCAATTTTTAAAATTCATAAATTTGTACAACTTATTAAATTAACGACAATTCCTGTTCATTTCGATGACAATGCCTTTGAAATAAAAATTTTACTTCTAAGTAATAATTACGGCTAAAGAGAACAATGTGGAAAACTTATAATTTTATACGAGATAACTCGTATAGAAAAAAGGAGTGTAATGAGAAATGAAAACACTAAGTAAAAAGGATTTCTATCTTTGAACTTACCCTTAAAGAAATTTATAAATGCTTAAGGTTCGATAATAGACATATTTTTTTATAATTTTAAAATAAATATGTTATAAAGTTATTTTGGAAACTAGATAAAGATTGACCCCCGACAAACCACTGAGCCTAAAATTTTGAAAGAAATACAGAAAATAGTTTTTTACTTATAGATTTCGAGAAAACCTACATGAACATAATGGGGTAAATCATTCGTAACACTCAAAGTCGCTAAAAAATTGAGGAAAAAACGTTTGACTGACTTATTGAATGGATATGATTGACGTACGCTATCTATATTTACGAACTACAACCGTTAAGTCAACTCTGACAATGCATGCTAGGGAACATTTGTAAAGACCTGCTAAGCGACTTCCAAACATCACTATGTTTAAAACTACATGGTAACATATTCAACGTATGGTACCCTCTCCATGCGAGGTCAAGCGCGCATGTACAATGCTGGATTTTAATTAATCAGGTATTGATATTAAATTTTTATTACAAAATTATAAAATATATATATATATATATATAACCTAGAAAAAATGCGTAAGTGACGAACAAAAACAATGCGTAAGTGGTCTCTACAAAAACAAGTCCAAGAAGAGGATTGCAAATAGAAATTGTCAGAAGGTCAACGTCGGTGTAGTACAACAAGATGGAACAATGTAAAATCAAATTTCACACACGTTTCATATATATTTATATATATAGGGCTCAGTCCAGTAGAAGGAAAAAAAGAAAAATAATATAAAAATTATGCCTTTTAGCCATTCTTTGTTTGATTCACTCGTTCGCTGTAGCCCTTTCTTCTTCAGTTTATTCGTTATTTTAATGAACTAAACAAATGCATTAAAATTAACGAGAGAATTACGAATGTTTACGAAGTGGCTACTGCTACAAAACCATGCCAGGTAATGTTAATTATAAGCCTTTGTTTAAAGTGAAAGGTACTTTATGGCAGATGGGACAATGGAGAATTCTTTAAACTGAGCATTATAAACGGTCTCTCAATGAAACGGTCAATTAATCGTTTAATAATTATGGTATTTGGTTTGAATATATGCAATACGTATCAATTAAACGAAAACGTTTCAATAACAGTATCTAAAAAAACAATGTTTTTATTAAAGTCTCCAATAAAAATGTCGCGGCATTGTGAACGCCAATCTTGTAGCTTAGATTAACAGCACTGTTGGAAACATGACAGTGTGTAGGGGTCTTTGTTTAACAATAAGTTCGTCCTTCAGCTAGTCACCAGCTGTTCAACTTTGTTTGCGGGTTGTGAACTTAGTCGTCTCACATGTGTATGAACGTAGGCTTCACATTTTGCATAGGCGTGTGCAAGCCTACCTAAGGACCTATGCAGCAGACCGATAGCAGCAACGAATGCCATTAGGTTAAATGATGGGGAGAACGTTGATGAGGATGTCGACGCTGAGTACTGGAGACGGAAATAAATTTTAGTCACGCTTTGCGAATTTGTTGCCAACTGCCTGTCAAAATGTCGTTGCCTGACCTGTCCTTCGTTGTCCGACCGAATGCCAGCCTCGACCGACTATCACCCTTTTTAGTTTGACATTGTTGTTTGTAGGCATTTTTGCACTTCATTTAACAATTGTAGATAATATCGCGGATATGTTTCTTCATGTGTTGTTAGTCTGGATTGCTTGGAGTTTAGACTGAGCTGAGTTTGAGCATTTGGTTAAAAACATTGTGAACTGCCCAAGTTGATCAGACAATTTTACACTTGCGTTAAGGGTTTCAAATACATTTCGTAGGACAACTTTTTTTTGTGATTGAGGAACATCACTCATTGGGTCAAAAGCATACTCACTGATTTGGGGTAGTACTGAACAAAGAATGAATTGAGTGTCGGCCTTAAAATCGCCGGACGACTAAGCACAACTCCCAAGAACATGGATTTATATGGGTCTAGCTTTGCTGGTTGTTAAAATTGTTATTTTCTACTTACTTTACTCGTTTTATTTTTAAGCGTACATTCTGCTTCATCCTTATTTTATGAAAATTGCAGTGATTTCTCAAGTTTTATTTCGATGTGGTTTGATGTGCTATTTTAGAAATTTTTAGGGTCGCCAACGGTCAGCATTAAATTGAAGTTATTTTTTTCCTGTTTTGATTCGGTCAAGCTAATTCATTTTGAGTGATTTCTGACAAACGTGATAACTAACAAGTTTATGAATTGCCGAATTTCTACTGATACTTCTGAAGCCTTGGTAGTCAAGCCACTGACCCACTTTGTAATGATTTAAAATGCATTTTACTTTGGCTTTGCCAATCTCCGCTTTCTTACTTAACTCGATTCAAACTGTGGCAACATTTTTTTATAATTATTATTTTTTTTTTTACTTTATATATTTGCTATTCAAGAATGTTTGTGCTGCTGTTTTATTCACCACACTCACCGAAAATTAATTTCGTTAGCAAAAACACGTTTCAAAGCACATAAATAGTAATTTCTGTGAAAGTATGAGAAGCATGAAATGCATTTTATACCACATCTCCCTCATTACTGTGCCCCTAACAGTGAGTGTAACTCATGCCAATCACTACGATATTAAACCAAACTCGACCGTAAATCAGTGCAAACGTAGGCGTTGCCCACTTTAGGTAAATTGCAATGCAACGTCATTCGCATGCAAAAATGTATAAATAGGCCGTTCTGCCAGTCTCGTGCCTGCTTAGTATACACAACTTCCACAAATATATACGAACACTTTACCAGAAGCGTTTTTGCTGACTGATGTTGAGCACCTTGGCGTTATTTTGGTCCTATCCCCCAGTACACAATCGTAAATGTAATGAAAACCGCATGGCCGCCTACAAAGTAGAGCCATGGTGATGATGATAATTTCGACGCTATACCTACATAATGAAAATGCGGATAGGTCTTCGCCGTTGCCGTTATCAGTCACATGTTACTCATGAACTGCGCGAAGTTGAAATAAACTGCACTGAATATCAGACAATGCCTTTCTTGTGGGCTTTTTATACTATTTATGAACGTGAAGGGGATTGATTATCTTTCCAACTTATTTCGGATTCGCTCACACCTAATCTATACAGCTTTGGTCAATAAGATTAATAATAAAAGAAAATTGATTGATTGGCGATTTCTATTGTACTCGTTTGACAAAGATTAAGTACTCTTTCATCATATAGATTAATTAATTAATTAATAGATTAATAGGAATTTACTGTGAGGTTAATATTTCTATTCACTGGTATTTGTTCTCAGACGAACAAAATAGTCTCTTCGGTGCTGAAACGTCGTTAATACTATTGAAGACGATCTATTTATATACGCCATCCATACAATGCATAATAGTGCAAGAAATTGGTAACGTAATGAGGAAGGAATAGGACCTCACAAGCAACCATAATAAGCGTACGTGCTTCTATTATTCACATCCGTTGCTTTGCTTTTAATGCAATCGTCGTCGTCTTTCTGCACGAACCTCATAATATTCGAACTGCGACTCTCCCTTGCAAGGACTATGACTTGTCAACGTGCCAATCGGACAACCAGCCAACTGGTTCACACAATATTTCGCACAAAGGGATAATTTCATATGCGCGTTCACCTTACTTAAATGTAAATTGTTGAATCATTTAATAAATGAAATACATTCAGTGTGCTATGTGCTTTTGAGAGGAGGCAACTGAGCCGACTGAATACTTGCCAAGTGACATAAATAAATTAATGTCACTGCGCGTTGCACGGATGTACTCTGTGGTATTTTCCGATGAAGTAGTGACAACGACGACGACTAAGACTCCACAACGACTGGGGGCATAATTCTTTGGCGTGTGCATATAAAAAGCGCTACTGACATTTAATTACAATTGAACATGGAAACGGCAAGTGAATACTACTTATGTCGCGCTGAGCGATTTTCGGTAGGGCAAAACCTTTTGAGTTCTCATTAGTGAAATGATATTTTTAATTTCTTTTTGTGTTCATTAGCTTGGCTTCCTTGTTTTGATGTTGCTTTAGTATTATACTAGCGTAGCCCGACGGTGTTAGCAAAGAATATAAAAATTCAAACAAATTACAAAAATCAAGTATTTCAGTGGTATGTTAGCAAGAAATTTGCTTTATTAACGCTATGTATTGAGTTATATAAAAAGTCTCCGCGGTTTTTTGATACATTTGTGAACAAAAATTTGCTTTATTCAAAATCAGTTTCAATCAAGTTCATATTGGCCAATTCGCGTCGCTCTTTCTTGATTGCATCATTCAACTCGAGTTGTGCACAGTGGGGGACTGAATTCACCTTTTCGCCACGTTCTAGCAGCTCATAATAGACAATTCCCTTTTAATCCCACCAAACATTCAACATATCCTTGTTTGCCTTCAATCCAGGCTTTGAAGTCGTTTGTGGAAGGTCACCGGCCTTTGACCATGATGGCTTTCATTGGATATTCTCGCATTTGATCCATTCGCTTCAGAAATGGTTCCATTTCGTTACGTTTCATCAGCATTTCATTGATGGTTATTCGGTCAATTCAATTTCTTTGCGTTAATTCATGTGGCACCCAAACATCGAGCTTCTTTGAGTAGCCTGCTATTTTTAGATGATTCCAAACTGTCATATAGTAGATGTTGATTGCCTCCACTATCTCCTGACAGCTTGCGTGCAGGTCTTTCTCCATCAGTTACAAAATTTCATCGACTTTTTCAGTGACAGGCCGACCCGTGCGAGGTGCATCTTTTACATCGAAATTTCCGGAACGGAACATAGAAAACCACTACTGGGCCCGGCGTACGCTCACAGCATTTTCACCGTAAACTGCACAAACTTTTCGGCATGTTATTACAGCATTTTACCCTTTTTTATAGTAAAAAAGCAACACAGCGTATTTTTTCAGATATTTCACTCATATTCAATTCAGTATAACTTTTAACACGGGCAACGAATTACACAGCTGTCTTCACAAAGAATGTAGACTAAAATGTCTGCTCTCAAACACGTGTTAGTTTGACACAATCAGATTAGTGTTTGCAGATTTAGGGATACCAACACCTTCTAGTGGCAAAAACCGCCGAGACGTTCTATATGACTATAGTAGTCGAAGACTATTAGTTATTATCCTTATTATAAATAGGTGAATGTGGGCAGTGCCATCCGTTACCATTCATGCTCTTGCTCTCTCAGAGGCTAGAGACATAGGGTAGTATAGGAATAAAAGCACATCTGATAATGCTCAGAACCTGTTGCATCACACTAGCATTATTGAGGTCAGAGAATACAGAAGCAATGTATTCATGGGGTAAGCTGGAATCCTTTTGACAACGTACACAGCTAAAAACTCTGATATCCAGTCCATAGGTTGATTCGCTGCGGTGAAGCACATTGTGATATACGACGCCTTATCAGGCGCAAGAACAAATAAAGCGATTTGTGAGTTAAAGTCCATCATTATTTTTCTTTGATAGACGTTCGATTTCGAATTTGACATACTTTTCTACAAAAAACTAATGAAGATTGAAGATCTTATTAATGAATGCATCGAACTCGAAAATACCTCGTTTAAAAAGCAAACCACCTAGGCAAACTATAACTTGTGATCAATATAACAATTAATGGATGACAATGATAATGACGAAGAAACAATTGGTGTCTCATCGGTTCACGATAGTATTAGCAATAACAAAAATAGAGTTGCGCCATTACTGTTCTTAGATAGGATGCTAAATATATTCAGGACATGCTGAATTCAATGCTCACTGCTTAGTACTCGATCAAAAAGTTATCGATTGGTATAACAATGATAATGATTGAAATTTCTTAATTGCGAATTTTACTCATACGAGACTAAACATAATAAACCACTAAGCTGTGCTCTCTACCATAGCTTGGACTACCATAGTAATGCAGAAGTGAAGTATTTCCTAACTCAATTAGGGTTAAAATGTATTGAAGTCAAAATTATTGACAAGTTGACACAATCTGGAGTGAAAATACTGTTATGTATATATATATATAGGTTATATATATAGGTTATGTTATATGTACTTCGTAAATAAATCCGTGACTCTCAAGTAACTGAGGCAAAACTTTAACTAGATCAATCATATGAGGTTCAGATGGAATATAAAACTAAAACCATCAACAAGCTTACTCAATGTTACAATTGCCAACTATTTGGACATGGCTCTAGTCACTGCAGTGTCGAAACTTCCTGTGCCAATTATGTTGGTCCACATCACACGTCTGTCTGTACAGCGATGTCTGTAATGGTCAGCACCGTTCTACAGATCCTGTTTGCCCATGCCGCGCTTCGTATCAAATTATTATTTGGAGAAGGATGTCTAGTAATAACCACACATTCGCTAATTATAGTTCTGATTTTCCAACGTTAAGGAATAATGGGTCCCGGCAGAGCTGGGTAGAAACTCAAAACATTCCTGCTCGTATACGCAGCGACAACACACCATCTAGCAATAACTAGCTGCAAATAAGGCTGCAAATACGCTTTACAACAAAGTTGTACTAATAAACCCATCAACTCAACAAGCATCGAAGGATCTTTTTACTACTAATAAAATCCAGTCGCTAACCATGGAATTACTTGAGAAGCTAAGCAGCTGTTCTAGTAAAAGTGAATAATTCAACTTCATCACCCAGTTAGCTGTTAAGTATTCATATGTCTCTAAGTAATAACAGTCTTAACTCGCTCACCTTAAAGCCGTACTCAACAAAACCACCAGAGCCATGTGGGCTGGTAGACGGTTATATGGTAAAACTTGGGGTCTATCTCCAAAACTGATCTACTGGTTATACACCATGGTAGTTAGACCCGTCGTCACATATGCGGCTCTCGTATGGTGGTCCAAGATGCTTCAGGCAACAGCCATCCGGCAATGCGACAAGCTCCAGCGGCTTGCGTGCCTCGCTATGGCACTGGTCACTCGGAAATACTTAGCGTATCTCAATGTTCACCATAACAGACCATATCACCACGGAATTGCGCTTCGGCCGGCACTTCATGACTCTCCTTCGAAACAGAACTGACTGGGAAGTCGGTAACCCGAGCCCTAGATCCAGTGGCAACACATGGTTCACTGATGGCTCTAGAATGGAAACAGGTACCGCAGCCGGGATTTTCAGACCAAATACAAGGATCTCCATTGCTACGGGCAAATGGCCCACTGTATTCCAAACGGAGATCCACGCCATAGACATATATGCGCGCCACCTCCTGGCAAAGGGACCAAGAGGACAAAATATATCTATCTTTTCAGATAGTCAAGCTGCTATCAAGGCACTTACATCCTCGAAATTTTCATCCAGGAGCATAAGGGACTGTTTTGATTCCCTCCACCTACTGTCGCGACACAATAGGGTCACGTTGTGCTGGGTACCTGGTCACCAAGGCGTCGAGGGTAATGAAGCTGCTGATGAACTTGCGAGGCTGGGCAACGGCCAAGTCATTCATCGAGGAATGGTTCAGAGTTGTCACCCTATACCTTTTGGCATGTGACTGTTTTAAACAAAACATTTTGAGAACTGGACGTTAGGTAGGAAGTAATCCAACTGACCAGGTTGGGTGGAATACCAAAGGCATCCAGTTTACGAAGAAGGAAGGAATGACAAACACTGTGGAAAGCCCTACTGAAATCAGTGTAAATAACGTCCATTTGGCGTTGTTGAGAAAAACTAAAGTTAACTAGTGACGTGAATTCTAGGAAATTTGGTCGTAGTTGACTTCTTTTTAGTAGACCAATGTTGAGAAATACTCAACAAAGGAAGAACGATATGCTGAATCTGATCGGTAATTATATGTTCAAATAACTTCGGAATCGCACACAGTTTAGCGATTCCTCTGTAATTTGAAATATTACCTTTAGTACCCTTTTTATGGAGAGGACTAATGTAACATTGTTTCCAAATACTAGGTAAAATAGAGGTATTCAAGGAAATGTCAAACGGTTTGCAGATTGGTCTATGCAAAGCATTAGCACCACAGCTTTAGAATACAACTAGGTGCACCATCCGGACCCGGTAAAAAATTTAGTTTTAAGGCTTTTAAGTAATTTAAATCGTATCATAATCGATTAACGGCATATTAAATTGGTTATAATTAGTCAAAGAATATGGATAGTGATTATTGAAGTTTTTATTAAAATTAGTATATGTGCTTTGAAAAAATTTTGCAAGAAGGTTCGAAATTTCTACATCGTTGCAAGCTTCAACACCTTTCAGTTTCATACAAGTAGGACATGACTCCACCCTGCGCTTAATATTAATGAAATTGAAGAATTTTTTAGGATCGCGTTTTATGTCCTCTTTGACACAGGTAATATATGATGAGTAGCAAAGAGTATTAAGGTGTTGAAAATTATAACGTGATATTGCGTATGTAGCATCAACGGAAGAGCCTGATCTTTTGAATATTTAAGTAGTCTATTTCTTAAGTTCTTTAATTGAATAAGATCGCAAGAAAACCAATAAACTTCAAACTTTTGATGATTTGGTGTGCCTTTAAAGAAGTGAATAATAATGTAGGAAGAAATACCTTAACCATAATTAGGACAAGTTCCACCTCCAATGTATATTGCGAAATAATATAAGATGCCAGACTTTCCACACCTAGTGAACATTTTAAAAGCCCCATTTGTGCGCCTTTTTTGAATGTTGTTTTAATTGCTGTAAAGGGAATAAGGTGCTCATTAATGTACTTATATTGCTCTGGAGGATTCTTCAGACAATATTTTCGGAAGCCCTTTAAGATCGGCTTAATCTTATGCAGCTTTTCATATCCAGGGTCACCTTTTTTGTTGTCATCACTGGACAAATGTAAATATTGTTTTATTTCTTCAAAACGTTTTCCGATCATAGTTTCATTTATTATACGAATTTAAATTTAAATTAAAATCCGCCTGCCATACCATTCGCATTTCTAGATATTTTATGTTGCCCAAAGAAGAATTCCAATATACTACTATATTTCCCTCAATGTTACATTTATAGAAACTCCACTTGATCGGACTTAGTGCAAATTTTTCCCTTCAACAATTTGATTTGTCATGGTATTATTAAAAAACATTTGAAAATATTGAAACGGTGTATAGAGATCTACATTATTGTCCATACGCCCAGTCCAAAACTTGTCACCAAGAGATTCAAGGCTTTTTTTTCTCCACTTTAAACTTTTCAAGTCCACATTTTGCAATGGTACCGGTATTTCCATCTCACTACTGTCAAAATTAAAAATATCTTTCCAACCTACTTTTCCCACTTTTCCTTAACTCCTCCCCCTTCTAATTGATTAATTAACGATTTAATTAATTAGTAATAATTAATTAAAGTAATAATTAATTAGTAAAGAAAAACACCACAGGTTGGCGGACGCCACCTACGGTCAATGGCACCTAAACTCGACATATGGCCCAACGAAAAACATTTGGTGATGTTGTTGAGTAACGTTGAAAAATATTGAAAAAGGAGAGTCCTTGTCTACCAACCCACAGATGGCGCCACATTGGCTGTACACGGCAGCAACAGGCCAATCACCTGCTCTGCATCAAAAACCATCTATCATGGTAAATAGACTTGGCAGTAACGATTAAATCACCACAATCTCGATTGAAGAGACTTGTGGGAGGTCCTATGCTCCCTGGTGGAGTAATTAAGGAATAGAAAACTGTCAAAATTAAAAATATCTGAATTTCTTTCGGGAACAAATCTGAAGCCGTTATATCATAACATATCTTATTTAGAACATTCGATTCCGCAACAGTATTACATGTCTCCTCAGTAGATTGTTGTTTTGGTTCTTCTTCAGCCTCCGTGTCATCAGAGTCGAGTATTGTCAAGTATTTTATTATTGTCTTCAGCAGTTAACCCTTTTTTTCGATAATATGAAGAAAATGTACGCAAAAACGCTGGAAAAGTAAATAATAGACACCAAAATTTTGTAGGAAATAAGCGAAATAATAACAAGCGACCACACAAATTTATTAAAAATGTAACTACAAGGCACACCGTTCATACACCATGTTGTATACAAACAACAGAATATGTTTAGCCTCTACAAACCATACAAAGATTAATTTTACCTGGTTCTTGGTTTATTTCACTTCTTTATTTAAAAAACTAGTAGCAAAAAAATCATCGCTGAAGTACTTACAGGCTTTCACTAAATTTTAATAGCTTCGAAATAGTCCGACCACAGCGAATATAAATATAAATCAGAAAATGACACACAACATTTTTTTACAAAAGACAAAAAAGAACACACAACACAAGTAACGGGATCTAACTGTGTTTTGGCAAACTTTGTTGGAAAAAATATTCCGTTAGACAATAGAAATATGTACCCAAATTATAGCTTAAGTTTTATTTAAGAGAAATAAATTGTAGTAATTAAGGTAATTAATTTTTAATTTTATCTTATAATATTATTTATTTATTTATCAAATCTCGTCTTTGACTTTGACATAAACAAATATGTAAAACTAAGGTTTTAATTCAGTTACAATGATAGACTGTCATAACTTGTCTGGTTCTCTTAAATGTGCTGTATTGTGTATTTCGCTAAATTAATAATGCCAGCGTTGCTTGATTGCCATAAACTGCGAACCATTCACCCAGACTGGCTTAATTATTATATTGCGTACGAGTAGTAGAACTTTCCTAGATTAAGTCGAAGGTTGTATTTTTACAGCCAATATAGCTAATTTGCTCTAAGTTAAAGCCGCTTTAAATATTTGTTTTGCTAACGGAGCCGTTCTCTTTTTAAATGTCGCTTTATTTGATTTTCTCACCACATGTTCTTGGTGCTATCGTCAGCCGCTGGTAGAAGCGGTGAAATAATCTGTGACTTTCTCTTCAATTATAGTAAAGTGAAGTGAACAATAGTGTTTTTCAGGTAGTTCGCACACTAACTGTAATGAATGTGTCGAATTCGATTTATCATATGAATACCAGTTCAGCCAGGAGACATGTTGAATGAGTGAAAAAGCCATAAGCAGCAACAGGAAACTGCTTGTTAATATGATTGGCACATGGACAGAAAATAACCTGTAAGGACGACTGTCAGACAGCCGAAAAGTCTAATAAACTTTTTATTTTTTTGTGTAATTGTGAAGTAGTTATGTGCTACAGTTGGTTGAAACGAGTTAGGTAGCGGAAATGAGTTAGTTAGCTCTAAGCGGAAGTCTGTGAAAGGGTCTTAACATTACTAGAAAACTAATTCATGTACATGTGAGTATAACTTCCGAAATCAATATCCAATTTTAAGTAAAGGGTTTATATCAAAGTCGTGCACATGGAACCAGGCAGAGTGAGTCACTTAAAATTGCATATACAAAAAACGTTTATTTGCTCAGTCGCGCTGAAAATGTCTCGGTAAGCTGCATGTGGGACTAGAATGGCGAGAATGGTAGCACTGGTTAACATAGCAAGGATCACATATAAGACACGTGGTGCTTGAAAAGTCAAAAAAGACGATTTGGTGCAGGTTTCAATTTCAACTGATTGCTTCTTTTATGTAGTAATACAAATAGTGAGAAAAGGAAAGAGACATTGAAAAGGTTTTTCTTTCTTTGCAGTTTTTCTAGTATGAGTAGAGCACGAAAATTATACGGATATGCGCTACGTGCAGTCAATAAATAAACAGCAACCGAAACACCATCAGCATCAGCAGGAGGTGCAGAGAAGTCTAACATTAAGCCAGTAAGAGCAGATCAACTTTCAACAAGGACACGTTCAATTTAATACTAATGTGTTCAGTTTTGGCTACGGGCGTTCAGTACGTCGGAAGTGTAATGCCAGAAGTTGTGTGATGCAACAGCTGCGCTTACAAATGCCAAATAAAGTCATTCCGCCACAAAAAGCAGACATTCGTAGCACAAACAACCAAGTTATAGAATTGAATTAAAAAAGACTATGAATTTTCTTTGACACAGTTTGAGTTATGTATTCTTGGCTTCTTGTATGCCTTTTTAAGGGTCGATGTTAATTATGCACCTAAATGCATACTTAGAATAGGTTTTAAGATGCATCCCCATATATTTGCTTTTGCTCTAAGTCACGCATTTCTTTCTGAACGTATACTTGGGTGTATCAGTGCTCATGTGTACGGTATTGTGAATTTAATAGCATATGAGAAATGCAGCAGCTGCAAAATGTTTGATAAATAAGTAGCAAAAATACTTACGTTGATAGTTTCGGAGAGGGGAAAGGAGAACGGGAAGCAGCAAAAACTATGATAAAGAAAAAAGACTAACAAATATATCTATCTATATATATAAAATCGTTTGTGCATTTGTTAGAAACATATGTACTCTGCAATCCATAAGGACTATCCAGCTAAGATTTTAACCTTCGGTTCGGTTCGAGCTCTTCCAAGTTTTTTTTTTATTTAGACCTGGTAGATTTCTTAAGGTCGTTTTATTTCGATTATTCAATTGTACGTATATGCAAAAAGATCATTGATGCCTAGACAAAGTAGGCACCAAGTTTTCATTTTATAGACCTCTGAATCTTTTCAAGAGCAAACAAAATTTTATATATTCAAATTATTATTAATTCGAAAATGACGATGGTGCAGACGCGTTTTATTACTGAACATGATACTTCATTTAGTAATCAACGAAGTCGTAGTTACAGAGTACAACAAACATAACAACAACTTCCATAAATAAATAGAATAGCAATTGATAATACAGAAGTAAAGAGAGTACTTTTTCCTTCCTTAAATGTTTTTGAATATTATTTAACGCTTTTTTAACTTTCAATTACGTAATTTTAACTTTCGTACCGTCATTATCTAGTTTAAAAAAAAAAATTCATTTGACCTAGCGTGAAGAGGGTATCGTACGTTGAACATGTTACTATGTTTTTTTTAAATGTGATCCAAATTTGGTTGTGGTAACTAAACTATGTATTTATTTATATTCTTGGAGTGAAACTTCTTAGGCGGCGATTCTATAATTTAGAATGAACTTATGTATGAACAGCGATTTTCGAATTAAGTCCTTGAAAGTCGCTTACCAGGTCTGTTCAAAAATCTGAATTGATTTAACGCATGTGGTTCGTAAATGTAGTTAACGTAGGTCAAGCAAATCCACTCATTCCGTTTTCGTTAAGCAAGTAACTGATACAACGCTCATTCAATAATTCCCTCAATCATACCTAAACGTTTTTTCACTAAATTTTTTGAGTGACTTCAGTGAGTGTCGACTACAAATTTTACACTTTTTATATGGTTTACCATGTTATGTTCAAACCATAGACTTCTTGTAGGTTTTTCCAAAATCTATAAGTAAAGAACTACTTCCTGTTTTTTTTTTCAAAATTTTGGGCTCAGTATTTTTTAGATCGGCCGGGGGCTGATCAAATTTCATCCATTTGCTTAAACATCTTTAAAATGATTTTATTAAAATTATAAAAAAAATATATCTGAGACCCTTGCAATAAGCCCTTTCATTCGCAGTGGATTCGGAGCAAATTGGCTGTAAAAGTGAGGCAGACTAACACACAAGTGATCCAATAATGATACAGTTTTCACTTAAATGTATGAAACCTTAAATAAATAAATAAATACATAAATAAAGAAGGCAGTACGTGGTGAAAGAGACCGAATCTCAGCCGGCCATTGGCGCACGCGATGACTGGCCGAGGTCTGTTAACGGCTGTTGGGTCTAATGATGCGAAACCAGTTGAGGGGTAGTCCTGTCAAAAGAAGCGGATACTGCGATTCAATTAGTTATTTCTATTTTTATGTTTATTGGCAACACATGTCGGAATAAAATTTTCATTTGCATCACTCTGATTAGTTCCTATTGGCAATATAAACCTGGCAACAAAAACCAATGTTTCTAAAACATAAATGCACAAAAATTATATTTTGCGGAAAACAGGTTGTTGATCGAAAGTAGATTGCTCAACTGACCATTGTCCTGTGTTGCCTCTGAAATATTGGGCAATTGCTGGTAGTGAATAAGTGGTTTCAAATCTTATTGTAATGTGGTTTCATTTTCCAGGTGTCAATATGCATCTCGTACCAAGCTACCCCAAATTAATATATATATATGCGTTGCTGCTCTAAATTTTGAAGATAGGGAAATGTTTTTTCAATGTTAGATTAAATTAACGCTCAAGTAACAAAATTGAGTTAAATTTGGTCTTTCTATTGCAAATAAGAAAAGCTAAAAAATTAATAACAAAACCACGAAAGTGCGAAAACGCCATGCAGTAACTCGAAATAAGCGGGTAATCCTTGAAATAATATAAAACAAATCATTACAAGGTTTCACGGCGCATCTGAATGTGTTGCAAGAAACATTAACCCATACATATGCATACGTATTCGTAAAGTAAGTGCATCACCATAATATTACTCATTTGTTGCAGTTACAGACATATAAGTATGTAATACTCACCCAGAGACACGCATACCATTGTTAGCGATTCGTGATTGCCCCTGCAGTGAAAGGACGTTTCGGCTGTTTATGACACCGATTCCCGTTGTGTTTATTTGGCGCACGAACATTTTCCTGTTTTCTGGTTTTGTAATATGTTTGTACTTGAGCGCCACTTTACACATATTACTATACTAGCTGCCTTTATTTCTGCTGTGTTTTTGCTTTTTTTGTATTTCTTGTCTTTTTTATGCTGCTGGTATTATGGGTCTTGGCAAGCATAACAAATACAATAACTTTGTTGCATAATATCCTCTGACAGGATGCACTTTCGCTAAGCTTCAGCGAGCAGTTTCACTGGTCTCGTATGTGTTCTGTGCATTAGTGTGAGTATATTTGGCGTATTTCAAAGCGTCATCAAATACCATTTTTTGGGTTTACTTTTTTTTTTATTTATTTATTTATTTATTTATTTTTTTTGTATTTACTTGCCTGGGCTTATGGCGTGGTATATTCTTGTCAAACATGGCGTGTGGCGGCGATATTATTTTTTTTTTTCGTTGTGCTATGTTTGCCTGCAGACAAGCCACATTTATACATGTTAACAATTTAATTTGGCACAAGTGTAAAAAACAATTTGCTACTTTAGCCTTTCCAAGTTGGCTGGAGATTTTTCGCAGAGTTCGGTGAGGAGAAATCGAGGGTGATATAACTGATTTAACGGCTGAGAAAATTGTTGCTGATAGTTGGATTTGCGCCAGTAATGTATTTTTTCTTTCTTTTTTCTTGCTTTGATGCCCTTTTGTTTGTTTTTTGTTTTGTTTGGTTTTTTGTATATTCATTGAAGCCAGCTTGTTGTGCTCTTCTGATTGTTGGCAATCGCTCGAATTTTAACCGCCATATCAGCCACAGTTACCAGAAATAAGTACATCACTTCTTCATTTAAATTGCTGTAATCGGTTTGCTGTTGTAGGCAATGTAAACTTGATAAAACGGTTTTTGAATTAATTTTAAAGAAGTCTTTATTTTATTTTGAATGTTTTCAGCGGGTTAATTTTAAATGCGTATTTGAGAATGCGCCTGAGAGCTTCGTAATACCTCAGGAAATTTAACTGTCCATCTGAATTCTATAGATATTTTCTAATAAAAATTTAATGACAGTCGAATATTCAAGCCGTAAATTTTTAATTGAATAACACATTAAATTTTTCATTAAGCGCAGTATTAATTGTTGCCATAATTATATTATTATTGACACTAAAAGCGGTTGACAGTATCTTTTGAAAGCCCTGCAGCACAAGACCGCCGTCATTACGTTTTCACGTCTGTGACTTCATTGAATTGCAGTGAGTTGTGTGGGCCGAAAGTATTTAGAAATTGAGCATTTGTATGTGCATACGTACGTTTAAAATGGATTTATCTGTACTTCGACTTCGATTTTATTGCAAATTCCACCCCGGTACCTCTGCTGGGTGGATTACCTACGAGGAACACTTTGAGCCGGCATTGCCATTATTTGATCCTTTTAAAGCTGCATTCGCTGTTGCGCGTGCTTTGCATAACAAGATGGAACACTTTTTCTTTAGCTCAGTCATGCAAGGAGGCAGTTGTTCTGCATAAAATTCTTTTCATTCACTTAGTTCGTTTTCTTTATTTATTGTTATTATTTCTCTTCTTTCACTTACACAACTTAATATGTTTCAATATTCGAACAAAAAAATAATAATAATAAAGGAAATAATGCAAAAGGGACGAAAATAATGCAAGTAATGAAGTTTACCTTTTCAAATATATGAATTTGCATAAAACTATTTTATGGTCTTTAGATTTGGCTATATTCGAATGTTTGTACGTTGTCCTTATCAAGCGGTAAAAACCTAACGCCATCTTACTTTGCTTGACTGTATTTAAAGCTGTATTTGTGTCAGTAATTAGGTTGGCATACAGAGAAAATCAGCGAATAATTTTGGTGGTTTAGATGAATAATTCTCCGCCATAAGCTTAAAAGTTTCAAAGGCGTTACTCGTGGCTTTACTAATGCAGGCTAATATGGCGCCGTGCTCAACTGTCGTCGTCATTTTAAATAATTGTCAAGATCAAAAAATGCTGGTGTAGCTCTTTTTACTTCTTTACTTCTGCTTTAATAATTCACTAATTTTCACGTACCCTATTTCGTTATGATGATAACCCGCTTTTAACAAGAAACTTACACAAGCACGCCCTCAACACTTTGGTTGTCTTCTGAAATGGTAGATTGGTAGAATAAGTCAGAAAAATAACAGGGCGCAGCTTGGAGGTTTCACAAACACAAGAACAATCATGGCATGACAATGTGGCATGCAAACCTACACAAGTTCAAAGTTTTGAGTTCTCTCTTTAATTTGGTAGAAACTTTGGTATAAAGTGTAAAAGTTAAGCAAGCTCGGACACAATCCCTCATTGACCATATTTGAGTATGACCCACAGCCAAAAAGTCAAGCCAAAGCTCAAAAATATGTAGGAAAGCAAAACCTGGAAAGACTTGGTTTTGAGTTGTCCCGCTTGGAAAGGTAGGCACAGAGGGTTTTTGTACAAAAGCTCGCTTCGTTGTGTTTGTATGAATGTTTGATTTGCTGTTCAAGGTCACTGAATTTTTCGGTGTTGTAATCCTATAGGATATCTAACCGAAGTTTAAAGCATTTGCATTATTTCTTAGTATTTCTCCGAGATCTCAATTTCATTTTAATTCTGAAAACTGAAAGCTTTAGTGTAGGTTATATGTGTAATTCATATATGCTCACTGTGCCTTCTTCTGTAATTGTCTTTTATGTTCTGCGATTTCTTTTTGCAAGTTGTTGGTAAATTAAAATTACTCAAACGCACTGCTTAATCAATTTTTTTCTTCTTTTATTTTTTTCCAATTCACACACAATCATTGTTTCATTATTTAATTTGAATCTTTTTAATTTACATCTTGCGCTGCTTTTCAGGAAACGAAAACTAGTGAATAAATATTTTTCAATTAAATCCTCTCGAAGCTTAAAATGGCTACCATGTCGTGTACTGTGTAGTGTAGTGTGTATAAAGCGAGCTGAGCAATTAAGCCCTTGCACCCAATCTCTTCTCAGTTTTTCCCGCTTTCATCATTCATTTTCAATAAATGTTCGCATATTAATTAAAATTACTTGTGGAGCCTTAACATGATAAAAATAAAATAGTAATAATAATAATAATAATATAATAATAATAATAATAATAATAGAAATCATTGTGTATGCACCATATTCTCTATAGAAGATGAGTAGCACATCGCTATCATCTTCATAAGCAATTCCGAAATTTTTATAAAAGAAGAGTATAGGAAGGGCGTACAAAAAGTTTCACGCCAAAAAACGAGAAGATGCAATCATCTAAGTCAAAGTTATTCAAGTGAGCGCCGAAGCATTTTTTTGTTGTTTGTTTTTATGCCTTTTGAACTGACTTAGGCGAAATGAACTTAACTTTACTCTTGGCCAATGTCGTTGTAGTCGCTGATCAGCATAAAGTAGGCTGGCCAAATTCTGTATGTGTTCAACCGCAAGTAGAGAACTGTGGAAATGGCAACTTCGCCGTTGGCACCGGTCCAACCGCAAACATCCACAATTCTTTTTCACCATTAATTTTCTGTCTAAAATTCTGCGCACTGAGAGCCCAGCATGGTCACATTTATAACCACGCACTCTATCATCGCGCCATAATCAGTTGCACGCACTTCGTTGCATTGTTTTGCTGATATTGTACTTGTATATTAATCTTAGCTCTACGAAAATGGCACTGAGGGCGATGAATACTAATTTCAAGTTACATTACATTAGGAGAGTCTCGCCAAAAGTGTTCACCAGCTTGAGTTGTGGCAATGTTTTGCCTGTAAAGAATACACACACGTACTCACGCCTACAAAACTTTGAAGTTTGCATTTCCGTTTTGACGAGATTTCCGTTAACGCCACTATGGTTGTCAACTGTTAAGTGTGCCTGTGCAGGCATTAGCAAATAGAGTAACAGTAAACGTACTTTTAGAACATGCCTTAAGTGAAGTAAAGAGTTATATTTACGCTAATTACGCTTGCATTTAATTATTTTATTTTTATTTTGTTTAAAATTTTTTTGTCATATATTTTTTGTGCTTTCAAATTGCACTTGACAAAATATTAGACATAAAAAACCAGAAGTTAAAAATCATATTAAATATCCTAACATAGCACAGTATAAATGGCTTGCCTTAATATCGTTACATATTAAGCCCCTAACTGGAAAATAACACTATAAGGTCGTTGGTGGATTAAATGGAAAAATTTAAAAGGAAAGTGTTATATTTGGTAATATTTGGATACTCGCAAAATTCGCTCAACTTTAAAATTGAGCTAAATTCCAGTTCGCAATCAAAGGATTCGAGTATTGACATTAGACCAGAGCACACAATACTCAAGCTCATAGACAAGAGTGCACATACTGCAACAGAATTTCTACCACCAATCGATTTCAATTATTCATTAGTAAAAGTCGTCATATGTACGTGTGTGCCCACCTGTCTACATGTAAAAGTGTCTTAAATACCGTCTACTGCTAAGAGATTTGATTGCTCAATGGTCTATTCAATTAGTTTATAATTGATTCCCGAAATAATTTATTTCATGGCTTTTATCGCCAGTCATGAGATCGTTGTCGCATTGTCAGCCTCTGCACAAGGTTTTAGTGGAACTCCAGAAATGGCATCCTCATTGAAATTTGTTCACTGCTAAGTGCATATTGCTCAATGCTGTCTCTGTCTTCCTATCGCTGTGCACGCTGGTAGCAAATTTGTTTGAGCAACCGACTTTGCCTGAATTGACGGCTTAATTACCTAAAATAGATTTAGGTTTTATTACGCAGATTAATGTCTCGTGAAGTCAAATCCTTGAAATTTTATTACTCAGTCTGGCTAAAATGGTATGAAAAATTCACAATGCGGCAAATAATTAATGACTACGTTGATTGGGGTACTTTGACAATATCTTTTCATTTTTATACAATTCCGACCTCTTCTTCTCTTCAATATCTGCTATCTCAATAAGCTTACAAAGGCTGTTGTTGCACTTCATGCTTATTCGACAAAAAAATCAGCTAGTTTTATTACAATATATGTCTGAATTCAGAATGATGAGCATTATCACCATGTGACCATGTTACGAAATCGTATGTTATCTGTTTCCTTGCCTCTATTACTATGTATACAATAATTTTGTACCCTCGTCTCCTTAGTAAATGGTGGTATTGGAAAGTCATCCAATTAAACTAGCCAGGTATCTTCAGACGCAATGCAGAACGGGAGGAGGTAGGATGCCAAGGTGGCTGAGAAGATCGCATCCTGTCGACCTCTCTACCAGATCGTTTTAATCCCTAATTTGTTCCTTCCCACTTAATTTAATTTGTTCCTGATGCCCGAAGACATTGAAGACGCGCACCCGATCTTTCTAAATAAGGTGCACTCAGCTGCTCTCATTGCCGCCCCCTTAAATCCACCACATGGCTCAAGAGTGCGTTCTGGACTTCCCCCAGCTATTGAAGGACTGCTGCTTACTAAGAGGAGACTTAGGAGACAGTTTTGTCGCACCCGCGACCCTATTGTGGACAGGGATTTTCGTAGAGTGTCGAATAGGGCCAAAAAGCTGCTGACACTGCATAAACAGGAAGAAACTGATAAGTTTTTGTCAAATGTCTCCCCCGACGACCCCACAAAGCACTCCTTGTGGAAGTTGGCGAGAAGGTATAAATAACAGGTAAAATTTCCAATCAAGAAGGCTGACGGATCCTGGGATAGATCTTTAAGCGAGCGAGCCGAGGCTTTCGCCGACGAATTGGAAGCTCGATTTCAGCCATTTGATACCAGCTCAGAACTCAGCGTTCGCCAGATCGCCAGATGAGACTTGAGAGCGCCGGCCAATTATGCCTCCCGGTTGCTCCCATTACAGCCGAGGAAGTCTCAGCACATATAAAAGGGTTGAACACTAAAAAGGCTCCAGGTGAATATAGACTGGACAATTTTACACTTAAGGCAATGCCGCTAAACGCTGTGCTATTTCTGGTCCTTATTTTTAACTCAGTGCTGAGATTGGGATATGTGTCGAAACAGTGGAAGAAGGCGAGAATTTGCATGATTCATAAGGCCGGCAAGAGCCCTTACACCTTAGATTCCTATAGGCCAATTAGCCTGCTACCCACTGTAGCAAAATTGTTTGAACGCTGTTTGCTGACACGGATCCTGGACTTAAAAAAGGTAAAGCAAATAGTTCCTTCCTTTCAATTTGGCTTTCGTAAGTCCCACGGAACTCCAGACCAGCTGAATAGGGTGGTTAACTTTATTCTCGAAGGATTTGAGGCTAAGGAGTACGTGGTGGCAGCGTATCTTGACATAAAGCAGGCTTTCGACCGAGTTTGGCACGACGGGCTGCTCAGTAAGCTCAAGAATCTCTTGCCGCCTCAACTATGGTTAATCGTGCGCAGCTACCTTGAGAACAGGACCTTCTCAGTGGTACTGGATGGTGTGGAATCTAGCATCAAGGCCATTTGCGCAGGTATCCCCCAGGGTAGCGTTTTGGGGCCTACACTCTATACCCTCTTCACGCACGACATGCCCACTGATTCAGAAATACCACTGAAGGATCCTCTGGATCTGATCATTGCCACGTCTGCAGACGATACGGCCATCCTCGTCAGAAACAAGTGCATTTACGAAGCCACGGACTCACTGCAGCAATACCTGCATATTTTTGAAAACTGGACACGACGTTGGAGCATTTGCATTAACAAAAACAAATGTGCCAATGTGACGTACGCCTTACGGCCGGATTTCTGTCCGGGAGTTTTCATTGGAAACCAGCTGCTGGAACACCATTCAGGTTACAAATACCTGGGTGTGTATTTGGATAGGCGGCTAACTTTCAAGACGCATATTTCAAGTATCACGAAATCCTTAAGACAGAGGATTGGTAAATTGCATTGGCTTTTAACTAGCAGGAATAAATTGTCCTTGGGAAATAAGGTGAACATTTACAAAACCATAATTGCTCCTGCTTGGCGATACGGTTTGCAGGTGTATGGCATAGCAGCGAGTTCAAACATCACGAAGGTGAGAGTACTGCAGGCCAAGACATTGCGAATGCTTACTGGTGCCCCTTGGTTCATGCGAACGGCGGACCTTGAAAACGACTTAAAAATACCGAAAATTGGCGATGTGATAAATCGTCAGGCCAAAAAATATATAGAGAGGTTAAAAAATATCCAAATAAACTAGCAAGGCGCCTTCTAAAAGGACGCAAAATGGGAGGAGTTAGGGTGGCGAGAAGGCTGAGAAGATCGCACCCTGCCCACCTCCGTAATAGATCCTTTTAATACACAATATTATATCCCCACTTATTATTTAAGTTGTTTTGTTAATTTTTGTTTATATAATTTAATTGAAGTTGTTCTAATAATAACAGAAAAATTAAAAATAAAGGAAAAAAGAAAAATCTCACTTAGTAATATAAGTTGTATTGTTAACTATTGTAAATAACTTAATTTAAGTGTTTTTTATATTAATAGAACAATTAAAGTTAAAAAACTATCTTCTTTTGACTTATACCCTTCTAACTGCAATATTTTCACATAAGGGCTCTTAAAAACCATAAATAATTAAGAAATGCAACGCCTCCAATATGCTCTACGCCGAAAAAGTAGTTTAGAAGTCGTTTGTTAGGTCCAAGGCGTCGACTCGGCTGATTTAGCTTCAATGTTTGCCTACTTAGTTGAGGGCATCATAAATTTATAGTGCTTCTAATTTTCGTTACTTTGTTTTGTCGACTATTTTGAGTTTTGAGTTGCTAATGTTTAATCTCCGTTTTCCTTTAGACTAGAAAGTTTTATACAAGAATTTTGGCCCACTGCGTTCTCGGTTCTTTTTTTTAAGTGTATTTATTTTTTATTTATTTTTATAATTAGTATTAATTTTAAAACATTTAGACATTGGTTTAAAAGTGGATGAGTACTTAAAATTGGTATTTATTTTTCAGATTTTTTTTCTTCACACCTTCGAAACCCCATACTCGAGTTCCGGCGTCCCTATTTCATGATACTAATATAATATAATACGCCATGTCATTCTTCTAAAAATAGTTAATACTTGATTGCATTTTTCATTGGTTTTCTTGAATGGTATTGAAGTAAATAAATAAATTGAGAATATGTGCAAAGACTACGTTTGAACCAAACAGTATGTCTTTCGTTTGTGTCTATGAATTGCCGCAACCGCAAAAAGTTTTATTTTTATATACTAAATACATTATCCCTCGCACGCATAGCTAAGCATGCACATAAGCCACATATTCACAACTACACATACAAGAAATACCGGCACCAGCAGCGGCCGCAGAATTTAGTAGCACGTGCTTTTACTCTTTACTTGAATCTACTTCGTTTTACATAAAAACACGCTGACACAGACAGACACCTAAGCAAAGTAAAATAAAACTTTATGTTTGTTTTTGGCTAGATTTCGCTTTGTGTTCCATATTCGTTCTTTGATTCCTTCGTTCGTTCTGTTCGTTTTCACATCCTAATCGCCTTCATCGTCATCGTCTCGTCATTGGCAAATGTTCAAGAATTATTCTACGATTTCTTTGCAGGTTTGCTTGATGTTGATTCGTCTAAGCCTATTTTTGTTGTCCGTTTTGTTATTACATATCATTGTGTGTATCGTAAATTTTCTTGTTGAACGTGGTTACGAGTGTGTGTTGCTCCTGGGCCTGAAATTATTGTTGTTTTGTTTTTATAATTTTGTTTTTGTCGTCAAAATCGCCATCAGACTCACCCTCAGCGTTATCCACAAAAGAAGTGAAGAGTTGGCGCATGCGTTTTATGCACAACACCACTCACCACATACGACTACAAATTTAAGTCGCCTACCCCACTATTTTGCGGTAGGTTAGTTGCTCATCCCTTTGCTACCACACTTGATCAAAGTTGTTGTACTCTACCCGTGCTGCATGCCTCAGCAGTCAATTCTCTACGTTGGTTGGTTCATTCGTTGTTTCATTCGTTGCTTCATTCGTCCGTTCGTACTTTCTCCATGCTTTGTCATTCCATTTTCGTTTCGTAATCGTTTCTTTGTCGTTCCGTTGCATTTTCATAAACATTTCGTTCTCCTGCATTTCACTGCCACTTGAGGGCGACCGAAATGTGTCCTGCCTCATCAGTTGTGTGGCAATAGCCGCTTCGTAAACATTTCTCGTTAGTGATTCTCGCGTTATTCGTTTTTTCGTCGTCGATCGTAATTCTCGTTGTCGTCTTTATCTTTGTTGACGGCGTTGTACTGTCTGAGTCAAATAACTACTACCGAATTATTTTGTTGATGAAATTATTAAAATTTAACGCGATTGTTTATGCTTAAGTATTCAATCGGATAGCATAATTCTATATATATTTTTTTTAATTTGGACCGCATGTTTTCCAGTTAAAGCAAAACGGGTTCTTTCGTGGTTTCGAAATTTAATGTTAGCGGTGCGCGTGTGTGTGTATTTTTTGTGCGGTAAAAAGTGTTTTTTACAATATCAGTTGCAGCAAATAAAATTAAAAAGTGTATATATAAAAAAGTATTAATGAATTTTTTGACATTCTAATTGCTTCTAATAACAAATAGAAACTTTAAAGGAAATATCATGAGTGAAATTGTGTCTTAAAAATGTAAGAAGAAAAACGTTCCTTTTAAGGTCATAGTGTTTTCCCTCAGTAATTGTGAGTGCTTTTATAGTAGTTTCAGTTTTGTGTTTAATTCTTTAATTATTTATGTAGTGCTTTTATTATTATATTGTTGCTATTTTTGTATTTTTGAGCTTTATGACTATTTGTGCAACAAATGTCTGATCAAAGTTAGACTGAATTGTGATTTTCGTCATGGGGCGGGAAAATTTTGTATTATGTTTGTTAATTTTTAACTTGATTATTTGCCGAAATAATCACAAATAAACTCAAGAGAATTGAATATTAATTAAACCATAGTTTCTATCGAAAACTTTTTAGAAAGTGCATGCAGTCATTATACTGAACATAAAATGAATGAAACGTATAAAGCGTTCGTAACTTTTCCTTTAAAAATGCATTTTCTGTTCGTACAGAACTCTTAGGCATTATGTCTTTCTATTTCAAAGTTATTGTATTTTATTTTGGTCTATTTATTTTTAAACAAATTGATTGTGCCCCAATCATTTTGAAATTTTCTGTTGCATATTTTAATGGGTTTAAGTAAAGTATGCAATAAATATGGAATACAAAAATTAAATAAAATAAAATTAATACTAAATATAGTTATATAAATAAAGAATAATAATAATATAAATGGTATTAAAAGAACTTTATAAAAGAAATACGAAAGAAGAACTGAGGTAAAAAGAATGCGTTGGACATGGTCATTCACAATCGAACTTCTCTTTCGTAACGAAATTTTAAGGTTTTAGTTAACAAGTGGTTAGATAACAAGATATAAAAGAAACGAGAAAAGAAATACATAAAATATAAATTTCGGCTATAGTTAACAATATATTCATAACATTGAATTTTTAAGATATTCTCGCTACTTCATTAGTACCTCTTACTACTTGTATGTTGTGTTGCGCACTTTTCAGTTGTTATCTTCAAACTCCACAAATTATACCATAAATCATTTATTACCCGTCTTTATTGTATGTATTATTGGGCAGGGGTTGCTGGATATTGATAAGAAGTGCAAAAATGCTCGCGCAATCTATGTCATTTGAAATTTTAATAATATTGGAACACTATTATACGGTCTTTTTTGCTGACATTTATTATTTTATTTTTATTTATTTTATTTGTAACATAACCGAAAAGAATATATTTTATATTGAAAAATTTATATATTTTATTTAATTTGACTTTGTATTTCGTAAAATCGTAGTTTAAAGTTCACAACAGCAGATTTGTTATGGCTGCCGACCACGAGCAAACACACAAAACGAAAATTGTGTAACAGCACTCAGTAAAGCTTATTTAACTCTTATTGTATATCAAGAAGTTGACTACATTTTTAGCGCGAAATAATTTTTCAGTTTGAGGCAGCATTTGCTTTGCTTAAAATTGCGCAGTTGCATTTTCTATCTTTCTTAGATTTATTGTCACGCTGCGAAAACGTCGACAAGTACATTTAGGTTGTGACGATTTCTATATTCTTTTTTATTGCCTTTAGCAGCTGCGCCATTGTTGCTTACCACCTACGCGTTATGTACTTCTAGGTCGACAATAAGTCACAAATGGTTGGGTTCATTACCCCCTTGTGGTTTGCGTTTTTTCTCTTTTCTTTAATAAATAGTTCTTTAAAAAATAGAAAGGAAATAGAAGGAAATAGTCGAAAATAGAAAGGATGCATTGCCACTCAGACAAGCCATCAAATAACAGTAGCTATAGAGAGACGCCAAATGTAGCCTTCAAGCCAAGCGTCAGGGAGACAAGTTCAAAGGTTAAAAATATCTTGTGTGTGAAAATTTAAACCCAAAAGATAAGTTGTCAGAAATATAAAAGAAAGAGAGTGAGCAAATGTGGAGGTGTTGCTTCACATAGAAAGCATTAACAAAATTCGAGATGAATGTTTAAATAATGACGTTTTAAATTTTTGACTTAATTTTAGTTAACAAATTTGAAACAAAACTTTAGCAATTCGGTTATAGTGTAAACAAAACAAAAAAATACTTAAATTAGAAAACTTACTCAAAAGAAAATTGAGTAAAATTGTTGCCACAAAATTTTATAAACAAAAGGGGCAATATATTTACCACTTTGTTTGGCAGCGATATGAGTCAGAGAAACTTATAACAATAATATATAGCACAAGTGTGAGAAGTGGCTGAAACAGCGCTCAGAGTCGAGTTGAACGACAACTAGCGCAACAACAATAACAGCAAATTACAAAGATGCTGCACACATTTCCATATTTCAAACTTGTATGTTAGCTAAAAGCGTATAACAGCTTGTTTGTGTGTGTGTGACGCCTGCAAATGCCAAACGTTGCTGCATCTTTGTATAAATTGTGTATGTGAATGAATGTGTGGGAAATTACTTATATGGGAATTTTTGTTCATACTTGCTTACTTTGCGACACAAAAGATGCACTTTTAGTTTGCATAAAACGATCGAAAGCAACTGTAGTGAAAAACATGGAGAGAGGGGTATGGAATTATGCAAGGGCAAACATGCACACTTGTCGCCTGCTTAAAATTATTGTTGTTGTTTGTTCAAGAAGTGAAAGATAAGAAATTATAAAAGTTCAACAAGGAAAACAAAAAGTTGCAAAAGAAAAGAAAAGGAAGGATAAAAAAGAATTTTGCACAAAACTTGATGTTTGGGTTTTGATTTTAGTCGCCTTATTTTAGATGTTGATTTATTGCAGTTTTTGTTGTTATTATTGTTAGTTGATGATACCGTGTTTATACTTTGTAGAGAATAGTGGGCAACATGCTAAGCTTTGAGTTACTTCCATTGATGGTCTAAAGGTTGGAGGTTAGTTACCTGGGTCACAAATGCTTCATTTAATTTTATGTTATAATTTAAATATTCTTTTAAATTGTTTTATTTACTTTAGTGATTTATAGGTGCCGCCACATTTATAAATAAACAATTTTCTGGAGATAGTAATAGTAGAGTAATTATATTTGGACATTAAGTAGTCTTAACTTTTAAATCTTGAACTTCTACTTTTCTTTTCATCTAGCAATTTCCTCTGCTTTTCTAATTTTGTGTGTTTATGTTTACTTGAGTGTTTTGTCACTTTTCATACGTAAACATAAATCTAGAGACACACTTCTCTTCTCCCAATCTGTCGAAACGTCAGGCTTCACAAAATGAGCATATATGAGCGTGGGTCTGCTGAGTACAGAAAGCAAACATAAAGGATTCCTAGTTGTCGTGGGTATGTGTGTATATATGTGTTTTATATACTCACACCTTATATTATGCTACACTACACTACTCTACACAGAGTTCAACATTCAGTTTGCCGACAACGGCAGCTCCTCTTCGCTCTCTTTTTATATCAATGGAATTTCAGTAACTAGGGCGTATTGCGGGCAGCAGCATCCTATCAAGCGTTTGTACTGTTCTTACAGTTTTCTGTTGTCCTTTTTCAGCGTTTTCTGTTGTATTTTGTCTTTTTATACTATGTTCTTCTTTCCTGGCACATATTTAAAGTAAATGTAGGTGAAAATATACACAAAAAATGGCAATATCCTCAGAGTATAGCGGCAAATGTCTGGGAGAATTATTTATGGTGAAGAAAGCGTTTTTGTTTTGTTTTTTTCATTTTTTATTGCGACCTTCTGATTCGTTTTGCTTTTGCTGCCTCTTATAGTCGTAAATACAACACAAGACCGGTGTTGAAGTCGAAACAGCTGCATGTAAACACATGATAAATATTTTTCTTGCGTTTAACAGCTGACTTCTTATTTTGACTCTTTCTCGCTTTCACTCTACACTTTTTTTATATAACTAGTAATTCAAGCTTTTTATATAGTGGTGCCTGTGCATAGAATAGTTTGCTCGTTTTCTTTTATAAGCATACTCCTGCCAACGAGTATGCCTCTCTGGATTCGAGGACTTTTGTCGTATATTTTAAAAGTTTTAATATACGTACGTTACATAGCTTACGTTTGTGACTACTTCGTGTTGAAAAAACATAATTATCACATACAAGTATGCTCACGTGATATGCCGGTGTTTATATTCTGCTTTTCTTCTTGCGTACGCCACCCCTCTTTACACGACCCTATTTTAATGAAAATTTTATGTTTTCGCTAATTGCATTTTTCTGATTTTATTTATAATTACTACATTTATTTTTGCGTTTTTGTTGCATGTTTTGCTTCTTGTGCATGGTCTCTCAGCTGTGTATGTTTTGTATTGTTAAATTCTGTGTACCAAAGGAAACCAATTTATTGTTAACGTTTCTTTGCAGAGATTTGATTTCAACAAAACAAATTTCCAAGAGATATACGATATAATCTGAAGAACATAAATGCCTAAAATAAGTATCAAATACAACCAAAATTTAATGATTTCAACAAACAAAAAACCAAAATCATTTATAATAACAACAATATAAAAGGCTTTATTAAAATACGAAAGCATTTACCAGTTAGTGTCGCTTTAAAATATTGTAATTTATAACACGTAGTTACAAAGAAATCAAGGCTATAAAAATAAAAAATATAAATCGCATACTAATGAATATTTTATATGGAATATTAAAAAATTAACAAATTAAATTAAAAAAGAATCACGAATTAATGTAGTGCCTAATGCAATAAAACTAGAGCATAATTAGTGTAGCAAACTATGAAATTGTAAATCAACACAGATAAAGTATAACGAATGGATAATAATAAATTATAGCTGCCTTGCACTAATATTAAATTGTGGCAACTAATTTAAAAATATAAAGTTATATATAGTGTGAGCCCCTTCCGACAACAAAAGTTTGTTTATAGCCAACATCGTGAATTGAAAAAAAAAATTATTGAAATAATTTAATTTAATAAATACATTAAGCAAACTCTGAACAAAAGGATATTCTGCTATAAATGGATTTGCTTTTTGCTGGTCAGTATTGTTATTATACGATTTAACAATTTTAATTTACCATATTGCACTAGATCTACATACACAGTTCTATGGAAAATTTAAATCATGTCAAGGCAATTCTTACGGCTGGCAATTTTTGATTGTTAGAGCAGCAACGAAGTTTCGGTATTGATGTGTACTATTTTTTACCAGTTGAGATAGAATTCGCTTATTTTATTTTAATATTATTATTATTATTATTTTGTCGTTGTTGTTATTTTGATTCATTCATTTTATTCTAGAAGTATCGCTTTTCGCTTTTCCCACGGTTTTTTAATGGTTTTCTCAATTTGCGTCGCCGAAAGTTTTAACTTGCTCTACACTACTTACACTGGCACTCATACTATGCAATTCTACACCTTCCCCCGTGACTTTTGCATAATTTGTGGTTGATCCCACCAAAATTTAGCCACAATTGTCACATGGAAATTTCTGCTGTGACGTGAGTAGTTCCATTACTGTGCTGCTATTCCTTTTCGAGAGGAAGTGCATTCACGGGCCAACAAGAATGGCGGAAAAATCAGGGAACAAAAGGAAAATCAGTCTTTGCAATATTTTTATACACAAGTTTTTATATGCATTCTTATTCGTACTCGATTGCCTTTGCTACAAAATTTTACTTTTTATTTCATTTATATTTTTATTACCCCTTTTCATTTGTAACTAATAACATTTCCTGAGTTTCTTGAGATTGTGGAAATAACTTTCATGACCCTTCATATTTCTAATGACATGCTCATTGTCAACTTTAGAGTGATTGGAGCGCACAAAAATTGAGGCACTCCACCACACACCCACACACATATGCATAAATTAAGATGCGTTCTGGGGTGGGTAATTACTTTTTTTCGTGCTTTGGCTGCTCGAGTCCTTAAATTACTCACATCAAACATCAGAGTATTCAATTAGCTACTTTTTATGACTTGAGATGTCATTGTGTTTGATGTTCGCTGGTTATTAGATTTTAGATAAGAAAATGTGAGAAGTTTTGTTGTGTAGGCGTTTGGTGTGCGCAGTGAAATATTGCTTGTCTTTATTGTTCTTCTAATTAGTGTTGCAAGCCTAAGATTTATGATATTTTTACGTTGTACCACACAAGGAAAGATACTGTTTTGGAAATGCCAATAACCCAGCATTTAGTATAAATGGGTTTCTATGAATCTGTGTTGTAGTGACAACTTTTAGTATAGACTCAACACAAGATTTCAAATTGATGAGACAGTGATCGGCCTTCTGCTGGTCGCAAGAAAATATGCTCAATTCGTCAAAAAATTGAATCTAAAAATTGTTTGAAATTAATAGGTTTCTCCTATATATCAGAATGTCGAACATTAGATATTGCTTTTGCCCATTTTTTTGTACAAGTACATACAATTGAATGAATTCAAGTTATGACTTCCAGTTGAGGAGATGGTTTGACGGTTTTCCAGAATATCTCTTTCGCTATCGCTAAAAAAGTTTACGGTTGCGTGTTGTTTTTCATACGTACCAGAGTAATTTAGCTTTAGATCGCAAAGCCTTATTTTGTGGAAGTTGAAATTTGAAAAACTAAATTTGGATGACAAACGCTCAAATGAGAGTTACTAGCTGCTGAGGGACTAATCAATGCCTGTAGCTATCAAACTCTACTCAGACGGAGACACCTTTGACATGGGCTAGCCAATGGAGCCATCCGCCCAAGGTATCGAAGCACTAAAAAACTAAAACTTGGAAGTTTAATTTAATTATTAAGCTTTAAAAATATTCAACCATTTAATTTTTTACTAATGTGTATGCTCTTAAATTGGTTTTGGACTGAAATGTTAAAACTCTTCCCTATTCTGGCTTATTTTATGTCCTCAAGAATTTTACCCTCTACACATTTTTAATGGTTTGTGTTGTGTTTTCGGGAATGTTTTTCATTAACTATTTAATTTCCGTTGTATTCCTTTTTTAGGCCAACGTCGTGTCTTGTTCACGTTTTTCTTATACTATATATAAAAAACAAAAATAAATTAGTACTTCGTTGAAAAACGTAATTAAATACTCTCTCGCGTATTTACGCGCTAACTGTTTTTATACGTTTGTGTTCTTATATTACGTGCTCAAACAAAATTTATCATTGCCTAGTCGACATCGATGAAAGTCATACGATATGCTGATATATAAACAGCAGGAGCCACCTCAATGACGACGACGTTAAACTAAACAAATTGCATAATCCACAAAACAAATTAGAAAATGCAACAATCAACGCTAACAACAGCAACTAAAATAACAAAAAGGCGGCCAGAAGAGTCATTAACTCTTGAGCGCGCTGAGCATTCAAAAATAGCAAGAGTATGTACGGATTTTACGCCCTACAAGTTTATTTTATGTGGAAAGCCTTTGGCTGTGAGTGTGTTGGTAGTTTGTGGTGATGTGCTATGGCGGTTGTGTGGTCTAAAAGGCAAAACCACAAATATTTATGTGAAATAACTCAACTTTTGCTAATTGCATATTTGGTGTTCATTAGAGACATCAATGTGCAAACGAACGGACCAATAAACGAGAGAATTTGGACATCCTGTATGGCTTGCCTGAACTCGCTGGTATGCTTCGCTATATGCTCACTGCAATTTGCAAACTTTATATATATGAAATATGCACATATTGTTACCTACACATGGGTCGACACTTTTGATCATATTTTTGTGAATTCGTCAAATTTTAATGAACCTTAACGCAAAAATAAAATTAACGCAAAAGAGACAAAGAGACAAACATCTACCAACTTAGAAAAATACGCAGTTTATTTGTGCCGTCTCATATAAGATGGCCTAACGTAATAATCTGAATTTGTAAAAGATGCAAGGGCGAACAACCAAATTATACGAAAGCGCACATATACATTACCCTGCGTGAGTGTAATGAAATTTCTATGGCTGTTTCGTAGGATAATGGGGTTGGGCTCACTCTGTTTAGTATCATCCTCATGTGTGTGACAATATGTTATACATAAAACTTTCATTTAAACCTCACATCAAAAGTAAGAATAAGTGTTTCGTATGGAGCATTACGAGTATAGCTAAATCGATATCGAGTTCAATAATCTAAAATCGTGAAAGTCAATGTCAACGATAAGACAACACTGCAGTCACCCGGCATTGCCGTTGATTTTATGTTGTGTATTTTATAGATACAGCATTTTTATATCTAATGATATTTTTTATACAAGATCGAGCAAGTAAAGTAGCACGTGCTTAGACTGTCAATAAAATCTCCTTGTTTCACGTTTAATCAACGCGTAACTTATCGCGTGGGGTGACATAAGTTGGGCGCTCTCAATGAATGTGTGAGGGAGCCATTCGCCGAAAATTATTTCCTTTAAAGCACTTTGTTATTTTGTCTTCTCACAGTAGATTTTTAATGTAACATAAGTTTCGACGGCACCATTTCAAATCACATTTTTATAAATATTATTATTGCTGTAAAGTTATAAGAAGCGCAAAATCTTTAAGTTGCAACAAAACCCAGTTTCAAGCTCTAACTCTAAGTCAAACTTATTGTGAGAAATGAATTGACATTGACAGTGGGCGCAGCAGAACTTACCTGTTCGTTGTATTGAAGTAATTTTTTTTTGTTGTGTTTTTTAAATGTTTTGTACTGCTTGGCTTTCTTTTTATCTCGGTGGTCACTAACCCAGACTCAGACTCATATTGACGTGCACTGCCTTTGCTGCATTTTGTGAATGCTTTTTGTGTTATTTGTGTATCCCTTAGCTATTATTGCTTGTCTAGGTTTGCTTGCCTTGTTCAATGAAGTGAATTCTTTTATTTTCATTTTTATTTTTATTTTATTTTAAATTTGTATTGTTTTGTGTAGTGTATATAAATGTTGGTTGCCGTTGACCTTTTCGTGTCATCTGACAGCAGCTGGTTGTCGTTAGTATACTTTTTATTTTATTTTTTAATAGTTCTTCTCGACCATTATTACTAGTACTTTCTTTCTGCTCAATATAATGTCACGAAAATTATTAAAAGTTATACGGAAATACTGTTTCTTAATGTGGGGTTAAGCCTAATATTCCTATCCAGGCAAACGAATAAAAGCTAATCCACACAGAACGTGAGAAGGGAAACGATAGCAATAGAATATGATGTTTGTATTAGTATTTCCAGTAGTAGGCTTTGGAGACTGATTGTTTTTTTTTTTTTGTTCAGGATTAAAATATTTTTTGCTAACAGATAAATGTTTTACATTCTTTTTTAATAAGATGCGTGGAATGGTTTGTAAGCTACATGATAACGTAAACCTGACACAGTGAATTTTCGACATATCAGTCCTCATCAAGCACTTGTTCAATTATAATATATTAAATTTTTTATTTAAGTGTTTGAATGGTACCCATTAAAACAGTCAACACATTGAAGAGTTTCAAGCTGTCAGAAAGAACCAAATCCAAATAAATTTCCAGTTTAGCACCCTACAACATATATGTTGGTCTTTATTAATTATATGTTTAATTAAATTATTTCATGCCTCATCACGAAAAGTGAAATTTTACATCTTAATTAAAATGATTCAGATGCGTTTGTATGGCATGCCACAATCAAATCTTGCAAACAAATTAAGCTGATGATGACAATCACACATACAAACAAATATGCAGCCTTTGTTTCCCTTAAGTTGACAACGATGAGTTGATTTGACTGACTGCCAATCTGATAACTGCATGCCGCGTACTTCTGCAATGTGCAATGACTTAAATCAACGATGTCAATCATTGCTGTCATCTACATTATATATGTATGTATATGCGTCAGACTGTTCAGACAACCAGGTTGATGTATAATGGTAGACTATGTGGAGAGAGGGTGTACAATATGTTGGGCATGTGTAAATAGGCTGTTGTCTATTTCGACTAATCGAGGTGAGCGAACTTCTGAAGATTGAATTGGTGGCACTCGCATTTTAGTGCTCATTTTTGCCAATTTTTATGATTGTATTAATACAATGTTTTATGCTTATGATTGCAATGTGGACAGAAGTTCATGTTCCCTCAAAGTCTCCGTCTTCATCACTAGTTGTTAATGTCAGACACTCAATGGACTATCGGTTTTTGCGTTATTGCCCCATTTGTCATGAGTATTAAAAATATGAGTAGCCTTAATAGATCATACATCGCATTAAAAGACATCTATTTTTATTTATTTTTTATTGACTTAGTAGGTACGCAATGACCACACACTGATCTTATATGGGGCAGGCCCAAGTGGCATCAAAATTCACCCAGTCACATAGACTGGGCTCAGCTGGTCTGAGCCTCTAACATAATCAGCATGCAAAATTAAAATAAAGCTAGGATTCCATTTAGAATTCAATACCTACAATGACATAGACGATTCAAGCAAGGAGAGAAAAAGCAGGTTACAAATTTAAAAAGCAAGTTATACATTAATTCAACGACGCTAACAATTTAGTCTTTATAACATAAGAAGAGGTGGCAGGAGCAGCACACGCAAAGTGGGTATTAAAAGATTTGCATAAGACATAAAATGGATCATGTTGCAAATAAGAAACTCTACAAAAGGGAAGAGTAATAGGAGAATAGTTTCTGGTACACTAAAGTTAATCATTCTAAGTACGAAAGGTGAGTTAATCCTACCATAAATGAGGTTATACGTAAAAATTACACCAATGACCGTTCTACGACTAGACAAGGTAGGGAGGTTGATCAATTTGAGACGACACCGATAAGATGGTAGGCAAGCATTAGGATCCCAGTGCAAGTTTTTGAGAGCAAAAAGTAGAAATTGCTTTTGCACCGACTCAATACGATCGATATACATCTGATATTGAGAATCCCAGACAGAAGACGCATACTCCGGAATAGGTCTTACCAGTGAAGTATATAGAACTTAGGTAGTATACGGATCATCAAATTCCGTAGACCAGCGTTTAATATAGCCAAGGACACCTCTCTTTAGAGGCCGAAGTGGAAATGTGGGTACCGAAATTCGACTTCATCCATTCAAAATACCAAGGTCGTTAAACTGAGAAACACGTTCTAAACTATTTGAGTTAATGTAAGAAAAATTTGAAATAAGGGCTTCGCGAAAAAAGGACATAACTTTGCATTTATTGATGTTGAGGATTAAATTGTTATTGGGACACCAACGATATAAAGAGTATATGTCACTCTGAAGGAAAATCCCGTGAGAGGGGCTATTAAGGCTGAAACATAGTTTTAGATCATCTGCATACATTAAGATCTGACAGCGTTTGATGACGATAGGTATATCATTAATAAAGATGTTGAAAAGCAAAGGCTCAAAATGACTGCCTTAAGGAACACCTGAGGTTACATTTAAAAACTTAGATATTGAGGACTTAAAAAGTACCCTTTGAGTGCGATGATCAAGGTAAGATGCCAGCCATTGGACCATTACAGAAGGGAAACCAAAAGCTTTGAGTTTGGTTATGAGCAAAGCATGCGATACAGTATCGAAAGCTAGATAACATCAGTTTGGGTACCTACCGAGAAGTTGTGATTGACAATAGAAGTAAATTCCAACAGATTGGTTAACGTTGAACGGTTCTTCTCAAAACCATGCCGAGATATACTCAACAATGGGCGAATATAGAACTGTAGAGTCAGTGATAATCTGCTTAAACAACTTAGGAATTGCACACAGCTTGGCAATACCTCTGTAGTTCGATATATCAGACTTACTACCCTTTTTATCTAAGCGAATTATAAAGGATTCTTTCCCCGATTTCTAATATTTTTTAGACGGACCAAATTTTTACAAAACCAAGGTGGACGCTTAAAATCGTCGGTAACATGCACTTTAGGCACACATTTATTGATATAATCCAGCATAGTCGTGTTGAAAAACCGCACTGCAGTATCAATATCAGAAGAAGAACTTAATATTCACCAATCCGTGGAAGCAAGCAATGAGTTGAGACGATTGAAATTAGTATGTTTAAAATTAAAAGATTCTCTTGGCTTAGCACAAGTTGAATCAGATGCAGACAGAAGTTGGTTAAGAGTTAGTGTCACCTCAAGGGTGGGGTGATAGTTAATAAACACTAGGTCTATTAAGGACATAAAACCTTGTTCCTTTAGGTTTAAATGACGTATTAATTGTGCTTTAGACGAATCCATCCGCTTTGCGCTTTTAGGTCTTAATTTTTCATTAAACCACATTCAGTTAATGTGGTCCCATTGAGTTCAGTCATTTCAATTCTAATCTACTTTACTCCGTTAAGAGCCCTAAAACTTATGCGCCGTCTCTAGCAGCCTCATTGTCCTCAAGAATTGTGGTGCGTAACCTTTTGTTCTCGTGGCACTTTATACATGAATGCAGCAATTAAAACAAGCATGCAACATCTTAGCACGCACTCAGAAAGCGAGACAAGGCAATGCTAGACAAGTTCTTGCTAGCAGCATGACGTTGTTGTGGCTTGTTAGCTGTAGTCGTCTCTTGTTGGCCTTCTTATAAATACGCTATATTTTGCTTGCAGCGTATTTAATTTATTGCAGTATTAAATTTATTTATAAAATTATTTAGTTAGCATTTATTTTTTAGTTGATTTTTCTTTATTTGGTTTTACTTCTATTTTGTGATTTATTCGCACTCATCTATCAGATAACCTAACTTCGATTGCATATTGACAGACACATATCAATATATTATTTATATGATTATAGTTCACGACTATAGTATTTCTGCATATAAATTAATGCATCATGCTTTACACCCAGATAATGAAATCACCAAATTTTAGTTTATGTGTGTACATTTTTATTTTATTAGGAAGATAATTAGTTTCACATATCATATACATACGTAATGCTGTTGAAATATTTTTTATTATGTTTCGTTAATTATTTAGTGCAATGATTTCCTTCTATTCAATTAAACCGAAGGGTATGCTAAGTTGGTTTTCGTGTTAATGATATTTGTACTTATAATTTGTAACTACTAAAACGTTTGTCCTTAAAATTTTTCATACTTTGTTAGCGTATTTTATTTTCTTTCAGATGCGTTTTTCGTTGCAAGATTACAATTAAAAGAGTACTTTAAATGCAGAAAGTCAACGTAAAAAAAATATATATATATTCTTAGCTTGACATTTTTATGTTAGGTTAAGTGCCTATAAAAATGCACGATTCAATTAAATCTTTAATTTTTATACTGCGTTTTGTAAAGGTATACATATTTGTTTGAACAAACAAAAAAAGTTGTGCAATAACTTAACACTTGTATTACGAATCAACTTTTAAAATTCATCCCCCACATGCTCTTTTTTTTCATTTTTTTTCATTCTTTTATTCATTTAAAAATTTTTCAATAATTTATTAAAATAGGGGCTAACTGTTCTTTGTACGACCTCCTTGGTACCTCTGTTCCTTGCATATGCCTTCCACTATGAAAAGGCGAAGTATTCAAACTTGACCAATTGGAGAATAAGAGTATGCAGCCAACTATTGCCAAAAACTTTATCACTGGCACATAGGCGAAAGGATTACAAACGTATTTGGTATGATTTAAATGAAAACTTTGCCTCGCAGCATATGCATCTAGCCCCACCAACTATTAACGCCACCAGTACATCTTGAAAGTATTATCATGAAAAGTTTTTAAATAGGCATAATATAATAATGCTCTTAAGTGTCATAGTTGCCTACTACAATAACACTTTATTTTGTTGGTGCTGGCATGCATGGAGTCTGCGTGTTATTTATGTCTTTCTTGTGAATACTTCCTTGCTTATTCAATGAGTAATTGCACAGCTCCACATGCAATAAAATACTTTATAATTGCTATTAAGTCGATGCATGTTTGTCATGCTAAATAACCAAAAAAAGTCACACACTCGCTTCGCAGTGTGTCAGCATATCACGCATGCACTTTGCTCAACACTTTCACCAATTGCACTTTATTTTTCATGTGCATTTTCAATTATTCATGGCGAAACTTCCTATTGAACAGTAATTTAAATTGGCAATACCACCGAAAGCAAACCAAATAGATTCTAGTCGACTTGAAGCAAGCCCATAGTAGTACACCAAACAAAAATATCAACTCAGCCGACATGCTCGAATCAGTTGAACTGAGTGCTCTGCTTAACTCAACACTTTATATATTTTTTTTGTTTCTCTTTTATATATGCCTTTTTGTTGGCCAATCTCAATTTTCTTGAAACTTGGTTTCGATTGTGTTGAGATTTCTTTTTTAAATAATATTTTTTAAGTGCTTTTGAGTCACGATGTTTAAATATTTTGCAGGTTCCCAAATAACCATTAATCTACTTCCACTTTTTTTTTTCTTAGGCCCATGTCGTTGCTTATATTGATCATAATAACGGGTGCCGAAGATGTTGTTGATAAACCGCAACAACGATTTCAGCGTTGATGCAGCACTGTTGTGCGAGTATAGTCTGCAATTTTATACACTAGAATCGGTTTGAGTCGAGCATTTCGCGTGTGCCAATTAATTTGCTGCTGAATTTCTGGTCTGTTTGAGCTTTGTTATCAGTTTCAGAATCAGAAAAAGACAAATGTTCAAATTTGTAATAAAAAATCTGATTTTTATAAACATTGTGCAGGAAAAATTACATAATAACATTTTAAATGTCCATATATAAATGTACGTATTCTCAGTTTTTGAAATTTGGTGGTCTGTCTCATATGACAGTGTGAAATAAATACACACATATAAATTGTTTATGATTTGTGTGTTTTTAGGCTCTACACATGGTATTGTTATACTTTCCACACCAATGCTGATTTCTAGAATTTTTGTTACACGTTGCGTTTTGAACTTTTTCAACTACAACAAAGTGTGTGTTGGTTGGAAACAAATGTCAAAATAGTGTCAATTAGCGCTTGCGTTGATAATGCTGGCAGACATTTGGTTAGCGTACTGACTGATGTGATCAACGTCTGTTGAAGTACACAGACCATGAGTTGGTAGGTTGGGCTAGAATGTGTAAATACAGAGTTCATTTAATCTTGTTTAGCTCAGCAAGTTGTCTCTACTGGCTGCTACTATAAACTCCAGTAAATAAGAGGAGGTAATACTTAATATACTAATACTAAAAGTTAGCAAAAATAAAACACTTATTGCCGTTTACGTTCCCAACAAATTCTACAAATGCTCATTATGCAAAGGACAATAAATGTATGCACTCTCAATCCATTATTTAACCAACAAAGCTGCACTTAAACACAATCAACCTCTTTCATTACGTTGATGTTTGCGGTTGTTTTTGCCTTTATTTCATTTTTATTATTCGTTATATATTACACCTGCGGTCAATTTGCTTGAACAGCGTCGAAATGGTGGTTGTGGTCTATTGCCTATGTACACATTTTATTAAGTTACAAATAGCTGATTAAATTACTAGAAGCAGGTGATTTTTGATTATAGTATTTGTTTGTTTGCTTTTTTCACATCAATCTTAATTGTTGTAGTGGCAATTCAGATCTTTTTTGAATTAAATACCTTTCCAAAATTTCTTGATAGTTATGTTACTTATAGGGAATTTTTACTTGTAAGGTGAAATTCAGGCAACACACAAGTCACTGGAAGAGTAATAAACTATCGCTTGTTAAGAGGAATACAGCCAATATAAATGGTATTCGATTCGCCAACAGAAGGGTATTTATTTTATTCATTTCACCAGTTTTATTATAAACAATAGTAGAATTGCTAAACATTAAGTTGTACTCGTATACCGACATTGAATTGTTGCTTTGCACTTTTATGTACACGAGAAAGAGCAACAAGAACAATAATAGATAAATGTTGCCTTTGCCTGCTGCTTGTTGCTGATTATACAAACCGAATCGACAGTCAATCAGTTTGCATATGTGTGACTGTGTAGAAGCATTTTCTGTAGGTATACGACGTTTGCGGGTGAACTCTTGCAATGATATCCTTAGCTTGACTTTTATTCCATCATTGCAATTGTGGGTAGTGCTTTGGTTATTTTGTTAACATTTTCCTGTCTGTGTGTGATTGCATTGAAGTCTGAATCAGCTCTTTGTGTATTTTGTTATTGCGTGGTATGTTGGTTTCTCCATTGAATTTGCATTGTGGCATGTCTAGATGACGCTGTCAATGTTGATTTCGATATGTATGTATGTATGTGTGTGTAGGGGATGTGTGTGTGTGTGCGTATATATGAGTGGCATCCATTGTATTAGCTACATTGTTCGTAACGCCTATGGGTATGCTACCCACACCCACGCAGTCATTAACACACTGTCGCTCCTCAGTCCAACATTTTCAGTTTTCAGCTAAATGGGAAATATTCAATTGTTGGAGAAGTTACTTAGAACATTGATTATTTTATGCCATTAGTTTTATATCTGTTAGCCAATGTTGTCGCCTTCCTTGCAAAATTTTCATCTTATATCTCATCTCTTTGACCACAGTAAAAATAGTAGTCTACTGTAAGCTTAAATTGAGTACTTTTTAAGTACCCACTCCACTCGCTTATTTGTTCTTATTTTGTTTGATTCTTATTTATGATTACTTCTAGCTTTCTGTACAGCTTCAAGTTAAATTGGGAATTGACGTTGACATTGTGTGTCTGCAATATTATATTTTTTATAACTTTTGATCGAAAAAAGCACTAATCACTGACAGAACATACGCTGAACCCAAACTCAAGTCAAAACCATTTGCTGGGATATTTTCGACCTCTCTAAATTGGTTGTTATTTTTGTTTTTGCTGGCAGTGCCCTGTATCTGCCTTTCCAAGAAAATTACATCTTGATGAATTAATAATTTTGCCTACCCTGGCTTCTTGTTCATTATTGTTATTTTGTAATGCTTGTTTACTTTGAGGCTAACCAAGTTGTTGCTGTACACAATCAAGTGATTATACTTATTTTTACTGGTGGGTTCTGTTGCTTGTCGGAGTCTTTGCCTTAAAATAATTGCTACCAAAAATAATTCAAGGTTTGGTATCTTTTGAGGGTTTTGTTGTGCTGGTTAAGGCTTGCTAGAGTTGTTTACTTAGCTACATACAAAAATATTTACATTTCCTACTTACGTTTAACAAATAAATTATTGTATCATTTCGGTACACTGAAAGTACATTAAAAATAATTGAAAATAGGCACATAAGATGTTGTGCATACGCTGGTGTTCGTATTATTTAAAGCACTTGGTATGCATTTTCATAATTACAAGCCCTGAAAAATTAAGAAAAACTGACTCAGCATTTTGACTGAATAGAATGAATCTGATGTTAGCCAGAGTCGAGAAAGTACTTACACGTTTTTGATAATTAATTACTTGGCTTTTATGTATGTGTAATCAATGTTACAACTACAATAATATCAGACATTGCTGTTTCTTTCTAATTGGACTTTCTATTCTAAAATTATGCCTTAAATTTTATTTAATGGTTTTCGTTTCAAAATGGACTTACGAGTAACTCGTAGCTAATCAGCATTAAAGCAGCATCAAATATTTATCTTCTTCCAATGTTCTAGTTGCAGTAAATCGTCATCCTTACTGTGTGCTGAAGTCACAGCTTTTAGTGCCGCCGGCTTGAATTGTTGAAAATTTAATGAAAGTGTTCGCGAATGATAAAAATGTCAGTGGACGGGAAAAGTTTTCAAAAAGGAAAAAAATAATAGAAAGAGAAAGAGAACAAAAAACTTGTGAACAAACTAAAAAGACGACAGACACACAGAGCAAGCGAATGGAAGCTGGACATAGTCGGAAAGTAAAATTTTCAACGAATTTAATTAATTGGCATAGGAAATGAACAAAATTCTTGATGGCGATGAGCACGGAGGATGATGCAAAAGTACGCAGCTCTATAGTCTGCTATGGCTGTGGTCTTCTTAATGTTAAAGTGCTTTTATACTCGGACCATTAAGACAAAGAGAGCGCTATTGGCGTCTGTAATCAATTAAAAGTGAATCTTCGAACTTGGTAGCCTTACATAAGGCTGGAATTGGCCCAATTTCATTTTAAAATTGAATGCTAAGCTGGCAGAAAAAAATGAACTGCTTGACAAGTTCAATCTATGTGTGTGTCCTTGTGTTTGTGAGAACAAGTCAGGCTTAGCAAGTCAGAATGCGAAACGAAAAGAGTCATTTCGTGTTATGGCTTCTGCTTTTACATTATGCATTTTTGGGAAACTTATTAGCACATTTTTTCAATTTTCATTGACTCCTCTTTGGTCTCACTCTTCCAAAAATAAAGCGGAATCCACAGGCGACAGTCATATTGTCGGCGAATTTCTTCGAAGTGCTGTGATAGCAATTGTCGTGCCGAAGCAAAAGCAGTGGTATATAGGAGCACAGGATACCCTGCAGCGTTGACGAGCGTAAAACAGCTCCGTAGTAGGTTTAATATTCGATTTTCCGGCTTTCACTCGCATTTGAAAGAATATAAAAATTTCCTGCCCTTGGTCTACCCTCCTTCCGGTATTTTTGCCATTTCCTATTTCTCTGTCAATGACGACCATCGTCGTCACCGCCGTTTCAAGTGAGTGAGTGTGTGTTGTATGTGTGGCTTATAGTATTTGGGAATGATATTTCTAGCACCAATGCAACACTAAATTGATTTCGAACAATGCACCAAAGTGACCAACTAAGCATCTGCCGGACAAAAACGTTTCATATTCCTGCCTGCCTATTATTTCGTTAGTATTGGGGAGTACTTACATAGGGCGTTGCAGACTTATTCGGGTTATGTTTTCGCTCCGTTAGGTTTCTTTGAATGTAACGAAAAAAGTCTACCAAGCGCATGGTAAATGTTTTATTTACAAAATGTATATTAAAATTGTGCGACATTGTATTTTTTAGCCGTTTACACAGATATATTCAAGTTAGAGAAGACGATGAGTTTCCGGTTCTTCGTTCTAATACTGCATTAGTTTAATTTTTATTTGCTACCAGTCTTTTACTTTACATTATTATTGATTTAATTTCGTTAATTTTTTGCAATGTTGCTTACTTCTGCGACCATGAGCAGCATTCTTTTACTAGTCTAGACGACTATAATTTGTGTATGCTCATTATTCGCCAGTTCGACAAACTTCCTGATCTTAAACATAATTAGTCCTGCTCAGCTCCTTCACTCTCACCACTCAATAGGTAAGTGCAGATGGCTCGAGATTTGTAGCACTTTTAGGTGTTTTAATATTTAAATATCGACATAAAGGCAGAAAAAAGTTCTTCCTTTTTATGTTCAACGGATAGGTTCAGTGATTTTATTCTTATTTTTATTTATTTTTTTAATATGTATTATCATAAAGATAACTCTGAAGCTTACAACATTACAATATAATATTATGAGTACAAAAATGACGAAACTTAAAGATTTGTCCAGCTTATTCGAACATACCGTATCACTCTTGAATCGCCATTACTCTTAAACTCTCCGAAGAGGTTATTAAAACTTTTTTTAATATAAAAAAAGAATACAATATATACAAAACTTTCGTTTTCATATATAAAAGTGCAAAAATAGTAATATACTTAAACTTATTTTTACTTTGTGCGAACAGATTAAAAATTTATGTTAACACCTGGCGGCACGACTGCGTGTTTCCTCCAACTTAATGTATTTTAATTATATGAAGAGCATTGGTCAACACCGCGTGGTGAATATTTATAGCATAAAAGTTGATCCTTTGGAACCAAATATAATTTTCTGGGGCTCAACACTGGGAATTCGAGCATTAACGAAAAAGTTTGCTTGCACTTTGTCCATTGCTTCAAATGAACTCTCGCTTGCACTTTCGTTTTTCTGCAAAAAAGCACATATGTAATATATACACATACCTCTAAAAAAATCTCTTAAACGAGAAAAAGTCGTCTTTGTGGTGGTACTCATCATCATCATCAGAGACACATCAGCTGCACATATTTTTCCTCTCGCTCCTGCATTACCACTTGGCACGAGTGCTATGCAATATCAGACAGACTTTTGAAACCACGTCCATCACCATAATCATCGCCGTTGATGGCGTCGTCGGAATTCATTAAGGAATTCAATTTAAATTCACGTTTTCATTTATGTTTCTGGACTCTCATTCTGCATCCAAACTCGCACTCTGGTTCAGAATCAAAATCATTCATACTCGCATTTACAACTGACCGAACGAACATACAAAAATAAAGTAACGTGGATTTCTGGCGCACTTGGCGTATGTGTGTATGTAAAAATCAGTGGTGCTCTTGCACCTGCTTTTATTAATATTCATGAGAGTTGAAAGTTTTTGGAATTTATTTATTGTATGAAATTTTATCAAGAGTGACATGGGAGTGTGTAACTGTGTATACCTGTGCACACTGCACTCAAAATGTGTTTAACCCTTTTAGACTTATGTCTGTTCAGACGTGTTTGCTCCGGCACATTCCGTATTATTTTATGAATATAATCATTAGATAAACTTTAAATTTGTTTGTTCGTGTGTAGTGAAAGTTTTAATCAAGCATTTTAACTCAAAGCAAACTGTTATGTTGGCGGCTTGAGTTAGATGTGAAATTTAATTAAAAATTAAAACTAATAATAATTATAACTAAAAATATGATGGTTTCATAGAACATAGAACATAAGACATTTTATGGTTATCACTAGCTTTTGCTCATTTCTTTGAAACAAACAAGATGCACTAATTTAATAATAGTACTAAACAACAGTCTAGGCGTGTCCAACTATCAAGCAAATTGACATGTTTAAGTTACAATATTCAGTGCCAACAACTTCTTTTCCATTTAAGACAGCATTATATAAGAGTTTACAAAAATAAACCGTCCTCCCATATTTTATTGTGTTGTATTATACATTTGCTTACACACATGAGGATTACATATGGCCAGAAGAGTACCAACAGCTTTTTTCTCGTCGCTAGTTAACAGCAACAGTGTGCTTCGCAGTTCAAATTAACCAATCGATGTGCTGCTCTGACTTCTCGTGAAGCGGTGTCTTAACTCATGTCCCTATTTGATTCGAGTGTGATTGAATCAGACGACTTTATCACTGCTTATTAATGTTTTTGCTACTATTTGGGACAAGTGCAATGTCATAAATTTAGACATTCCATAGTCAAAATCTAATTTGAGATATTACGATTGAATTATTAATTTTCGCTTATTGTTTTGAACAAAATTAAGATTACTGAACTTTTTTTTTTAAATTACATTTCATTGCCATCTGTTGAAGTTTAAGAACGTTTAAAAAACTAAAATCGAAAACCATTCCTGACTTCGATACTTTATCTTTTAGCTTTTTGTTGGTTTTTGTTAACCGATTTTAAAAAGTTCCAAAAAGTATTTTTTTTTTATATTCACAGTTATTGTTATGAAAAATGTGAATTGTGTAGAATTTTTCATTTCAACTTGGGTCTTGTAGATTCCCATAGCCATTTAAAAACAAAACAAATATATATGTATAAAAAAAACCGTGCTTGACTGGAAAATAAATATCATCGCGCTGTCTTCTTGCATCGAATGAGACCAAAAGCAAAAAGATAATTGTCTAAACATAAATGATTGCTACAAAGTCAACTTGAGTGGTCATAAAGAAATGTAAGTTAGTTAAAAGTAAGAAAAAACGATTCAGGCAAAGACAGACGAATAAGTTATGTAGCGAGAGCACAGAAAATTTTCTATCAACTCAACAACTATAGCATGAAAAATCGATGAAGCATGAAATCAGCGAGAATCAGCTGAATAATGTTTTAACTAATGAAAGAAGCGGCAACAGCAACGGAAAAAACAAAAAAAAAAAACTTACTTTAATAGTAGTTTCAATGATGAAACGGGTGAGGTTCATGACATGCGTGAAGACGATTTGAAGTGAATATGGTATTCAATAAAATAACTTCATAAGTCATATTTTTTATTATTTTATTTTATTACTATCGTAGCCCATCAGGCATTGTTCTGCCCTTTCCGGTAATAGCAAAGAAAATAAAAATTCAATAAGACATACTTCCAATTTTATATAGACAGATAAATACATATAGATTTTCGGTATTTGTTTGTGTTGTCCTGCCGTATATTGCTGGTTTTCGTATGCCTAACAAATTCCTTTTGATTTCATACCCCTTGTGTGAAGAGAGTGTAATGAGAGAGACAGTCAGTCACATTTATTAATTCATACACACATAGTCAAGGTGTTTCATTTTTTATTTTGAAAAAATATAATTTTCTTGAAATTTGTTCATTCCTAATTTAATTCGTACACGTATGTTTGAGTAAATATCATCCTTTATGTCTAGTAACTACAACAGACTTGTTTTTAAGCATTTAAAATTTTTCAACTCTTTGTTTTCTCACTAGCGAATTACCATGCTAGTTTCATCAAAGAGTTTACCCTTTGTGTGTAATCACTTATCATTCTGATTTGTTTAACGTTCTTTCATTTGTTTATTCACTTCCTGTCGCCAATTTACCTTTTTTGCTATATCGTATTTTCTCTCCAAGTAATCAGTAGATTTGTATGGCCTTTGAAATCAATTTACAGTCCACGGTGGTTTTGATTTTGCCTCTTTTTCAGTGCCACTTTCTGTTCACTTATATACTCTGTAAGCTTAGTTTCGGTCAGCTAGTCTGCCCATTTATTCCCTGTCTTATTTTGTGACTGTTTAGTTCTTTACGTAAAGTAGACTCATATTTCAACAAAATTAGTTCTTTAAACAGGTAATAGTATAAAAAATATTTGGTTTTTGTTTGCTCGAAATATAATTTTGTTTGTGATTAGAGAGCTTTTTACATTCATTCATTCACATTGATAGTGACATAATTAATATAATATTGCTATGGTCGAGACAATAAGTGTTAAAGATCTTCAGCTTAATATGTGACACTCTTCTCGGCTTTGTTATTCAGTCTTCCTCCACTAAATAATGGAATGCATAGTAATTGTCAACAAAATGTACCAAGACAATTTGAAGTAAATATTGAAAAAACGCGGGCATAAAATAAATAAGGTCATAAAAAAAATAAATACATGTGGTCATAAAATAAATATTGACATATCAATTGACAGTTTGGCACGACGGCACCGGGTTCAATTCGCTAAAAATATGCAATAAAAAACATTCAACATATAATTTTCATCGCTGCATTTGACACATTTCAATAAAAACAATTATAGCAATTATGTGAAAATTCATTTGCATTGCACTCAACGATAAGAAGAGCAAGAGCAACTGCAACATATAACAAAAATGTGGGGTTTTTTTTCTGGTTTTGTTGTTTGATATGGATAAGTGTGCGTACATAAGAACTCAGTTATATAATACGTACATATGTGCGTACGTGTGAAATGTTTAAGCACTTTAATAAATTGTTTAATTTAATGAATGATATTTGTTGACACTAATTTAACGCACATAAAGTTGCGGTTATTGAATAAGGTGGGGGTAGAATAATAAAAAATAGTAACTCAAGTTGATCAATTAACTGTTTAAGAGGCTGGTACTCGCAAATACGCTCATCCGACCTATACTCTGGATTAAGTCTTGTTAAAATTTTGGTCGTTAATTCGAAGCGTTGTATTTTATTTCTTGAGGCTATAGATGGAATTAGCCCTGCTAAATATGTCTTGACATTAGCATCATTTAAATATCTGCGAATTATTCTTTCCTTTACAAAATTGTTTATGTTAATATTCTAATCCGGTCTTGCGCTATCTCCTTGATCGACGCAAGTTAATGCGTTGTTCAGTTTTTTATCGTAATTTACTTGATAATAAACAGTTTTCCGCGACAAATTAAATTCCTTGGCGATATTTATCACGGAAATAGCCAAGTTAAATTTGGTCACAATTTCGGTTCTGATAATTTCACTTAATTGGGATATTTTCTCCATATTTATTATTTAAGGGCGAACCTTTTATGTTTTTTGTAACTTGATAAGTTTGAATAATTAACGTTCACAACACATCGAACTTTAAGTAGAAATGCTAAAATTGATAAAGTCATGTGATGTCAAAATACGTATGCCGTTATTAAATTATCTCTGTATCTTCACAATAAGAACGAATAAAGCAATTACCGAAATATTTTGCATGATTATTGATAAATATAAGTGCAAAGAATAGAGCATAAAAAATATATGTTACATTTGGCTAAAGAGTGAGAGACTGACGAAAAGTTTAAAGTGCCGTTTGTTTCTGGAATGTTAAAATATATTTACTTCCACTCATAACATGCGTTTTCAATATCTGCTCAACTAACTGAATGCCTTAGTCGAAACCATGTTGTGGACACCCAAAATCTTTTTCACAAAATATGAATATTTAATTAGGAAAACTCCTCAACATAGTGGTTCCATATAATGAAGAGAATCAAATCGGCGACATATTCACTTTTCAACTCATCTATATCTATGTTAGTCTATATCCACTTATATACGAGTATATGCGTCCTTGTAAGTATTTACTCATTCGCAATGTTTATATGAATAAGCTTATTTAACGTTTAGTTAAAGTACAGTCGGTGGCTGACTGCATTTAGTCTGCGCCAGAGCATCTTTCAATTATATATCCACATTTATTTACATTCATTTGACTGTGGCCTCTGTGCATATGAGTGCACTTGAAGTCATGGAATGACATGGTCAACGGCAGAAATATATGCCTGTTGATGACGATGGCGGTGATGATGGCTGACATTGCAAATGCTGAATTGCTCTGAAAAGTACTCTATGAGAAATGTACCGCAAATTGTTTCGAACTCGCAGCGACCCTTCTCTAGAATTGGGAAATTTGCAAAATGAAAGCACTTCAAGTTAAGTTGAGAACGAGTAATTACAGATATATTTTGTGACTATTTTTTCGTCCTTCAGTGAACGTAGCCATTTGGAAAATGCGCTGAATGCATAACATTCATCTGAACGTAAAAGTTTCAATGAAACTCTGTCGTTCGTTTTCCAAGTAGTAATAATTTTAATTACTAACAAATTAAGCAGCGTAGAATGTTATATTTATTATGTAAGTACTCCCTCTTGCCAAAGATCAAAAGTTTTTAACCATAAATTAACATATTCACAGATGAATGTTTCTTCATGACTTAAGCAATATTTAGGGTCTTCAAACGATATTCATACCCATAAGTGCTGTATCATAATTCAGCAATAAAACAAGAAGCGTTAATGAATGTTTTGTGAGCCATAAACACATATTGATAAAAATGACAAGACGAATTAATTTTTACAAATATTAAAATTAATATCAGGTACATCGTTAATTCCTAACGAAAAGACAAACAGACCAAGAAAAATAAATAAGATAAATAAAATACAAGCAGCTAGCAGCTAACTAAGATTAAGGAATTCAATGTTTACATTACGTGACATTACAAAAACTTGATTCAACCTTTTGTAATACTGCAAGTTACAAACAGTTCGCAACATATTTTTTTACTCTTACACTTATTTTTGTTCAATATTGACCGACAGGATCAAGGAGGTGAAGCAGCGCAGCAACATCAACTACAAAACACCACCACCTTGCAGCTCATCAATGCGACTTGTAGTTCAATAGTAAAGCCTTGAACTGTCTTAAACTGAACTTATTTTAAATAGGCAAGTCAAGTAGGCAAGCAGACAATAATCATACATAATCGAATTTTTCGTGTGGCAAATAATCTTGTGTTGTAGTATGAATTTGTATTCCTGCTTTCATTCTAGCTATCAATACTCAAAAACAACAACAAATTAGTAACAAACGTCGAACACGTCTTAAGCGACGATATGTGGCTAGTTACTCATTGACACGAAAATCGATGTTGTAGCGCATACCGTGGGTGTAACAAACTTCGTAAGGCTTGAGTTTGAAAGTATACGCTTTGTGGGTTGGAAGCCAAGTTATACATGACTTGCTTCTTGAAAATTTAGACAATAGGAGTGTGAGTCTATTGCAATGACATAATTATTCAATGTTTTGAATAAATAAAATAAAATAAAAAGAAATGAATAAGAAAGAATTAACATGAAATTTACCCTTCTCTGAAATGAAAATATTGGTGGATTGTTAGATACACAAATTTTCAAATACTTCTTCATATAGTTGGAATACTTCTGAGCATAATTTTCATATCACTTTGATTTCACGAATCAGTGACAAAACCTAACTCCTTTCGTCCTTTTGCGAAAAATTCAATCAGAGTGAACCAGCCTTCAGATCTTTGGCCGAGATACTGTTTCATTTAGCGGTTGGTGCTTCCCACTGTACACCCACATTGGGACTACATTTTCTTGATTACACTGTCAGCGGCTTACTAGTGTGTTGTTTTATTTCGGGTACAAGTTTTAACATGAAAATCCACTTGTCAGCGAAAGGCTTCGCTTTGCCTAATCTTGTCACATGTGACCTAGCGTCAAAGAAAGAAATCATTTAATTAAATAAAGCGTTTTTGCGAAACGAAAGAAGTGTGTATCGGAAAGAGAAAAAATAAAATTCATCGTTGACATTTTATTTAATTAAAAACAGTAATGTGTAGGCCTTCTGCATGTTTTTGTTTTTGTAGTCCACCACTTTTTTCACTTCTCTAGCCCCCACTTCTCCACCCCTCTTCTTAAATTTTGAAAATATCTCAGGAAGAAACTGAAATGACGATAACAGCAGGAGATTTCCTAGAGGGAATGATTGATAGAGTTTTCCATTTCTTAACTACACCAGTGAATTTCATTTTCCGCCGCTTGTATATTTACTTCCGTTTCGAAGCAGGAAACGGAAGTGGAGGTAGACATGCTCTCACATACTTAAGTTATTTTAGAATATGCAATAGGAAGGTATTTATATTCTATTCTTAAATTGTTCCTAGCGATGTAGACAAGTTGAGCGTACATTTTCGATGTTATTAAATAAATTTTCCGTAAACGGTTGTCATTTTTAATAACTCCGTCATAGTCGCTTTCTGAGATTTATACGCTTAATTTAATGTTCAATATTTCATCGTTCAATGTACTTTGTATCATATCATATCATATTATCTTTTTTTATACGGATGGCTGAAAAGCAGATATGAAGCCCAATAGCAAAACATAAATTCAAAACTGGAATTTGCCTAAATGCAAAAATATATTTTTCGAATGAATTTCTTAAAGTGTTAGTAGCAATAATCGCATAAATTTTGGATTTAAAGTTTTCGAAAGTAAATGATATCCCCCACCATAAAAAAAATTATTATTATTATTATTTATTTTTTTGTTTCATATAATACATATTGTATTTATTTAAAATAATTATTAATTAGTTTTCTACTACTTGCAGTGGCAGCCTAACCTAACTGTATATAAAAGAAAAAGAAAAAATAATGTGAACCTAAGACTTACAAACAACTTATAAAGAATAATACCTATTTACATATTTACAATAACTTATTTATATAAAAAAAATTTACTAAATTTGACAGAAGGAACTTATGAAAGGACCCTCGTAGGAAGATCCTGTGGGTGACACCTTTTGAGTTTTCTTTTTCTGGCTCTCGAAGTTAGCCGTCTCGAGAGTGCATTTGGGTGAGAACCAAGGCGCTCTAGATATTTTCCCGCTTGTGCCTGGATAACATCGCCGACTTTAGGAACCTTAAGATCCTTTTCGATATCCCTTATACGCATGTACCAGGGAGCATTGCAAATTTTTCTAAGCGTTTTAGCTTGAACAATTCTGATTTTATTTATATGCGACTTAGCAGCTATGCCGTATACTTGCAGCGCGTACTTCCATATGGGACTTAAAATTCTCTTGTATATTGTTGTCTTGTTATCCAAGGACAGCTTGCTCTTGGGGGACAACAGCCACGACATTTTTCCAGATTTGGCCAGCACGGACCGCTGAACAATTGTTACACGTCTTTGAAATGTATGTCCCCTGTCCACTATGACTCCAAGGTATTTATGCGCAGGCTGGTGCTTCAGAGTAGAGCCTAGCAACGATATGCCAGGGCAAGACAATAACCGTGTGGCATACGTAACACAGGCACATTTGCTGGCATTGATGCCTATGTTCCAGTCTAGAGCCCACTTCTCAAAGCAACACACGTATTGCTGCAAAGACTCCGTGGCAACTTTTATACTAGGACTTCTGGTTAGTACTGCTGTGTCGTCCGCGTAAGTTGACTACTGTATAGCTTGATAGAATTCTCTGGATATAATCTGACAATACTAACAAATAAAAATGATAAAGAAAAAAATAATTACTTCTAATTTTTTTCAAAATCAATTTTATGAAACTTTTTCAAACGTCATTTTCAAGTGCTTAAATTTGTTCTCAAACCTTCAAGTTCAGAGCTTAATACTGCCCCGGGTATTGCCCAGACTTTCCTTTACTACCTTTACGATTGAGTGCCGTTCAAGTTATTTCATGTTTCGACGTATGGTTGGATTGTTTTTGTGGGTAGGTTTCAAGTGTGTACACTCATATTGTTACAATAATAAGAAAATCGACAACCGGAAGTCTGCAGAGAAAAAAGGAAATTCACTTCCGCGACGCTTGTTTCCTTTTCGTTTGTATTGGCAGCATAAGAAATTCTGACAGCTAACATTTTTGTGTGATTGAGTTTATTGTAGTTGTACTTCCCTTCTAAGTTAAATTTGTAATATTTTGTTTGGGATGAGAAATTTTAAATTTCCTTATACCCATCAGGCAATTTTGTAATCGCAGTTTTGTGGGAACTTATTAGATCATGTTGTATAACATGGACAACAGTTGCTTTTCTCTGCTGTTCTCTTTTGACCAAATTGTGAACCATAAATACTTTTCAACTTTTCTCCTTTCACTACTTTTGCAGATAAATTGTATTTGTTTTTTTGTACTGTATTTTTTTTTTTTTTGTATTTTGGTTGTTAAGGCTGACTTACAATTTCATACTTATTCCCCAATTTAAACATTCTTTTATTACAGGTGTAAAGAAACAAATCCCTCGAACTTAATTTTGTACTGGAGAACTTATAAACAGTTGGCAGGCAACTATTTAACTATTTAAAAAACAAATCGTATCATCACAATCAAATCAAAAAAAAAAATAAAAAATTTACAAAATGTTGGCCTTCCACAATAAACATATTGCAAGTAAGTAAAATAAATTTTCTTGAATTATTTTTAACAATAATAAATATCACTAGCAGAGACCCTGAGCGTTGCTGCCTTGATCTTCCAGTGTTTGACTTTTTGGGTGCCATTTCGTATTCTTCCCTTTTTTGATTTTTTTTTTTCATTCGAATATGCGAACATTTTGACTTTGTACAGTTTAAGCAGCACTCACGGCAAACTCAATTCTCAGATGCTCTTTTGTTTTTGGGTTTTATTTGTATTGGTACAGTTTAAGAACCATCTGCGAAATGAGTTGGTTTTAATATTTAGCAAATTCATCAATTTTTTCGTATCAAACTCTACAGTTACCTTCTTAAGGCTATTATAGAGATTCCCTGAAATTTTCATCAAAATTGGACCAGCGGTTTCAGCGTCTATAACGGACAGACATACAAATATACAGACAAACAGACAAATATACTTCCAATTTTATATATATAGATAGATTAAGTGCTCTTAAACATTTTCATGACTCCGAGAATAATCACATGAAATTTGGAAGAAGTAAAATTACAATCTTTCATTTAAAACGTCGGCGTCTTATGTTGCATGATAAGTTTAAGGCGATTTAACAGTCTCTTTCAATATCAGCTGCTGAAAAAAATATATTTTCAAACACCGCTGTCAACATTAGATAACAGTGTAACATAGATTTTTTACATACCACTGTGCACTATTTGCAGGTCGGAGGACTTTGGGGACTCCTAAACTTGGATGACAAGTTGAGAGACAATAGCCACCACTTGACTTTAAATAATTACCTTGTTCTTGACAAAAGAGAGTAAATTACCAAAAAAAACGTTTTTAAAGTAACGGTGGAAAAAAGATTGTTTATACTTTTTTAATTCCAGTCATACTGATAAATTAAGCAATAATTTTTAGTAGTGTCTGGGACTTTTAAGTCTGGGTGTAAATTCACAGAAAAAAAGCGAAGTTTGTATACATTACCAACATGGCAATTACACTTAAAAACGCAACCAGCACCATTAAGCAATATACCCCTTTACTCTACTACTCTCCATTGTAACCCTTTTAATGATGTGTGGACTGCTCTTGTTGGGTGGTTTACGTACGCAAAATAGTGTCCCCTACTCTTTTTCTTTTTTTTACAGCTGAGGGACTTTTGCTAAAGCTAGGGCAGATCCCCTTATTCTTCGCACTTAAAAGACGGCAACGCTTGCAATCCATTAACTATAAATACGTCATGAAGTTATGATAAATGTATTGAGTAAGTAGTTGAGTAAGACATTCTTTGAGAAATGGTGAAGATCTGCGAAGTTTGGATTTTATTATGCATTTTAATTCTGAAAAGATAATCAAAATACTGCCAATTCGTAATATATTTATTGGGGAATCTGTAAAAATAAGGTAGGTGTTTATAGTTTATAATCATTATTAAACAAGGAGATATTGCCCCATAGATTAACCCTTCAAGACAGATGCTTCCTTTTCTTGCTCGATCTTTCACGTCCAACAAAATACAGTTGAGTCTACCAGTTTTTTCGTGTAAATTGTAAGATTGGCCTTGAAAAACTCAATACCTCATGCATTAGTTGTCCTACCGTTTTGTATATTTCTCCACTTAACCGTTGCTCTAACGCTACTGAAATCTGAAAAAATCTTGACGACTATATTCAAAGGAATATATAAGCCCCTTCCTATAAGAAAAAGTTAATGAAATCTTCTTTACCTGTCTACCTTTTTGGTATTATATTTTATATGCAACTTTACCATTTCACTTTCGGTGCTCTAAAGTTAGACTTAATTTGCCATACGCAAAAAAAGTGAGTATCATACTTAGAGACGCTCAATTCAAGATTATTTCTCTTGCTGCTTTAAAAGACGAAATTTTCTTTGAATTAAATTTTTCAGAGTGTGGTCTTTATTTCGGTATGTGTGTGTGTATTGAAATAGCTCTGGGCATGATTGAGTCACACGCAGATTAACGAATGTAGCGCAACTCAACAGCAGCTAATTTCAAACCTACATGATGCTCTATTAGGCACATGAATAATGCAAGTTAATAACCTGGCCACAATGAGCAAAAGGTATTATCTAATATGACACAGGCGTCTACTATTTTCCACATAAGTTATTCAATGAGTTATTATATGTTTAAGGCAATTCACATATACATATTTGGGTATTTAAACTCAAACATATGGCGATAAAGAGCAGAATAAAGTACCCATACATAACAGCAAAACCAAACATTCAACAACTGTTTTGGCTCATGCTTTATTCGCAGTCAAACTCCTTAAGTCTAAGCTATATAAGTAACAAAAGTTATATCTTCTTATATCGTACCTTTTATATGTCTTCTTACTTGTTCTCCTTAAATAGGGCACATTTTATGTTGGAACTTTTGTCGTCTTTCTGAGAGCTTAAATGTCAGATCGATGACGACAAGTGGAAAGCATTGTGTGGCAGTGAAGTCAGGCAACGGTTAAACTGAGAGGCAGTTGAACAGGAAGACAGCGTCGGGCAACATGTCAGTTTTCAAGTGCCCTTACCCTATTTTATAACCGAACCCAAGCCTGAACTTTGGATGTCGTTTCGGTACTAAAGGAAATTGTTATGTTTAATGGCTTTGAGGCTAACCAGCAAAGCCCTTATGCAGGCTTTTTGTATGGTGCTTAAATTAGCAAACGTTTAAACTCTCTTTACTCATTTATGGCAGTCGCGATATAGATAAAAACGGTTTATTGTGTAGTGAAGCATACACTTAATATCTAAAATATAAAATAAAGTAATAATAGTAATAATATTTATAATAATACTAGATGGACTAGTAAACGTTATTTTGCTTTCATGGAACGTTTGTGTATTTCTTTATATTAGTTGGAAACAAATTTGTTGTCTTCATTTATTACTGAGTAACGGAGTGTGGAATAACAGCACAATACTTTACACAAAACGCGTAGGTTACTTACAATGATAGTTGTTAAAGATGATTTCACTTGTCATTGGAAATGCAAACCGATTAGAATGAATTTGTTCTTTAAATCGCATCTCTATATAACTAATCGCTGAAGTAACGAGTCTTTTATAAATTCACAGCACATTATGCTATATTATTTTATAATGACTCATTTAAATGTTATGCACATTTTCTGGAAAAAGAGCACTTAACTAACTGAACCACTTGGCAACTTCCTCAAAGTTTTCAACGCTCACAAAGGAAAAAAACTTTGAACTAATATTTTACACATGCCTTGAATGTCAATGACTTTGACTAAAAATGCGAAATATTGTCACCCTACTTTATAATACCATTGAAACGCCACTCACATACTCTGAGTAATTAATGCAAATTTTTGCAACTTTTAATAAAAGTAAACGAAGAACAACTGTACCTGCCCACCAACCCAAAAATGCATGTAGGAATGACATTTGATCGTGCAATATTCCGAGTTTTGTTTTCCCTTTGGCAATAATTTTAGCCTTGAGTCTGCGAAACCACAAAAAGCATATAATTTGCAACATCACGTTTTATTGTTTTGTTTTTGTTTTGCCTCTTTGCTTTGAGAAATGACTTTACAAAGGCATCCACTTGAAAGTTTGATTGAGTTTGTCAAGTGGTTTAGTGCGCATTGTGGTTTGTTTGCATGTAAAAGGCTGTTTCGGTTATTTGCGACTCAATACTCCCTTCTTCACGAAACTCATTAAAATGCTTCGCTTCGTTCGTGTAGCCATGTTCTGCTTATTGAAGAATTGTGCAGTAAGACTTTCAAATATTTTAAAATATTGCGATAACATTTGACAGACGAAGAATGTATAACGTACTAATAATTCTTGTGCTACCTACTCTTTTAAAGAAATAGAAACCAACGGCGGCATGCTGTTCTGAATTATTGAAAGCATACATGATTTGAGTTATTGTGGTATATACATAATGCAAATACGCCTTTCAAAATTACGTGCAAGCAGCAGGTTTGGAATTCCTCGCATTATGTTGTTGTTTCTAAGAATACACGTATTACTGATTGCTGTGCTTAGTTTGCTGTCAAGTAAGGAAGCAAAGGCAACTATCAGCTTGTACACTTTTGAAAACAACAATTGTTTCTGTTTGAGGTCAACCAACTGCTATATATATATCCGCTTAATTAATTGTAGTACCATTACAACAAATTATGGTTAAATGCTTTCAAGCATTACTTTTTGCCAACAACTATGGCTCCAAATCCATTTCAGAAGTAATTAGGGGCTAAATTTTTTTCTTAGTTTTTTATTTTATTTTTGTATCATAATTTGGTACGCCTTTGGGTTATGAAAAATGTGTACACTCCAACAGCTTGTTAAAAATTTCGAAACTAACGTAATTAGCAAGGATCGCATGAAAGCAACGCATGAGTGATTTCAAAGTAAAAAGACTCATTAGGTCTAGTATTTTTTCCAAAAAATTTTCTTCCTGCATAAAATGAACAACACGAAAACAACGCCAAAAAGTATTAAAATAACTTCGCTAATAAAAAATATGTCCTGTGACATACTCCTACGACGAGGGTGGAGTCGCTGACTGCCGGTCTGATTGTCGCTCGCCCTTTTAGTTTTTATGTATTAATTTTATTTATTTATTTATATATTTTTTTGTTTGTTCGTTTTGTACTTTTTTGCTTTGGATTTTTGTTTTTATAGCCGCTCATGTCGTTCAACCTTTGACAACACTCTAAGTTTGCAGCACGCCTACTCGATGTTCTTTCTTTGTGGTTTCATTAAATGTTCACGTGCAAATTGTTTGTATTGAAATTTTTACTCTTCTTACAGGGAATAGTGTTATAACTTTTCTATGAAGTTTGTCACACAGTAAATGAGACGACGGAGACTACACGTTTAAAGTTGATTACATTTAGTCATATCATTGCTTTAGTCAGTCCGCAAATTTAAGCTAACCTAAATGTGTTTTTATGTATATACACACAATCTCTGTCCTCTATTGGGACTTCCATAGACTTCAGTCTTAAAAAATGTCTTTAAAATACAATAAATCAGTTTACAAGTAATATTGATTGGAACTCAAATACCGACGTTATTTTTTTTCCTTTCTTGCATATTCCTGGTGTTTTCTTTGTAAACTGTAATGAATATATAATGCACAGCCGCCAATCAAGGGTAGAGTATATTGTCATTTATTAGCCTCAGCCACATGCCAATATGAGTAATGGCTGGAAGTATAATTCAATTAACATTGTTATGTGGTCTAGACAAAACACTAAAAGAAATGAACACAATATAAATATGAAATTTCGAAAATATAATAAACAGGCTGTAGTTTAATATCCTCTGTGGGATTCATAGGAAACCGACTCTTTCACATAATTTGTTAGACGGAAAATTTCAATTTGCTGAACAGTAAAAAATTTAAAAGTACAGTAAAGTACAATAAAGGCAATTGGTTATTTATTTTTTAAAATTTTTGTAAAAACGTGGTCTTGAAAGTTGATAACTGTTATTAATAGTTATTCAAAGAGTAATACATTCGCATTAATTTTCTATAAAAATCTTAGCAAAAATAATAAGAACTCTAGTATAAAAGTTTACTTATGTTTCGAACCTTTTTCAACTAGTACTGACGTTCTCTCTTGTTGCATAACTTCACTTTGTTTTCTTTCGATTGCATAGACTCTTACATACATATTCCGCTGATTAAATCTCGATTAACTTGCACTAGAAATAACCTTACTTGTTTCTAAATTGCTACATACAGATCGAAGGAAACTCAAGATCTCAATAAACATAATGTTGTGCAGTTCTCAAGTTTCTTTTAATCAACAAAGTGTTTATCAAGTAAGAAGTATTCTTAATTATTATCAACTGTCACACCAAACTAAAATATTCTTTTTTAATGCAAATTTTAGAGATCAGAATCCAAGACTTTCGTATATAAATAGACTTTAATCTCGAAGTGTAAAATTGTGTTGTAAAATTGTGTCTTTCTGTACAAAGGCTTTTGCTATAAAAAAGCTTACATTTCATTATCTGCATAATGCCAATAAACATGAATTAATTTACATATTCTAATTCCTATTTTTGTGTTGTTCTTTACCAGAATGCACAGCCTTCTTAACCTACTTCAGTCCGGAAAGCACGTCAACGGCTGCAAATTCGCCAACAACGGCAGCTGCAGCAGCACAGGCCACGACGTTGCTAAGTGATAAGCATCAACAGGCATTAACAGGGGTGAGTAATCAGGATTTACACTGTTCTTCAGACATGTTTATTTTCAATTTGAACTTTCAATTTTGTTTTCGTTGTTGGTTCGTGCTTAGTAAAATATGTCAACACCTTACAAATATGCTTTAAAATGTTAAAAATTTTCAATGTTAAAAATTTCACAGACACGTATACAAAATTACTTGTGTTTATTTAAAATTTAAAATTTTCAATTTTGTTTCGTGCTTTAAAACATTAGCGAAAATCCGATTAGTAAAATATTTCAACACCTCACAAATATGCTTTAAAATGTTGAACATTTCACACACACGTATACAAAATTACTAAGGCGCATTAATTTTTCATGTAGTTGCTTGTAGTTGATTTTTTTGTTGTTGTTGCTGATGCGTTGAAATTTTCGAAAAATATTCACAACATTTTACAACTGTAGCATTACTTCCTCTGCCTCTGGCACTGCTGCCGCCTAGTGATGGGGCTATAACTAATTGCATGAGCATATTCACTTATTTATTACAATGTTTAATTATTTCAATTTCCTCACATATAGTGTCCCTTTGCTTTGGCAGGGTTTAAAACCTGCCAAAATTAAACGTTTCTAGTTTGTTGTTGTTGATGGTCAATTATAATCGGCCAAACACAGATTTACACATACTCATACACACATACCTGCATTGTGTGCTTACGTCGTGTTTGTAATTATGAGAATTTTCACAGTCGATTACGATTTAAGCAATTTGCAATTTATGTGCGTTTAGCTTTGATTAATAGTGTGTGTTTGCGTCTATGTTTAATGAAGGATTGAGCGAGATTATAATAATTTATTGCTCTAAATTCGTGTTAATTGTGAATATGGCTTAACTGTTTTATCGAGGAATACGTAATGCTTGAGTAGCCCGTACAGCTGCCGATATTACAAATTATCCTACTCTTTTTATCTTAGTTAGCTTACACTATATAAGCATAGCTCTACTTAGAGAAACTGATCTATTGTATTTTCTTTATTAAATCGTTTGATTAGTAGTTCCATAGACCTGTCTGTCATAAAAGCTTAGAGACTGTTTGTAGTGACATACGTAGGTTAGTGAGAGGTTTAGCTTTCCTGCAAGATCAGCGGAATCTTAGGTGGATCATCTATGTCAATGATGAAAAATATACACGCGCCAATTTCATTCTGAATTTGAAAATAGGAAAGAATTAGTTGTCTCTTCAAACCGAATTCTATGTCTACATTTTGACCACGTTATGACCTTACGGTATAGAGTCTGACACATCGCAGCCAATTCAAATGATTTGCGCTGCGCCGTGGTGCATTATAATTTCGGCATCCATCGATACCAATAGACTACACAACGTTTTAGCTACCAACTGGTTAGAAACAGCTCACTCATGGGCGACACGCTCTGGATGTTCAATTAAGGTCCATAAGTGTGATAAATATCTTATAATTTGATGTGCTTTTCTTATTAACTTTCTTATTAACTCCAAAGTTGATTGTCAACAGATTGACAGTAGCAAAATTTACAGACACACCAACAGTATTTTCTTGACGTTTGTGTAATCGAACCTCAAATTTAGTCGAAAAAGAGCATATTTTGACGCTGAGTCTACATGAGAGAAACTGCATGGTGTAGATCATCTGCCTATAATGTAAATTTTTACTAATTTTGTCCTGAAAATTTACTGATAAGACTGAAGTCGTTGTGTTTGAGTGCCCGAAAGCTGAGAAGAAGCAAATCAAGTTGCATAGGATTGCTTTCTGCCCTTACAGGAAAGGAACCTGCATAACCATAACATTAACAATAATGCTTCACTTAAATCAAAATAGCAAAATTTTGAACATTTCATCGAAGGACTTTTAGACAACCGCTACACATACACTTCCAAAATAGGAAATTTACTACGGTTATATACTACTGATATTATCACGAAGAAGCCTGAGGACGACGTCATGTTGGCATAAAATTCATAACTGAAAATTAAAGTTCAGCAACAAGAAGTTTCATAAGTTTTTGTTCGACTTGCACAACAATAGCGCGAAGAGAATGGAATCACACCCACAAAAAACGCCCACTAAAACAAGTTTGTACAATTTCTCGTTTTAGTAAGCCAACCACTCCATCCGCACTGATTGCATTGTTTTTCGTAGAATTTTGCTCACTCATATTTTCATTTTTTCTTTTGAAGAAAATATTTATGTGGTTAGTCGGTCGATCCTTTGTGTTCAAATTTATTACATTTTCTTTGACTCAACGATGGTTCGAGCTGCCATTTTTGTTGAACACTTCTTTATGTGCCTTCGTGCGTTTCGTATGAATTATTAAAATAATCTTGAGACAATACGCAGGCAAACAAAGGCATTTATTTCAAGTGGTGCCGATGGCCAAAGTTGGAACAAATCAAACTTCGAGTCTTTTGTGGAGTTTACAAAAATGCTTATTGTGTGCTTGTGCGTGTTGAAATGCGTGTATTGGTGGTTTAATTTATATTATAAGGATTTTTAATCAACCATCACACTTTTCGTAAAAAAATATCAACAACTAAACAAAGCATTGTAAACTGAATGCTACCTTTCCCAGTCTTGCACTCGCTTGCTGTCTTTGGAGCACATTTTCGAACTCGAATGCTGCTTTTTGAGAGTTGAGTTTTTATCAAGTGTGAGTCAAGTTGAAAAGTTAATCGAATTGCCACTTGAGTGGTACACATGCGATTGAGCGCCAATATGAGAAGCACTCCGACAGATAGTCGGCATCATATGCATGTAGCGGTCAAGGCAGATAACTTCCGTTTCCGCCCAATCATATTTTTGCATAAAATATTGCTTCGATACAAAAAAAATTAAATAATAATAATAAAATGGAATAAAAAAAAATTATATAAAAAAACAAGTACAGAAGTAGCGAGTACGAAGTAAAACCACAAAAGAAAATGCTTTCTGTCCATAAGAAAGAGTTTTGCATAAAATCGAAAACTGAAGTAGTAGAAAAGGCAAGTCGAATAAAATGAAATAAAAAATGAATTAAAAAACTACGACTGCATGTACAAACATGCAGAAAATATGTAGGATTTTTTGTGCTGTGCTTGCAAATTTATTGGTTTCAACGGCAACAAAGTCGGCTAAAAGCGTGTTTATCTCGATCTTTTCGTTTATGGTTTCGAATTGTGTTAGATATATGGAGATATTCTAGATAAATCTATACAGAAGTAGTAGTAAAACAAAAACTTAAAATATGTGTATGTTTGCAAATTTTTCGTTGAATGCATCTTGGCTCTGCGTTGTTGACTGCGCGCTCGTATTCAAATTTTGTTCAAAGTGCCATGATTGTGGGTGGTTCTACCACAGTTTAAAAACGACAGCAAAAATAGGAAAAATAACAACAAAACACCAACAACAATAATGATGACAACAACACTACTTGGACCACTTTGACTTTGACGCCCTATCACAAAAAACTTTTGCATATTAAAATTTGAATTTTCTACTGTGCACTCCTACAAACTGGCGCTCTGCTTTTGTTCAGGAAAATGGAAAATCGCAAGGAAATCATATCGGAAGTTTCTCAAACAAGAGAAATATTTACAAGCGCTTTTTTGCTGCCTGTACACGCACGCCCAGGATATGACAAGTAAGTTGCGTCGCAGCAATGTCTGCCATAGGGGATGCCTCCACCCAACCGTATTCGGCAGTGACTTGGCGGGTTTTATGGAGCATTGGTGACAGCACTACGCGGGTTGAAAATGGCTACCGTGTGTGTGTAGAGATAAAGGAAGGGTTGTCACTAAGAAGAATTATATATATATACTAGCTAGACCCGTCAAACGTTGTTTTGGATCCAAAGAACTTTTGTGCATTTGTTACTATTGATAGATAAAAAATTAATTAAACAGTTGTTTGTTATTATTGAAAATCTTCATACATTTTTATTTTACGTACAATCTATAAATAAAATTGCAATGCATGTAAAACTGTGTTAGGGAATGGTGAATGTCAAAGCGTGATATTACTACTGTAAACAAAAAGGGTATAAATTACTTACAATATGCATCACAAAACGGAACAGATTGATTTTACTTTAAAACGGTTCCAAAGATGCTATGAAATGTGTATGAGAACGCTGTGCCTACTCTGTGTACGTATCAGTGGGCTTTCTATATATACGTAAGCCTGTATATAGAAATATCTCCACCCCAAGGTCACCTACCGGGTCCAAAATGAGCTCGAACAGATAAAAGCTCGAACAAAACGCATGGTAATTTGAGCTCGATAGCTCTTATGGATGCTGAGAACACCCGTTTCTAACAAACAAACGCCCTACGAGTTTGATTTATATATATATAGATATGAAAAATCAGAACAAAGAAAGATACGTGTATAATTTAAATGTACACCTAAATGCGACAAAACACGAGAAATCTAAACTAGACCTTTCGGACATATGACTATGACAAATAATTACAAAAGTAAATGGTTTGACGCAGAGGAAATAATGTGACTAACAGCAAGGATTGGTGGATGCTAGTGAGGGATATTAGAGATATGTCTTATCAAGTAGGTCCACGTATATCATCTGAGAAATTCGCAAGTTATTTCAACTTAACCCGTGTCTAAACTATGCTCCATATATGTATATAGATGATGATTTGGATAAGCCATTTGAAGTACATGAAATTAAAAATACGTTATCAAAAGTCAAAGTGAACAAAGCCCCAGGGCAGGACAGAGTGCCATACGAATTTTTATTAATGCTTTGGACATGTTTTTTAATAAACTAGCAAAAACTTTCACAAATATTCTAAACAGTAGCAAACTAGATGCCGCATTCATGACAAGCATAATATTTCCTATTTTTAAAAAGGGAGATCCAAACCAATCCGGGAATTATAGGGGAATCTCATTTATGAACTGCTCAGTCAAAATTTTTATGGGAATTGTGAACGAACGTCTTACAGCCTGGGTTACTAAAAATAATGAGATTAATGATTAACAAGCTGGATTTAGGAACAATTATTCAATGATTGACAATATCTACAATATATATATGCAATAGTTCGCTCAGAAAAGAAGTCTATGCATTTTTTGTGGACTTTACAGCAGCGTTTGACAGAATACCACGTAACCTCCTCATTTTTAAACTTCATCAATTCGGCGTTTCAACTAAAATTGTAAAATTCATTGAAAGCATATACAGACAAACTAAAAGTCCAGTATGGACCGGAACCGAATTGTCTAATGATTTCCAAACGCAGAGTGGGGTTAACCAGGGATGTTACTGTCACCTTTGCTATTTGTCACCTTTGCTAAACGATCTCCATGACAATCTAGGGGATGGACTTCAAGTTGATAATATTAATATAAGACTCCTGCTGCATGCAGACGATATAGTGATCCTTGCAGACGACATCAAGACGCTGCACTCTATGATAAACAGATTGGAAATGCACTGTGATATTTGGGGAATGGATGTTAACCTTAATAAGTCAGATATAATGACGTTCCGTAGAGGAGGTCGACCATCAGCTGGAGAAAAGTGGTATGTTAAAGGGGCGAATGTTAAAGTGGTAACAAAATGCAAATATCTAGGAGTAACATTGACCCCGAATATGTCGTTTGTGACCCATATCTTAAACAAGAGTGCAGAGTCAAAGGTAGCAATAAACTCGACCTGGAAATGATTTCTTGGCAAAAGGAATATCACACTGACTGCAAAATGGAATCTCTTTAGTACTGCATGTAGGTCCATTCAAACTTATTGAGCCTAAGTGTGGGGTTATTCATACTACAATGAAGTAAATATATTACAGAGATACTTCGTCAAGTGGGTATTACAATTGCCAGAATGTACTCCTAACTACATAATTGCCATAGACATAGGAATCGAAGACGCCCACTTATACACGATAAACTTATACCTAAAATACATAACAATAACTTTATATGACTACAGCTGCAATAGATTGCCACATATTCTAATAAAAGTATTAATGACAAAAGGAACTGTCTGGCATACACAACTACTTGATTATATGCAAAATTTTTGTATACATTTAACAAACGGATTGACTCGGAGGGCATGGTCTAATAAATGTGTGGAGCTGTTAGTGGCAATAAAACATCAACAGATACAACATAATAATCAGTGAAAGACGTATATACAAAGATCTAGACTTAAAGAAAGGAGTGACATATTGTAACAACAGTTAAACGCAAAGTACGATATCGTAGATAATGAAGATGCGAGGTGATCTGCTGTGGTTAAATGGGACTCCACACTAGCTGAGCAGAACAAGATTATGCACATTATGCAATAAGAAAGAGGAACAAAATATACGCCATTTTCTTGGCAGGTGTCCAGTACTTAGAGAATTCAGATATAGATACTTGGGGAAATCTCAACTAATAGAGCATGAAATTATAGACACTTTGAACGGTATGGGAGACGATAATTGGGCAAATCTAGTAAATTATGTAAAACTAGCTATAAAATACAGAAAAATTATGATAAACGAATTTAATAATTAAGTAAAATTTTATGTAATAATTTAAGTTATTTATGTATTAGACCCGGAGAAAACCCAAACGTTGAACGATCTGCTATCTTACTAAAACGGGGCAGGTGGATGTAGTAAATTTTGGAGAGTTGAGAAAGGAGTTCTAACTATCGGAATTCACTTACAGATATGTATATTACTAATATACTCAAATTAAATTATAGCACTGGCTGGGTAGTTAATATATTAAATAAGTTAAATAATAATAGGATATATTAGCTTAAATAACTTTAAGGTTTGAGCAGTCAGTTTATTTATTTGTTAGTTGCCAGGACGATCGCGTTGAAGACGATGAAGGGCAAGTTTGTTATCCGAATTTTACATATTAAAATTTTAAATGCTAGAATACAAAATTTTAAAAATAGTTGTACAAATATGCAATATAATAGAATCCATAATACCTTTGCTTGTAAAGAAAGAATGGTCTTCGCTTTGCCCACGGGATTACCTTAGATTCTTAATACCTTAGAATTTTCGGAGACAAGAAAAGTTTAAAAAATATGATTTTGAAGTTACAAGGAGACTTTAATTGTTTTTGTATTAAACATTATTTAAATTTTTCTAATCCCTTTCCTCTACGTATATTTCACGGATCTGCGATGAATTTTTACTCTTGTGTGTCTTTTAAAGTGCAAACTAGACAATTTTAAATTACCTTTCCGTTCACAAAGGCGCGCAAATGCACACGAGGCAAACATGAAATCCGTGGTCGTGTACTGACCTGTGTGAGAACGGAAATGGAAAACATAGAACATGCAGCCAAGTCGCGGTCGAACAAAATAAGTGCAAGCAACCAAGCAAGAAAAATGTGTGAATGGTCACTCACAGATAGAGTCAGTGTGGTCGAATGAAGCGTCAGTGAAATATTTTTGCTTACGACGGAAGAGTGTTGTAAAGGAGAATAAGTTGTAAAAAAATTGACCCCAAAAAAAGGGAAAAATCAAGCCAAGCCAGCTAAGCAATTCTAGTAGGATCAGCTAAATTTAACTGCAGCCAGCAATTAATCAAGCCCTCGTGCAAGCAACACAATGCAAGAGTTATCAAGTGGGCTGGCTGAATCGTTGGTGTGAGTGAACGAAAGCAATAGACAAAATAAAAATATGACAAACAAAATTAAAAGCCACCCACTTTTTGCAGTTGACTACTTTGTGCTGCCATTTTACCCAAAACCGCAAATGCCAATTTTTCCGCCTTTTATTTACCAACAATTGCTGAGGGAAGCAATGCAGTGTTGGCAGAGTAAAACCTGGATAGCTTCTTCCCTTTTGCAAACATGCTCACAGATATGTGTAGAAGTATTCCAAAACGCCCACCATTTTTTTCATGCTTATCTCAGCACTCAGCTTTTGTTTTGGCAGTGTATACACCCTTTTCCCTTGAATCGTCTCTGAGCACATTTTTCATAGTGTGCTCAAAACTGTGACTCGGACCTGTGGACACAATTTAGGTACTACTTCGGATGCCGATCACAAAAAAAAAAAAAATTGAAATCAATTTCGTTTGTGGCTGCTTCAGTTTTCTGTCTCCCGGGATGTTTCCTGTTTGGCCGTTGAACTTTAAAAATTTGGCATCATGCGTCTGTTGATTTCGGAGACACTCTGCTCCTTTTGTTATAGGTAGTGTCTACTGTTTTTAGTCGCGTGAAACAGTTCACAAGTAACAACTAACAACAACTTATGAATTGGTTTTTTCCTCACTTTTTTCTTTCTAACTTGATGTGTTGGTGGCTATCAATCAGCTTGTTGACTGGCTTAATTATTTTTTCCGACAGACTCTTTCTATTTGTCATCCATTGTGTTTGAGTTGGTGCAGATATTTTAATTAAGTGTACCCCGCCTGTCTTTTCTGAAGCTGTGCTTCGAGTATGCGGTCACGGGACCTGTCCTGCCGAAATGGCAAAAAAGGAAAAACTTGTAGCATAGCGAAAGGAACTCCAAACATAACCTGCTGAGTGATGCATGAAATTCCCTCATTCGTTTTTTTTTTCGCATGTCTGCAATTGTTGCTGTTCTTGACAGTTTAATTATTATACTCGTTCCCGATATGGGTTAATTGAATAAAAAGAAAGTGGCTTGAGTGTTTTGATGGCATTTAAGAAATATAACTTCAAGAGATATTCTATGCGGATCCACAATTAGTTATCATTTAGGAAAAATTTAATTTCTGACAGTTTAAAAGTAGTAGTGTGGATGGAAGAAAGGTGGGGGAAAATTAATTGAATCAGGGATACTGCGATGATTACACAATACCGATGACATCGCAGAGGAATAGGAAGAGATGTATGGAATCTATGAAGTTCGGAATGCGAAAAAATTAGATCGTTTTGATCTGTTAATTGGGCGTTATATACAAAATTAAATTGAAAGTAAAAATGTATTTCTTGAGTTTAAAGAAGGAGGTTGACGTTCATTAGAAGCAAATGAACTATTCTTGCGCATTTCAAATCGATGTTATTACAAAACTGAACTTAAGATATATTCTTCGGCATCTTAAGTTGGTACAACTTAGCAATCAAGACTTCTGAGTAACGAGAATATATACTGTTCATCGTCCATTAACATACTCGTATTTTTCAATTAACAGCAAAATGAAAGGAGAAAAGGAAACCAAAGCCCGCACAACAACATTGATGGCTCTCATACGCCTGGAAGTGTGCAATTTAAAATTCTTTGTAAATTTATGGCAACGAATTACCCTTTGTGGTTTGCCACAGCGCTACGCCTGAAAATGTGCCATGTTTTGGATTAAGTCTATATACAAAAGAAAGAATTGTGGCTTGTGAACTGTTCAATTCGAAAAGGCTCAAAGGGCTTAATGAGAAATTATTCAGTGTAGCGGATTAAAAAAGCACAGCAAAAACCGAAGAAGCAATTAGGCATGAAGTACAACATACGCGAAATAGAGTGGAGAACGAGAGAGAAAGCATGTGATGATGAAAATGCACAATAAAAAGTCTAGAGGGTATTCAAAAGCTCGAGTGCAGCAGCATTGCCTGCTAAGATTAAAATGTGTAATCAACGCTGGTGCGTTAGCAAGGGCGTCAAGGATGAGCACGAATGTCTATATGTATGTTGGTTTTCTGCGTTTGTCTTATTTCATTCTTTTCTGTATATAGCACATTGCACAAAGCAGTAATTTTCGGCAATTCACAAGCACAGGTGCATATATAATTTGTGCGTGGAATGTATAAATATCATGCATTTTTGCATGACATTTACACAATAAAAAAAGGGTGTGTGTGTGTGTGTGTGTGTTAACTGTAAGATGATGAACTAACCTGTGAGTGACACCACTCCCGAATTAAGTTTTTTGTTGTGTTTGGGGTTCAAATCAGTTGACGGAGGACTACTACTAAGGCAGTTGAAGACGAATTACGATTTTATGAGACTGTGGCTGTCAAACAATGAAGAGAGGACAAAACTGTCTGGGCGACAAATAAGTAAAACGGCAGACAGACATAACAATAAAAATATCGAAATCGTTTTTCATTCATTTGCAATGAACGAGAGTTAGATGAGTAGACACACATCGAGTTTTAGTCTTTATACTGCAGTACAGCAAGTTGATTTGAAAAATGCGTGTGATAAGGAGTTTGAGAATGTAACTAGGCGACGGGAAAGAGTGGGAATATTAAGTGACATATTTGTCATACTATTAGCTGCAAACGGCAAAGGGAATATTTCTAAATAATAAAAATGAAAGGGCGAAAAAAACAAATACAGCCAAAGCAAACAGCTTTTGAGATTTTTATACAATTATACAATTTGGGTTTGGTACACAAAATGTATGATTCTTTGTGTACATTATTTTTATCCTTTGAAGGATTTGTTGAGGTGTTTTATTATTTTTGTTGTTTTTAAAGAAGTAAAAGTTCTAAAAATAATGTTACGTTTCTTTGAAAAAAAAAAACGTTTTTTTTCAGTTTTTCAATTATTTTTCAGTGATATTTGGTGCCAGTTTCCGCCTTTATTTTGTCAATAATTTTTTATTTATGTGTATTCTAGCAAGAACCCCAGCATTGCTAATTTTTTGCGTGCTTATGGGTATTAATGGATATAGATATAATGGAGTAGATGGGACTATTAAGAGATCAAGATCCAGAGATCCTGTAAAAATCTTAAACCCAATCTTCCATTGAGGAAGAGGTCAGGCGGAAGTAGTTAGTGAAATAGCCACGCCTTGATTGTGTGGAACTGAAATGGGAAACAAAATTCCTTAATCCGTTAAAGAGGATAAAGTTATTTTTTGAACTTACCAATATATGGTTCCCATTGCGTTCTTGTAAGAGTAAGAGGAAAGCGCCACACGAACTGTTTTTGGGCAATAAAAATAATAGATTGCATCGACTCTGGTAGCTTCTGCGTTGTTGCTCCCCCTCGATTAACTCTTTTTTATATGTATTTCCGTTTTGCTTGTGTTTAGTATGTTTGACAAAACTATAATTACGAGATTTGACCCACACAGACAGTTAAATAAAAGTGTTTAACAGAAATGTTGTTTTTACAAGTTTCTGTAAAATGTTTTCAGTTTTGCTCTTCATAAGAATCTTTCTCAGACTTCGATGAAAAAAAACGTTTTGCTTTAGCAACATATTTAGCTGGTTTTATTTATATCAACTCACTAGCAGAGACCCGGCGCGTTGCTGCCTACCGTGCGTCATACTCTTCGGATGTTTCAACAGCTCTGCGCTCTGTCTGCTGCTTCGATTTTCTCGTTGATCTTCCAGCGCTTGACTTTGCCGAGATTCTCGTTGTTCTTCTGTTCTAGCAGCTCTTGTCATTGATTCTCTGTTTCGATTTTGTCAAGTCGAGATTCACATTGTTCTACTTTGTTCTACTTTTTCGCGTTGGTTCGTCTGTTTTTCTTCCAAATGATGTTTTTATTAATTGATCTATTAATAGGTCTTCTATTTGATAGATTTGATAGTTAAATCTTCTTCGCCCCATATTCAAATTTTTACTGTTTTTATTTTCGAATTTTTCACTTTTTTGATTTTTTTCATTCGAATATTTGAACATCTCGATTTTGTACAGTTTGAGCAGCACTGCCGAAAAACTCATTTCTCAGGTGCTGCTTTGGCTTTGTGTTTTATTTGTATCTATACAGTGTGAGAAGCATCTGAAAATTGAGTTGGTCTTAATATTTAGCGAATTCAAAGATGTTTTCGCACTAAAATTTGTAGTTACATTCTTAAAGCTGTTATATGGATTCCTTCAAATTTTCGTTAAAATCGGTCAAGCGGTTGTGACGTCCATAACGGACGGACATACAAACATGTATCGAATTTTATATACATAGATTGAACTGAATTTTTATGTTGTATATTAATAGGTTATTATATGAACAGAATTATTTAAGTAAACACAACTTTTTTAATTTTCTTCTGTACTTACGCACAAAACCACAAAGTCTTCTTAGACATCTAGTTCTGCATGTTCCTTGTATACCAATTTCTTGCAAGAAAATTGTTAATCTATTTGATTATTTATAAATAATCAGGTAAGTAAAAATATTAAATGTCTTTTTGTCAACCTTAGCAACCTTTTCGTATGTGATCTTATGAATGTATTGCAAATGGCCAAAAGAGCCATTAAAATTCTATTTTAATGATTTTTAAATGTGTTTGTGTCGGAAATGTTTTTTTTTTCTCATTTTCTAGCCAGGTGTAAATTAGAATATAAGTCAGAAAATAAAATAAAATGAAACGCAAATATATATATATAAATATATATATATATAAAACAAAATAAATTGATGTTGTTATTGACTCATATATTGATGTTGTTCAAATTGATGTTGTTGTTGTTGTTATTGATGTTGTTCTACTAATACTACTACTACTCCTACTCTACTAAGTACAACTAAGTAATTAAGCTCTACTACTCCTCAAATTCTGCTGCATTCAATAATAATATCTATTGATTTTTCCATGTTCGATGTTGTTCTATATATGTACCTACCTTCAAATACATGACTACATTTCAAACTTACAAAACATTTTAATGTTAATTTGATGTTGTCTCTGAAATTGGCAAAAATAAAAAAACGAAAGCTAAGAAAAAAAATATTAATATATATATAAAATATATTAAAAAAAATCAGAAATAAAAGGCAAAAAAATAAGCATTTAATGCTTAAATCTATTTGTTCGTGGTTGCTACTTTTTATTAATTTTCCATCTGTCTTTGAGCATTATTTCATATATTATGTTAAATTAATATTAGTTAAGTTTATTATTTTTATATCAATAATCAATAAATGGTTTCAACTCTTTTACTTTTATCACATCACAGTATTTCTATTTACACTTTTCGAAGATTTATAACCTTCTTTTGTCAATAAATTTTAAAATTAAATTTTTATTTTATTTTTTATTTAAATTTTTTTTTATTATGTCTATTTAAATATTAGCGGCAGGCTTTTTCTCCATCCTATCAAACAAAAGCCATTCGATTTAATGAACCACCAAAAGTCTTGGGTATTACAAAAAAAAAAAAGAGGCTTGTGGAGGCCCTATGCGAACAAGGAAATAAAAATATTAAATATGGTCTCATCTTTGTTAATTTTTATTTATATTCTTAACGTAAATGACATAATTTACTTTAGCTACTTTATATTTTTAATTTGATGTATGAAATAAAATTTTAATTAATTCGATTTTTAACTTTTGCGCTTAATTATTATTACATAATTATTACACATAATAATTAAGTAAAATCATGTGTGCAGTTCACGCATGGTAGAAGTGAAACTTTTTAAAAACAAGAGGGAAAAATAACAGCAAAATACACCTGCTCTGTCTTGAGGCCACAATTCGCCTGAGTCGTGCGCTTGCCGCTTGCTTTATTATATTTATTTTGACATAGCCTTGCGGCCGAAGCTATCGTTGTTTCTTCTTTGGCGCCGCGACAGTCGCAAATTTTGTGCATACTCGAGGGACCGAACCTCATGTGTCATGACCCATGAGCGACTCGAAAAGAAGCAAACAGTTCGATCATGCATGTTCTTTGCTTGTTTCTAAGCAAAAACGTAGTGGCGCGTGCCATTGTTGTTATATTTACGTTTGCCGCATGCTCTCCTTGCAAAAAACTGCGAGCACAGCACAGCTAATCTCTTTTTTTCGTTTTTCGTTTTCTTTCCTCTTGTTCTTTCTTTCAATGGCTGAGCAGCGCGCACACAAAAAAAAAAAACGGTGTAACCCTTCTCTGTTTCTCGTACATATTTTTCTTCCATCTCTGTCATAGAACTCGCCATCTCGGCGCTGAAATATTGTAAATCTTCACTGCCAATGCGCCCTTAGAAGTTTCACTTCAAAAATATTTTCATAGTTTAAATATATTAATACTTTGTTTTATAAAAATAATATATTTTATTTATTTATTTTATGTCTCTACTTACATTACAAATGTACCGACCATATTGCTAAATTGTGTATGTATAATTTATTTTTTAATTTAATTTAATTTAATTTTAACATTACTTAAATATTTTTGTGTAGGCTTGGCTTTTTTGTGAATAATCTATATATATTTTTGGATATATTTCAGTTTCTTTTTTTAATATTTTTTATATATTTTAATATTTTTTCAAAAATGTTTGTAAATAAAAATGCAGGTTTAATAAGTCAATGTTGTTTTCTGTGTGTAAAATAAAAATAACAAAAAAAGAATTGTAAAAAGCATTTGTTATAAAATAGAAAATAAAGTGAGATTTGTTTTGTGCTCACAAACAAAAATATCTCATTGCAGATCAACGCATATCCTTGCGGTGCTGTGTTCACACGACGCATGCGCATACACCATCGTCGGCCGCCGTACTATATTGGCATGCGTTTGGCGGCTCGCCTGCGTCATGATGGCAGAGTACAGTTGCAACATCGAACGTCAGTTCCACCGCCACTGCCAATGGCACTGGTACAGGTACAACAACAACAGCGACCATGCCTTAATCAGCAACTGCAACTTGTTGCTGAAGAAGGCACACGAAAAGTGTTGGCAATGACTTCAACGGCTGCTGCAGAACAAGAGCAACAAATTCTAAATGAAATCAATTTTAATCGAATGGAATATAATAATTCTAATTGCTAGCAAATAACATCGTGTAATACAACAACATCAACAACAGCAAAATCAACAAGAACTTCGTCAACAACAACGACTACTACAACGCAGTTAGGAAAACTGCATGTAGAGGCGTCGAATGTTGTAGATACAAATTTTAGCAAATTGGTAGGTCTTTTATTATTCCATTTTGATACTCGTATAACTTTACATGTGCAAAAATATGTCTAAGTTAGAGATACTTGGATTTGTGTGTGTGTGTGTGTGTGTATGAATGTACCTGTATCCTGATTTTATAAAGGCCAAAGTGCTAAAACTACACTCACGCTCTAGTTGAAAATGTAAATTTGATGACAGCATCAACGTAGCCGTAATCAAGAAAAACTTTATCATCATTTTGGTTGGTTAAGTGATTTTCAGCTTTTTCAAATATAAAATTTATTTAAATTTTGTTGGAAATTGCTAGGAACATACATATATATGTATGAGTATATACCATTTGGGAGTTGACATTGACGGGTATATTTTTCGGTGTTGAAACCTTCAATCATCATAGTTATCCTTCCTTCACTGTTCCTCTCTTTGTCAATGTTTGCTTGCCATGATTCTCTAAGTAATATATATTTGGCACTTGGGAAAAATGCTGCAATTATTTTGTCGCTTTTCAAGGATTATTTAGAAATTTATTACGGCTTTTTAGTTTGGCAGCGTTTCCTATAAAAATTTTTTTTTACATGTATTTAATTTTTTTATATTGCCGGTAATTTATGTGGTAATCACAGACTGCGAAGTCACGTTCGATTTTTTTGTTGTTGTTTCTTTAGACATTATTTTTCCCCTTACACTCGACGAACGTAAATGACAAACAAGACTACGTGTGAACTTTCACGTGAAGTAGAATAATCCGGATGTGTTGTACGATTGTAGGATGCTGCGTTTAACTTTGTTTTATAACTGCAGAAGAAATGCAGCAACGTGATTTTTAGTTGCCAAACACGCGATTGCACATGTATTTACATAGTTACACCTTCAGAAATATACTGAACATGAAAAAATAAAAGTATTTTTTGTAGAGTAACAATTAGACATAAGCATAAGAAATTATTACTTATTCGTGAAGAAAAGTGCAAAAAATAAAACTTCGTTGAAATTCAGATGTCTGCCAACTTAAGACGAATGGTATTGTTTTACATATAGACATGGATATGGTTAAATCAACTCGGTTGGTCAGAATGTACACACTTTATATGTTTCCCGATGACTCGCTCATAGGATTATAATTTTCTTTGATTGAGAATTATTAGCTAAGAATATCAAGGGCCGTCATCCTTATCGAGGCTCCAAAATTCACATAAAACGTTTTTGCAGTGTATTAAACACTATTTTGTTACAATATATCTGCTGGTTGTATAACTTTATTTCTACAAGTAAACGCGTATCACGCTACCTCACACCTGAGATATTTACGAGCGTTCGTGTTTCAATTGTTACTAGCTCAATTGCATTCAAAGTACACGTCCTGATATGCCCGCTTTCTACGGCAATGGTATCGACAACGTGCTTTAATATTTTTCACTTTTCAACTGGTCAGGCGGAATATAGAATAAAGCTCCGAATAATTTCAATGCGTTTTGTGTAGCAAGCGTATTTGGTTTTCAAATCACGTGCTTCTGGTCAGGCATACGTTAATCTCATTTTTGTCGAGTTGATGCTAAGTGTACGCAAGAATGAGACCGAAACGAACGGAGGATATTTAATTGAGACTGAACACACAACATACAGCAGACACTTGAATCCTTCATGTCGTGGTGAACTGACTGTACATTGGCACCTCGACCACAAAAGGAATGCAAGGATAATTACACCCATTACAAAAGGTGTTGACTTGAAATTAAAATTAATTGAGAATTCTGCGTGCATAGCCGTGCTGTGAGTGGATACAATTCTGATTCTTCTGTTAGCGCAACCCGCAACCACAAGCCGTTGGAATTTCGGTAGCTTTGCGTAGATTCCAAAAAAAGGTGTTGGAACAACACTTTTCCTTTGTACGGCTTTTACGTGTGACAATTTGAACTCATGCTTCTGGTAATGAGCTTCATTTTGCTTAAATTGGTTTACGTGCGAGCCAAGAATCACGTGCTGGCGACAAATTTCTATGGCGTCGTACATTCAGCGTTGCAAGTAGCTGGAAATAACAAAATAAAAAAACATTTTTAATTTAGCTGTTAAAAATCTCAGCAACACAACGAATAAGAACACAAATACTCTTACATATGTCAGCAAGTGATTGCTTCACAAAAGTTTAATTCGAAATTATTTGTTGCATACTTTTGTGCAGTATGACTGAAAATTTTTTGTTTTGCTTTTGATTCATATACCTTTGGTTTTGCTGTTGGACTACCTCATTATTTATTTATTTATTTTTAATTTGTTTGAATTGAATTGAATGGACATTTTGGGGATAATTGAAGCTATCTCCAAAATGTCCATTCTTTTAAATTAGTATGATAATTGCAAGGAAATGTAAAACGAGTACATGTATCATCTGTGGCACGAAATTTGTCTCCTTGTTTTTTTTAAAAATATTTACGTCCTTACTTATTAATTACCCCTCGTAAGTGCCATTTAATGCTTTTATTGTGTTTTTACTTGGTCTTCGTTGTTCGCAGATATTCAGCGGAAAGGATGATAATAGAGAAAGCAGTTGAGTTTCATCGAACAACGCTCGCATAAATAACGAATCAATACTCGCATGTTCTTAATTCGTTTATGGATTAATTAAAGCAATCGATCGTAAATTAAAATGAATTATTCATATTTTAAATATTTTTAGTACTACGTGATGTTTTAATAGTAGTTAAATAATATATAAAAATTTAAATTCCTTGCAAGAATTCGAGAAAAGTTTAACACGCAGTTGAATAAAACCAAAATGTCAATATCCAATTAAAGCAATCTATAGCTTTGATTCATAGTTTTGGGCGAATTCCTCAGGAAACCTTTCTCTACTTATAAGAATTTTTATTTACTGAATCGTGTAGCTGTAATACAAAATTTAACCCTACGTCAAATCAACTGAGACACAGTGAGTGTTAGCTCAGTAATAGAACTTCGGAATAGTTGGAGTTACTGTTTATTCCTGTTCATATTAGTTTTGCTTCGCATTTTTCTTTTTTAAAGCACACATATGAATAACATTGGAGTTGCTTCATGGTGTAAAGAAGGATAGTTTTGCATTTAAATTGTTGATTATTCGTGTGAGCTTTGCGTGAGTTCCAGTGAGTTTGTGTTCCCTACGAAGGGTGCTACGCTTGGTAGTTCTGTGTTGAGCAGTTCCAATAGCTAAATATATTGCATTGAGTAGAGAAATGTTGAATTATAGTCGTTAGTAATTAACTTAGTTTGTAATGGAATGTAAATTTTGAATATATTTTGTGGGCCACTTGTCACTTACTATATTTGTAATATATGAGGCTTTCTTAAAGAATGTACAGCGTTGAGATTTTATTTCTTGAAATTTTTTTTATCGTAACTGTTGAGTTGCTGAGCTATTTGAACAGCTATAATTCGTAATTCTGCTATCTCAAGAAGAAGCAGAGCTTGCTAATTGTACCATCTTCTTTATTGCGCTGATGGCAAGTGACTTAGCAATAACGTGTAGAACATATTTGAGACTGACTTAATGAAGCAAGGAAGAAACAGAGAAAGAAATGGGATAGTGACTGGAGAGGGTGAGTGGAGAGTGTGAGCGGAGTATGTGAGTGTGATTGAAATGCAGCCAAGCTTACATCATGCGCTGAAGTCGTCAAATTTACAATAGTTGGAATTGCTTATTGCTAAGTCCATGGGGCCTGGCTCCAATTTTTTAGACTTGTCTGTTTTTCTCATTCTATTATTCCAATTTGAACTGTCTTTTGTTGTTCGTTTTGTTGCGCACTTCTTCTATTTTCTCTCTTTCGTTCTCTTTTTAAAAGTCCTTTCGTGGGTTAAAATGGTTTCAATCAATCTTCGCACGCCAGCTAAACGGACTGAAAATTGTCGCAATTTTGTTGTAATTTTGTAGAACTCATTCGGTGCCAGTGTGGGAGTGACATACATTGCATTTTATGTACATACTGCACATATGTGGACCTTGAATTTGTGGACTGAAAAGTAAATGCAAATTACATTTTATATACTTTTAATTACCGTGTTCTTTGGAGGTGCGGTTTTTGTATCCATTAATATATATATTTTTTTGGTACACTGAGCTTAAAATCGGCTTATTGACATTAGTTTGGGAACTGCACTTTTAGTGAGTTATTTATTTATAAAATAAGTACGTTAGTACGTAAAAAGTACTTAAAAAAAACGTTGTAAATCAAATAAAAAGAACGGACAGGAAACTTTAAAATACTTACTTAAAGCAAAGTTTTTGAAAGTTTTAAAGTCACATATTTTAACTATACCCTCGCGATCTATTGTGTGGAGACTGCTACGAAAAGCTTTATATGTGCGGCAATCATAAAGAAACTAAGGGAATTGGTAAAAGGACTAAAGTGATGTGTTCACTAGCGCTATGAGAAGGAAGAAAATTCACCTTAAAATCATCGTATTTTCAGCAGCACTGATGTTCAACGTAGTTCGCTAAAAGTTTTGAGGTTAAGTGTGCTACCTTAAAATTTATTTACTAACGTCGTAAATCTTCGCATAAGTTCAGGTGCACAACGCTAACGTTGATAATGTGCCTAAAGCCAAGACGCGTCCCCGTAAGGCGACTAAAGGGTAGCTCAAGTTTACGTTAGTTGCAAAGTTCATGGCGCAAAGTGTTTTTAAAGTTTAGCACATTTCCAACTAATCTCTAACAGCCTTATATAATTGCACCTAAGTGTGCACTATACTTTGTTGGTATTATTGCGTTGATTTATGTGCAGCGCAAAAGCAAGTCAAACATAGTGCTTATAACTACAAGGTTGTCCCCAAAAGTAGTCGTCCTAACATAGATGCATAATCATATTAGCTAATTTTTTGTGAAGTAGTATTGAAAATGAAGTTATAAGTAAAAAATTGGTAACCATATGCTCTCGGAGCATTTTTAAAAATGGAAAAAAATTGGTTGGTACTTGATACAATGTTAAAGTTTCAATGGGCTAAGTCCAACGGATATAAAAATTGCACTTCATAAAAAATGCAGTACATCACATACTGACTGAAGATTTGAATGTGAAAAAGCTCTGAACAAGGTGGGTGGCGTTTATTAACAATTGAACAAAATCTGCGCCTTAGGAATGTTTCGAGAGGATGGCAACAAGAAATGATTTAGCCTACCCCCCTCTGACTATTTTCTTTTCACTAAGAAGAAATGGCTTGGTGGGAAGAGATATTAAATAAATGAGCTGGAATGTGGTGTAAATGATGCTGGATCTCTCATTCTATAAGCAAGATATTTGTTCGAAATCGTCGAGGATCCCTGGAAAAAGTGTAGCGAGTTCAAAGACAACTATGTTGAAAAATAAAAATAAATTTTGCCAAATTGTATATGTTTTTCTGTTTGGCCAACTACTTCTCGGAACCCCCTCATAAACTCAACAAAAGTGCGTCGTCGATATTGTGAAACACGACAAAGTGTTAGTAATAAATCATTTCGTACTTAGTTGTTTTCGACAATGATGTTACGTAGTTATTTTCATTTTTCTCTCCTTTTAGTTTTTCTTTCGCTTGGATAAGTACAGTAGAGTCGCGCTAACTTGAACACCAAAAAACCAATTCAGTTCAAGTTATCGAGGTTTTCAAGTTACAATATGCTTAAATTAATATTATGTAGAAGAATTTAGTCAGACAAACATATTAGTATGCATTTTAATAGGTATTTAATAAGTATTCATAAAACAATTTATATGAAATAATTTGTAGTTTTTTTTTTGTCTTGCTTCTTTGACCAAATTAGCGACAGCTGCTTCTTTCATGTTTTGAAGCGTACATATATCTGAGTATGATCTATGATTTTTGTTTGCCCATTAAATCGCTTTATTAAATATTTCTACGGCCTCTTGGTTTTTCACACTACAACCTTCTTCCTCAGGTTCTGATATACATACAAATAAAATTAGATATGTTTAATGCTTTAATAAAACTAAATATCTGATAATCTATTTCAGCTAGCAAAGAATTTAAGAATCATTGTTGTTGAAGATCTGCCAGTGGAATATTATCTTTAGTAGAGAATTGTTTATTCGTATCTTTAAGTAAATTATTCCAACATTTCTGCAAAACACTCGGTCTAACTTTAGCCATGAGTTCGAAAAAAAGGTTTCCTGCATCTCGTCAATTAATTTTTTTCAGGGCATACCATAAGTTGTCATTTTGTTGTAGCAATAATAGAAGTTAATAAGCTTGTTTTGTAATTAAGCTTAAAAACTCTGATGGAATTTTGATCCATAGGCTGCAGCAAAGGCGTTACATTTCTTGGAAGAAGTATTGTAAATATATATCCCCACCATCAGTTTGTAATTCCGAATCTACAGAATGGCATGGAGCGTTATCTATAAGGGCTTTTGGTGGCCGATTTTGTGCAATCAGGAAATTCCTCACTTGTGGAACAAAACTTTTATGAAACCATTCTTTTAAGAGAAAAGATGTCATTCATGATTTTTTTGAGCTTTTGTATTCCATTGGCAGATCAATATTTTTAAGCGCTCTTGGATTAGAGGAATTTGCTTATGTTTTCCTCCCGTATTCGCACCTACCAACACCGTTATTCGTTGTTTTGGTAGTGTCCTTCCAGATGCATTTTACTCAATTAAGGTAGCATAAGTTTTTTTGGACACCATCTATCAAAAAAATGCGGTCCCGTCTACATTATAAATTTGTTCATTTTTTAGACCAAGTTCAGCAATTATTGTTTTCAAATGTGCTTTGAATGGTTCAACAGCATCTTTATCTTCAGCTAGTTTTTCACCACTTAAAGCTAATAAACGAACACCGTATGTTGTTTTCCATTTTTGTAACCAACCTGCGCTTTTTTTAATTATGATTTCATGGTTTTACTAAAAAGCAAATTATTAAACAAAAATTTGCTATGAAATACCCAAGTCACAATACGAGCTTTAAATGCTAAAACAAATATTTTGATATAAGTTCCTAGTATGCGCATCTGTGTTTTTGTCTCCACGCCCCGCCATTCTTATTGCCATCGTTCGTTTTAATTTCGTTGTTTGTACCATAGGAGAAGTTCTGGTTGCCGACTACCATAAACAAATTAAAAAACTACAAAATATTTATGAATTTTTGTATGGTTCTTGTCTTGGTTTCCTCTAACTCGGCATCATCGTCGCCATCGTCTTATATTTCGCCTCGTGCATTATTTTGTTCAACTTTCGTCTTGTTTCTTCGTCTTTTTGTCTTTTTGGCTATGTTCAACATATTTAGGTTAAGCTTATAAATAGAATAAAATATACATTTTTATTTGTGTACGGTCTCTTGGAACCAACAGTCTATCTCACTGTTTTTCACAAATAAGTGCCTTATGTGCCAAATAAATAAAAGGCAGTTCGACAAGAACTCACATATTATCGTATAGGTTTTATTAAAGTATTTTGGTATGAGATAGCGAAATTTTATTATGAAATGTTATTTTAAAATGTGATGTGAAATTATGGAATAAGTCGTATTACTTTTAAAGGTTTGACTCATGAACGTATAATATTGGATATGAACAGAACTATGAAATAAAAGTAAAACATCATAAAATTTTTACCTTTAAACATAAAAAAGTGATTTTTTTCTGTTAGAATGGGCAGTTATTATACATGAAGTCTTCGAAAAAATCATAGCATACTGTTTGGTAGTACTAACATATTTGTGATATAAAGACGTCAGCACATTTTTTGAAATCAATCTAACACTATTATAGACACAAAGTATTAATATAGAACATACATCAATATAAAGCTATAGTGGTGTAGATGTGCACAAAATATCTTAATTGTTAAAAAGTTAGTCTAAACACGTTAAAAAGAATTTAAAAAAAGTGAAATTGCAACATCAAAATACATGCGCTGGTAATATAACATGTAACAGTAAGTTAAATGGAAAGTGTGAGTGAATGAAAGTGGGCCTGATGGAGAGTATGAGTAAAGAAGAGTAAGCGTGATTTAGAGTGTGAGTAAAGGAAAGTAAGTATAACTGAGAATGTGGATAAAGGAGAGTAAGCGTAATAGAGACGTGCGTAACTCGCGTTATATACAACAGCTCTGTGTGAATCCTTCTTTTCTATTTCTCCTTCATACTTTCGCAATATACTGATGATGATTTTAATGTATTTCCATAGCTATGAATATGTACAAAAAAGAAAAAAATGTGTTTGCCTCACGTAAGTGGTTGAATTTCTTCTGGACCTGTAGGTGATTATTGTATTTATGATTATTATTCTTACTGTGAATCCTTTTGTGAAAAATTTCTTTCTCAAAATCAAAGCACAAGTCTATTTTTTAATAATTCTTAATTCAATCATATCTTATTTTCAGGTAAGCATATTATGAATTCGTTTGCTTCAATTTAGTTAATGTGTTTAACATAAGATTTTAATCTCATTTCAACTATCAAACAATAGAAGTTTAAGCAGAGCAAAAAATGCAGCAAAAGAAATTTTACAGAGAGACAACTATTACATGTTGTAAGCGTAATACCTGACATGGGCAAACAGATTACAAGTTAGAGTGCTCAACTGTGAGTGGAAAATCCACTGAAAAAATAGCAGGTAGAAGTAAACACATTCTTGCAAAAGGTTATATTATTTATGCTGCTTGCTTGGAAAATTTTTTAAGGAGCTGAACAAAAAACAAAAGTACGAAAGTGGATAATGGTTGAGATACAAGTTTTTTTTTTCCTTTATATTTAATTTTTCTGTTATTATTAGAACAATTTAAATTAAATTGTATATACAAAAATTAACAAAACAACTTAAATAATAAGTGGGGAAATGATTTAATAATAATATTATAAGGATCTAATAGAGAGATTGACTGGGTGCGATCTTCTCAGCCGTCTCGCCGCCCTAACTCCTCTCATTCTGCGTCGTTTTAGAAGGCGCCTTGCTAGTTTATTTGGATTAACCTCTCTATATATTTTTTGGCCTGACGATTTAACACATTGCCAATTTTCGGTATTTTTAAGTCGTTTTCAAGGTCCGCCGTTCGCATGAACCAAGGAGCACCAGTAAGCATACGCAATGTCTTGGCCTGCAGTACTCTCACCTTCGTGATGTTTGACCTCGCTGATATGCCATACACCTGCAAATCGTATCGCCAAGCAGGAGCAACTATGGTTTTGTAAATGTTCACCTTATTTGCCAAGGACAATTTATTCCTGCTAGTTAAAAGCCAATGCAATTTACCAATCCTCTGTCTTAAGGATTTCGTGATACTTGAAATATGCGTCTTGAAAGTTAGCCGCCTATCCAAATACACACCCAGGTATTTGTAACCTGAATGGTGTTCCAGAAGCCGGTTTCCAATGAAAACTCCCGGACAGAAATCCGGCCGTAAGGCGTACGTCACATTGGCACATTTGTTTTTGTTAATGCAAATGTTCCAACGTCGTGTCCAGTTTTCAAAAATATGCAGGTATTGCTGCAGTGAGTCCGTGGCTTCGTAAATGCACTTGTTTCTGACGAGGATGGCCGTATCGTCTGCAAACGTGGCAATGATCAGATCCAGAGGATCCTTCAGTGGTATTTCTGACCCAGTGGGCATGTCGTGCGTGAACAGGGTATAGAGTGTAGGCCCCAAAACGCTACCCTGGGGGACACCTGCGTAAATCGTCTTGATGCTAGATTCCACACCATCCAGTACCACTGAAAAGGTCCTATTCTCAAGGTAGCTGCGCACAATTAACCATAGGTGAGGCGGCAAGAGATTCTTGAGCTTACTGAGCAGACCGTCATGCCAAACTCGGTCGAAAGCCTGCTTTATGTCAAGATACGCTGCCACCACGTACTCCTTAGTCTATTCAGGTGCTCTGGACTTCCGTGAGATTTGCGAAAGCCAAATTGAAAGGAAGAAACTATTTGCTTTACCTTTTTTAAGTCCAGGATCCGTGTCAGCAAACAGCGTTCAAACAATTTTGCTACAGTGGGTAGCAGGCTAATTGGCCTGTAGGAATCTAAGGTGTAAGGGCTCTTGCCGGCCTTATGAATCATACAAATTCTCGCCTTCTTCCACTGTTTCGGCACATATCCCAATCTCAGCACTGAGTTAAAATTAAGACCAGAAATTGCACAGCTTTTAGCGGCATTGCCTTAAGTGTAAACTTGTCCAGCCTATCTTCACCTGGAGCCTTTTTAATTTTCAACCCTTTAACATGTTCTGACACTTCCTCGGCTGTAATGGGAGCAACCGGGAGGCATAATTGGCCGGCGCTTTCAAGTCTCATATGGATCTGGCGAAGGTTGAGTTCTGAGCTGGTATCAAATGGCTGAAATCGAGCTTTCAATTCCTCAGCGAAAGCCTCGGCTCGCTCGCTTAAAGATCTAGCCCAGGATCCGTCAGCCTTCTTGATGGGAAACTTTGGGGTTGTCTGTTGTTTATACCTTCTCGCCAACTTCTACAAGGAGTGCTTTGTGGGGTCGTCGGGGGATACATTTGACAAAAACCGATCAGTTTCTTCCTGTTTATGCAGCGTCAACAGCTTTTTGACCCTATTCGACACGAAAAATCCTGTCCACAATAGGGTCGCGGGTGCGACAAAACTGTCTCCTAAGTCTCTTAATAAGCAGCAGTGCTTCAATAGCTGGGGGAAGTCCAGAACGCACTCTTGAACCATGTGGTGGATTTAAGGGGTGGATTAAGGATTTCCAAGTTTAAATTTAGAGATTCATCCAGATCTCGGCGAAATGCAGCTAAGTCAGTTCCAGGTGGCAGCAGTGGTCCATTTATTGTTTTGATCTTCGGAGTGGAATCAAAATCAACCACAAGGGGGTGATGATCAGAGGAGAGTTGATACTCAGTCCTGATAGACAACTCGTCCGAACGCAGCCCATTATAAATGGTGAAATCAATTGCGCTGGGTGTGTGTCTTTGGGCGTACGGGAAATGGGTCGCTTGACCAGTTGCCAGGATTTGAGCTGTTGAGTTTTGCACAACTTCCTGTAAGCTGTAGCTGCCCCTTGTAACCGCTCTAAAGTTACCCCAAAATCTGCTTTTGGCGTTAAAGTCTCCACCTATGAGAAACATTCTTCCTAGATTGTTTAAAAGATCTTCGAAGTCTACAGATGACCAATTAAGATGCGGAGGTAGATATAATGCAGAGACTATTAACTCGCCCCTACTGGTTGAAATCTGGATGGTGGCCATCTGTAATTTCGCTGTTCTCACTGGCTCTTGTAAAGAATAGCAGATTTCTTGCTTAATAAGCACAGTCGCTCTTCCTCTATGCCTGTTGCTGGGATGGTCAGCCATGTGAATGTTGTAGCCAGGTATAAAGATCTGGACTCCAGTTTGCAGTCATGTCTCAGTGATGAGCAACACATCAATGTTATGGTCGGTTAGGAAATGCTTAAGCTCCTCAACATGCCCAGAAATTCCATGAGCATTCCACAATCCAAGGCTCAGTGAACGGGTCATCATTTACGGGTATTCACGAAATTGAGGCATAATTGTTTGAGGAACTGATTGCTCTCCTTCAGTTCATTAAACATTAATATAATTGTGTCAACTTTAGCTGTGAGGCCCGTTATTGCAGCCTCTAACCTGCTAATGCTGTCAGGGGTCTGTGGCGATTGCTGTAGACGCACAGCTCTGTTGTTAACATTGCAAGATCTCTTCGGAGGATTAGTTATATGCAAACCAGAACGTAGTGTGTCTGCATATGAGGTGTCTCCCTTGACCATTACCGCCGGGACGTAACTCACTCTTCTCATAGAATCTTCCCTGTTGCTGCCACGCGCCGAAATTGATATATTGGGTTTTAGGCTGTTTAATTTCTTTTTGAAAACTCGGCAGTCCTTACTCCAAGCAGCATGTTTCTCACCGAAATTTATGCAGCAAAGGTCCTCCACAGCCAAACAACATTGGGTGGTTATATGGTTTTGCCCACATTTTCCACAAATCAACTGCCGCAGGCAGTAATTTTTAGTGTGCCCAAATCCAAAGCATCTATAGCACTGAATGACAGTCAGGTTCTTTTTTGGAATTTCCACCAGGACACATTGCCTGCCTATATGCTGAATTTTAAAAGCCTCCTTATTGTTAGGCGCTTTGGCAAGGTTGATGAAGAAGTTTGGTACCATCTTTTCAGTGTCTGCTCCATTAACCTTGGTGATTAACTTGCGGGGGTTGGGATTAAACACACCGGTGACATTGTGGCCTTTGGTATAAAAGGCTTCCTTGATAATATTGTGGGGGGTGGTGCTAGCCAGGTTGCGAACAACTACCCTGAAAGCTTTGTCCTCCTTAAGCTGGTATGTGTAGTGTTTAATGTTACGCTCTTTTAGTTAACGAACCAGAATACGATACGAATCAGAATCCTCAGTATAGACCCTTACAGTATCATTTCTCATAACTTTAAGTGAAAAACTGTTAGGTCCGGAGACCAGAGCCAGCTCCTATTCCAAAAGGTGAGCATTGCTCACATTATCAATGTTGATAGGGGGTGGTTTTCTAGTCCTGCGAGTGGTTTCTGTATCAATTCCCTCAAGCAGAGCATCAGCGTCAAGGACCATTTTCTCGGCTTCGGCAAGTGTTTCAGTAGTCTCATCCTCATTCCCAGAGTCAGATAGCAGTGCAAAGCGATTTGATGATGTGCCAGGACTTTCCAGAGAAATAGAAGATTCCACGGTTTGGGCTGACCTCTTTTTCCCCTTCTTTAACATACCATGACGGGAAAGTGGACTGGGTGGTCTTTTTGACGCAGCCGTCTGCCAACACACCTGAGCACAAGGAGTCGCAGTTGTGGTACAAATCGGAACCGTGCTAAAAGAAACAGCTGGCACCGGGGCAGCGCCAGTCAAAAATTGACTCTGCAAATTAACGAACGAGCACATTTCAGGTAAGGCGCTTGAATGCGTCACTATATACTTGGAGACATTTGATGTTGTTGTTGTTGTTGTCGTAGTTGATGTACAGTTGTCATGTAGCCATGAGGTATCATTAGGAACCCGCCGCAACTCGGAGTCAGATAGAATTGAGTCATCTCTGTTAGAATTGCTAACACCCGAAACGTCGCAAAGATTCCGAATTTTTTCCATTTTTAATGCATTTGCCGCAGCGCGGCGAACCGAATGGCGCTTAATTTTACCCGTTCTTATTTTTAATTTTATTTTTAACTGGGGTTATAGCAGAAGGAATTTCCTTACTTCATTTATTTTAACTCTTCATTTGACTTTTTTGACACAAGATACAACGAAGAACTGAGATACAAGTAATTCAAAAAAAGGAGATATATTTATTTGTGCTACGAGCACTTGTTTATTAAATGTCGTTTTTGAGCAGTTTTGAAAATAAATTTGTTAAAATTTAAAGTTGACTCAAATCCCAGTATAGACTTGTGTCGAAAGCTTTTGTGTCCAGTGTCAATGTTTGATAGTAGGTATTAAAATGGTGGACAGAACACTGGGAGTGGACACAAAACGTAGAATTTGTTAAATAGCATTTTTTTAGTTTTGTAAAAATGTTTTATGCTTTTTCACACAAAAAAATTGCATGAAACTTCACAGGATTACTCTGCAGTCTTTTCTAGAGTTTCGACGTCTATAACGGACATATAGACAGACAGACATACTTCCAATTTTATACATAGAGATATAGATATAGTCAGATTACAATGCTCACTAAATAATAATAGATTTATATTGATACGCAATACACAAATGTACATACTTCCAATATGTTGCTTATCAACGGTCGCATGGCACGATTGCAATTACATGTCCGTCGAAGCGTCATCGAATCATTTGCTGTAATGCACTGCAACACTTGGCGACTAAATTGCCTAATAGATATATTTATCCAGAACACATTGCACATTTGTTGCATATATTAGCATATTAATACGATGGGATGGCCGTGGATTGTTTCAAAATGTGCGCAGCTAGTTGCAGAAAACATGACGTACGCTTATTTTTTGTACGTCTTGTCAAACCAAACCAAATTTAAATTTTGATTGAAAGTAAAATCAAGAAACTTAATTTAAGAGAAGAAGGAATCATGCAATAATGAGAAAAAAACATTTGCGAAACTCTTCTTGGCAATGCAAAGTGTCATAGTTGATTTTACTGCTATTGATATTTATTGCAGTTGCTGATTTTGTTGTTTTTGTTGGCAGCCACCAGACATTTTATATTATGAATGAATTTTTCACTTACATTTAAAGAAGTGCGGGAAAAATGTGGGTTTCTGGTTTTAGGTTCTCACTCTCTTGTTTAGTTTGTACTTGATAAATTTTAATTTCGTGGCTTGGCTCGTTGCCAGACTCAAGCATTCTTTATCTTTTCAACAATTGTTGTTGCTACAAATACTCCCTTCACTGACCAATTCACATATTCTATAACACATTCAGTTTGCATTGCATAAGCTAGTTATATGTATACGTTTTCATTATGCATACTTTTCAGCAATTGTTTAATTTGCTTTGCGCAAATTTTTGTTCGTTATCTGTTATTTTTCAACCGGCATAATTGGCACTAAAAAAAAGGACAAAGCTCAGTAATTTCAATCGGTTGAGGATCGATCGAAATTGTACTCTACAACCGCATTATGTGTGCGTGCTGATCTACATTATGTCTCTTGTACTGGTGGAATGCCGAGAAGTACCTGGTCCCGGCTGTTCTAATGCAGGCCTATCGTTGGATCAACAACAAAATGAAGGATCCATTCAGCGTTTATCGCTGTTGCACGCAGTTGTCCCAAGGGTCTGAATCCCGGATGTGCTATAGCAGAGATCAAAAAATTACTCGCCGGATCATCATCAAAGCCGGAACCACAATTTCGGACCGCCGCTTTGCATAAGTAGAGAATTTTTGACAAGGCGATTTTTTGGTTTGCAGTTGTCTCTTTTTTACTATTCAACTGCATTCCTCGATTCCTTGTTTCATTTTATTTTCACTAAGACTACAGTTACTACTTCGGCCAGCAGTGGTCATACACTGTCTATGAGAAATAAATTTTCTGTCGCGATTTGTATTAGAATCGGGTCGTAAAGCGAAGAAGATCGTTCGGCGAGCAAATAGGATGGTGCAATGAATTGTTCATGATGACATATCCAAATAACAAATACCTACTCACTTAACACAAATATTCGGATTGGAATACGGACCGAAAACACACGAAACAAGCATCAAACCAAGTAAATAAATACGAAAAAAGCAAGTACCTGAAAGTCGCTGTTCAGCAGATGTTTACGCGATAAGGGTTTAATCACGACTCATTATGCGCACATAACAGAAATAGCGACCGCATAGAGACCGCATCTTTTGCACTCAGTTGTTTGCGTGCCTTTTTCTCCACGCACATGCTGATTGCGTCACCGAAGTGATTGCCATTCGACAATGGGCGCGTACAGCAGAAGTGGTTACTACCTTTTGATGCTTTTCGCTCATTGTGAATGCCTAATTCACAATTTCGTTAAAAATTTAGTGATTGCGATGACTAAAAATACATCACAAGAATTCTTTGCTAACCAAGTATTCACATTTCAATCAGATGTTTTCCGTTTGTAAACAAAGTATTAGACGAAATTTTTAAGAAAATTATTTGAGTGTTGTTAATAAGTCCTTCGAAAATTAAATGTAATAATATTTATTTATTTAATTTTTCTTTTCTTGGCCAGTCCCTTCTAGAATGCGTCGAACTTCTATGCCGCACATTTCCTAACGGCGTAATTTTACAAATCTAGCAGCACTGCGTTCAGCAGAGACAAATCAGTAATCGGTTAGCAAGTCAGAGAAAATGATCAGTGATGACTTCTGATGAACGCGTCCGTTGGGTTGTTTGGCTATTACGTTTTGCTACAAGAGTCAACTGAATTAAATTTCTTTAATGACGTTGTCAGTTTTTTTTAAATTCATTTTTTTAAATTAAAATTGTATAATATACACAATTCGTATTCATTAAGAATTGTTCTTTCAAAGATATTTCCAATTGAAATAATCTTCAATATTTATTTTAAGACAATATTACCACAAACAAATAAATCTCCCTTTAGTAAGAATCTACAGCTTAAAGCGAAGGCAAAATACTGTTTGAGGTACTCTTTTGGGAAAATAATTGTGAATGCTAATAAGACCAGTATACAGTATTTCAGTTTTATTAATAACCAGCGTACCAAGCGGCCACGCGTTGCAGTGACTCAATCTAATAAACAATACATTGCATGCTGTTTGTGTTTGTATCCAAGAGAAAAAAATTTGAAACCCTTGGTGAGAGAAAGAAGTTCTCCAATCCTATCAATAAATTTTGATATGTAAAAAATTCCTTTTTCTTGAGCCATTCATTCCAACATCTCTTCTTGGTAAATTTCCTTTTTTCGTTATTTTTCAAGCATTCGGTCACAATCACCAAAATCGTTCACCTCCGACTTTACCAAACCATTCAACACAAAAGCAAGAGGTGATCTGTTTGGTATGAAAATCGAAAAATGAAATGCGTATTCTCGTACTGAAATTATCGAACTTTTATTCGCTAAGTTTTATGCTTGGTGATGAATTTTTTTATATATATTTATTTTTTTTTTGCAAAAACTTAATACTCAAAATTGTATATTTACGTTAAGAAATAAAAATAAATAAAATAAATAAATAAAATTCTTGTTCTCGTATTCGAATAGAAACATTCTGTAAAAATGTCAACGCAATCGGTGAAGAACTTTCGGAGATCCTAGTGCACAGACATTTGGCGATTGAAAATTTTTATTAATATAGATACTCAGAGTTTCTAAAAGCAGCGCTTGATTTCTCGTGGTTAACTCATTCGTGGTTAACTCATGTCGAAGACGGCATATATACACGGATAAGAGTAAATGTTGTGACTCCAAGTCTACTTATTCATAAGTTTGTATGCATACTAGAAGTGTATTTGTGGTGTTCACTTAAATCGTCCGCGCTATTGATGTGCCCAACAATTCATTTTACAACCTCATTCGTCTATCTTAAGTGCTTTAAAGGGCTTTATGTCGTTGTTGTCGTTGACGATGGCATTGGTTTAAGCCGAGCCATCAGTACTCTCTCACCGAGTGTTTGTATGTCCTTGTGATTGATTTGTTTCGATTAAGCAATACTCGCGTGGAAAATCCGATAAAATAGTGTGAAATTAATTAGCCATGGAGTGATCGGCGTTCGCACTAGCGACGTCATCGACACACCCACGCAATCTTTGCGTGTGTCACGAGTGTTGCGAGTGTTGCTTAAATAATTAAATGTACGCGCTTCGACAACGCATCCAGTTATCCTATTGCATGCCGACCTTTTATATGCAGAGTCTACTACTATTTCAGGCCAGGCAAATTAACAGGCCAGGCAAATTAATTTAAGTCACTCGATATATCGCTCTTTATCAGCAAAGCATTGCATCTAATAGTCTACTTTTGAAGCAGTATCCGCAACTCTATAATTTTTCACAGGGCTTTCGTTTCTAAAGGAAAACCAAACTGGACAATTTTTAATGCACCTTTTTAGTGCATAAAAGAAAAAAATATCTTCAAGAGCAACGTCAACATTGGGAATTGTGAATAGTAATGTAATAGTATATTTTTTTTTTTTTTTTTTTTTATTTCCCATATGTCGTGTACATATGTCTTTATTTTTTATTAAGACTATTAGTACATGGTTTAAAAGTTATTTCTGGGTTGTAACTAATTTATGTGAGCAGATCACAAAAGTTTTTTATTTTTGTAAGGATGTAGGGGAAAAAATCAAAATAGTAACAAAAATAATATACATTTAAATTAAATTAATACAATTATAGAGCAAAATATAGTAAAGTAAACATAAATGTAATAAAAATATAAAATACAAAAATAAACACATTAAACAAAAGCAAAGAAAAAAAGTTAAACAAAAGCAAAGAAAAAAAGTGAGATTGAGATATATATATATATAATTTCGAATTTATTCAACCCAGATCCACTGGCCTTGTCCTCTGTAACCTGCGTCTGCATTGTAGTTCCCTGAATTGGTAGTAGATTGACCCCAACATTTGGGTGTTTGGTAAGCTTGGTCTGGTAGATACGACTTATTTTTGTAATCTCCTCTGTTACTGTTGGAATATTAAGTATCACGATGCAGATCATTGTTAGTTATATACCACCCAGCCTTGGTGATCATGCGAATTATTTTTGATTGTTGTCTTTGTATTATGTCTGTATTTGATTTTTTGGCCGTTCCCCAGATTTGTGCTCCGTACGTCCAGATTGGTCTAATAATAGCTTTGTAGATCAGTATTTTGTTTTCTAATGTTAATTTTGATTTGAGCAGCCAATATAATTGACTAATCCTCAGCTTGATTTGATCCCGTTTTTTAAGTATATGGTATTTCCAGTTGAGTTTGTTATCAATATATAATCCTAGGTATTTGACTACGTTTTCAATTTTTGACTACGTTTTCAATTTTTACGTCAGCTCCGTCAATCTTTATACGAGGTGGTGTGAATTTAGTTTTAGTTGTATATATAACATGTACTGTTTTGGTATTATTTACTTTTATTTGCCACTTTTCAAACCACCTTAGGGTAGTATCCAGATGCTGTTGTAGTTTGGATGTTGCTATGTTTACTTGTCTATGTGCGCTAAGTATTATAGTGTCATCAGCAAATGTGGTTATCATTGAAGCGTCGTCATTTGGTGTTGGTATGTCCGCTGTAAAGATAGTGTATAATAACGGTCCTAGTACACTTCCTTGTGGTACGCCTGTTTTGATTTTTCTTAATGTGGAATATTCATCTGAGTACTTAACGAAAAAATGTCTTTCTGTGATAAAGTGTACTAATATCTGTAGTACGTTATGCGGGAATATATTGCGCAATTTTCTGATTAGTCCTTTGTGCCAAACTTTGTCGAATGCCTTTTCTACATCTAGAAAAACTCCTATACAGAACTTTTTGTTGTCAAGATCGTTTCAAATTTTGATCGTTTAAAATTTTATGAGTCACACGATGGATTTGTTGTATGGTCGAGTGTTTTCGTCGAAAGCCAAATTGGTGGTCAGGTATTATATGTTTGCGTTCTATCATAGCTCAGCAGTCGCTGGCACAGGAGCTTCTCGAATATTCTTGACAGCAGTGGAAGTAAGCTAATTGGTCTATATGATGATGGATTATATACGTCTTTACCAGGTTTTGGAATTGCAATGACTTCAGCCACTTTCCATACTTTCGGGAAAGTAATTTAGTCGAATTATCGCGTTGAAAATATTGCGTATGTATACCACTGCTTGAAGTGGTAAGCTCCCTTAAAAGTTTTCCGTCAATTTTGTCATACCCGGGTGCTTTTTTGGGCTTTATGTCGTGCTGTATACATTTGAGTATTTCATTTGTGCATATTTTTTTTAGGCGAGTTGGCTGGGGAGTGACTGTTGAGTTTATATGACAGTCATCTTCGTTGATAGTTTCATCAGCAAATATTTTTTCATAATAATTCGCTAGAACTGTCGCCTTATCTACGCCTTATCTCGGTTCGTTACTGCCCATGATCCATTGTCCATTTTTATAGGTGCCTGGTGTATTGTTTTATCTGTCAGTTTTTTTGTAGCTTTCCACAGGGAGTAGTCGGTAGAGCTTGTCGGAGTTAGCCTCTGTAAATACTTCGTTATTTCATAATTTTTCTTGATTTTGGAGATCTCTTTTAATTTCTTTAGTTGCCTTGTTATATTTATTTTTCGCATCGGGGGATCTGCAAATGGTCCATGCTTTTTTTAGTTTTCGTTTTGTGCATATCAATTTGCGAAGCGCAGGGGGTGTGTATCGCTTTGCATGGTGTATTATCTTGTCCGGAGTTGCTTGCAATACTGCCTTCTCAATGGTATCGTTTAGTTGGACTATAGCTGATTCTTTTACGTTGTCGGGTGATCTCAGTGGAATGCTTGTATTTAAGTTTGTGTTAATGTAGTCTCGATAGGTATCCCAGTCAGTTTTGTTGTTGTGCCATAGTTTGGACTTGGTTGTGTTCACTTCAGTTGAATTAAGTTCGAGTAGTTCGAGTAGTATAGGTGTATGGTCTGACGATAGTTCCAGTCTTGATGTTATGACACATTTATTTAAGTCTATGTCTTTGAGTATATAAAAGTCAATGAGGTCTGGCTTTTTATTTTTGGCTGTTGGCCAATACGTGGGTTCGCCAGTACTAAGATGTTTAGCTTTTGCTAACAGCAGTGCACCCTGTAGGTTTTTACCTTTTTTGTTTGATATTCTGGAGCCCCAGCTCTGTATGCTTCGCATTGTAGTCGCCTGCAGCTATAAAACGGTGTCCGAGAGTTTTTAAGAAGTCAAGGTATTGCGACTGCAGGAGATATTGTGCTTTGGTGGGCTATACACGGCTGTTATTCTTAGTGGTCCGGACGAGTCCAAGATTTGTATGCTTGTCGACTGGATATAGGTTTCTTGGAATGGAAGCAGTACGTTATGTTTAATGTTTTGTTTAATAATGATAGCAGTCCCACCGTGTCCTGTACCGTCGGGATGGCATGTGTGGTACATCTTGTATCCACTTATGTTCATGTGCTTGTGCTGGCTACTTGTATAGTGTGTTTCCGATATCAAAGCAATGTCAATGTAGTTGTTGTGTAGGAGAAGCTGTAGTTCATTGAGGTGATTTTTTAGTCCGTTTGCATTCCAAGTTAAAATTTTTATTTTAGTGTCCATTCTTGTTGTCGAGTTTTGTCAATAGTACTGTTATGATGTTAATCATATTACTCATTTGTTGCGCTAGTTGTTTTATTATATCTTTTATTTCCGCTAAATCTTTTGAAAATTCAGTCTTTTTTTCTGTGTTTTCACTAGCTCTCGTTTTTGTTGGATTCGTTTTTGTTGCTTTCGTTTTTGTTGTGTTCCTCATCTTTTTGTTGGGGTTGTAACTGATTTGTGGGGTTTCTACGGTTACTGGCTGCTGTTTGGGCGTACGTTATTCCAATTTTGAATTTGTTTGATGTCTGTTCTACTACCTGATGGTCATCTTTTTTATCGTCTTTCTCTTTTAGTGAGGGAAATCTTTTAATTTTTAGATGTTTGTATACGTCACATCCTTTTTTATAGTTGGCTGTGTGTGAGTAATAGTATATCGATATTTATTTTGTCGCAAGCCGGAAGTAAACAGTGGAAATTGATTTCATAGAATATTATCCCATTTTGTAATTTTAGTTTTCAGGTTTGTTTTAATGCACACAATAAACACGTAAAATATGAAAAACCCGGATGTAAAATAAACACAACCAAAACCACTAACTTTAGTTTTCTTGAAATGTTTGCTCCTTTTTATATCATACATGATGGAGAGAAAGGGAATATTATTGTCGGAGAGAGTTTGACAAAAAAAATATATAAGTTTAAGTTTTTTCTTATTTGTTTGCTTTATTTATTTATTTTATTTATTTATATAAAATTATTATAAAAGGTCAGGAGAAAAAATTAAGTTCTTTCGTGAATTAAGTTAATCACAAATATATAGTAATAAAAAAGCTTTATTCTCTTATGAAGAATACCTAAATAATAAGAGAAAAACAACAATGAAAGATCCTTTGAACGCAAAGTCAATACCATAAATGGAATTTTAATTGCATGAAGCAAATTAAATTTCACAAACGACTAGGTCATTTACAAGCACAGAGATAAGGACAGAAAATTTTATAATTTATTTGATGTTGTTCTCCATCATACAGCCTGAGAGGAAAATTTATATATTGGATTACTGAGCGAAGTGTCTGGGTTTTAAGTTGGATCATGTCGAGTTCTCCCTCCTAACTCATTATGCATTACTCCAGAAACTCACTCATGGAAATCACACATAACTTAATGAGAAGAACATTAACCTTAAATTTTACAAAGCTTTCACTTCTTAACGTTCACTCAGTTTATACAGCCTTAGCTTCTCAACTAATCTCAATATCTTTATTATCCCTGAAGTTCTCACACCACTTGGCATAAAACATTGAACTTCAGTGTCATTTGCTTATCTTCAGACTCGTCATAATCAGTCATTGTCGGTGATGCGTTCTCAGGCATTTCATGTGTCTTTTCAGTGGACAACTTAAGTAATATTTATTCTTCAAAAGTCAGCCGGCAAGTTTGGATTCAACTGAGCGAATTCACATTAGTGTGTTTAAGGGTATTAGTTCACTGGTCGTCGTAACTTTTTTTTCCCTACAATATTATTCACTTTTTAAGAAAGAACTTATTAGGTTGTTCAATAAGTTTTGCGGCTCGATAATAGAGGGCGTTGCTACTAACCTAAATTTTTTGCTATGTTGGTACACTCTTCATATGAACGTATGTGAAGTTTCATTTCAATCTGTCAATTCATTCTTTGTTTACAGGCCATTTAGTATCGACGTGCCACAGTATTTTTTTACAATGGAAAAAATCAAGTATCGTGCAGTGATTGAATTTTTATTTTTGGGAGGTTTAAAAGGAAATTTAAGAACGAATGTTGAAAGTGTATGAGGACTCTGCGCCTTCAATTAGTACACTAGAAAGATGGGTTGCTGAATTTAAACATGGTCGTACAAGCCTTGAAGACGATCCACGTCAAGGAAGTTCAAAAACAACAACAACACCAGAAATCGTAGAAAAAATACAGTATATCGTATTGAAAAATCGTCGAGTGACTGAAAGAGATCTCATTGGGCAGTGTAAGCAATATTTTGACTGAAGTGTTGGCTTTCAGGAAGCTGTATGCACAATGGGTACCGCATTCGCTAACAATGGAACAAAAACACATTCGAATGCGACTTTCTCAGCAACATCTAGAGCGTTTTCGAAAAGATAATGTGGATTTTGTGCGTCGATTAATAACTATGGATGAGACTTGAGTCTATTACCATGATCCTGAATCAAAACAAGGTTCTTCGGCTCCGAAAGGAGCACCAACTTTTTGGGATTCGAAAGGAATTTTGTTTATGGATTACTTGAAAACTGGTAAAACAATGAATTCTAAATATTATTGTAATCTTTTAGACCAGCTAAAGGAAAAAATTCGCGAAAAAAACCGCGTTCGCATGAGAAAACAAATCCTTTTTTATCAGGACAATGCACCGTGTCACAAGAGCATTTTGACAATGGCTAAAATTCATGAATTAAAGTTCGAATTGTTAAACCATCCAACGTATTCATCTGATTTGGCCCATAGCGACTTTCATCTGTTTCCAGACCTAAAAAAATGCATGCGTGGAAAGCGTTTTTCATCAAATGATGACGTCATAACAGCTGTGGAAGCGTATTTTGCAGCCCTTCCAGATTCTCACTTTAGGGATGGAATTCATAAATTGGAATCTCATTGGAACAAGTGTATTGATGTTCAGGGAGACTGAATAAAGTGTATTTCAAACCATAAAAAGTGTTATTATTATTGAACAACCTAGTAGTATGAAATGTGCTACATGAATATAAGGTATAAGGAAATTACTATTTAAGGAAGGCGCATCTCAAATGAATATTCTTCAAACGACGGGCGCTAGTGATGCCAGAGACGGAGAATGATAGAGAAATAAAAAAATGGGCAGCTGGACTTTTAATCGTTTTTCAATATCCTCTAATATTTTCATTTGTATGCTCAAGTTCTTACTGATCCTTTTACAACACTTTAACAAAGTGGTCTTCATCAAAAAAGCGGAAAATCAGCTCAGCCTGGTCATATTATGCTGCCATTATAAGCTATTGTTTGCTTGCCTTGTTCTATTGTTAATAACGTTGTTGGTTTGTGTTATTTTATACAAAATTTAATATGCGTATTCGCCTATGCCTTCGTCTAAAGATAGGATGCGAAAGTTAAATCGCTTGATTCTGAGTTAAGCTGCTTGTAAAATGCACATTAAGTATACATACTGTATACTAAACCTCTCAAACAGAAAATATGGTTATCCAAAAATAGTTCTGCTTAATTTCATCATATTTCTTTTGATATATTATTGTTGCTGCTGCATTTATTAATTTTTTTTTTTTTGAGCTGCAAAATTATTTGAAAATAAATTGTTAAACTTTAACATGGTGGTGGCACCTGTCCGCTTCTTTATGGGTTTTGCACTTTGTTGTTGGGCAGTATGATCTTGGCACACGCTGTATTCTTTCTGATTGACCAGGTATCATTGGCACGGCCTTCGTAAATAGATTCGCCATCTCGTTAGACCTCCGAGAACTAAATTCCCCATGTTTCATGTTGTCGTTTTTTTTTTCGAATTTCTTACTCTGTGTGCAGTTTTCATTTTCTCGACTTCGTTTCTCATTAATCACAAATGATAACATATTAAAACAGAACAAAAAAGAACGTACAACTAAAATACTTGAAATGAGAATTTGATTTCTACTCTAGAATTTTAGTTTTTGTTAACTATTGATGCTATGAATAATTATAAAAAACAAAGAGTTTCAAACAACTATTTTCGAAAGGACGCATTTCTCATTTCTATAGAAATTCGGCATTTGCAAATTAATTTGCATCTTTGCTGTGCAGAAAATTCTTCTGTTTCAATTTGCAAAGGGTGTCGTACTGTTTTTTTGCTTTCAGTGAAACATTTACCTAAAGTATGTATATGTGACGCTTAGAATAATTTCTTTAATAATTTCTAATTATTCTTTTTTTATTTTTCATTTAGGTATTTATTTATTTATTTTTCTCGATTACGTCGAAGAACTAAAGGAAACACTAACAATTCCGAAGAAGTTCCCAATTGGGCCCAAACTTTAAAAGCGATTCGTGTTACTAAGATGCTGCGAAACAAACAAAGTAATCTGATTAAAAAGGTCTCAATATGTTCCTTGTTTTGTGTCAAGCACAAAAAGTTGTCTCCTAAGCATTTAGTTGAGATAAAAATTTGTCTGAAAATGGAGTATGACAGCTTAGTAATAAAGTTATCATACAATTCGCAATTTTAAGCTGTAATGGGTCACATTAAACAAAATATAAGCCCAAGGTGAACAGATGCTTATGTTTCCGTTAGTTCCAACTTTTTTCTCTGGCCAATTGTTATTTTAATATTTATATCTATATTTTTAATTGAAAACTTTAAAAAATTATTTTAGCCCCAACAGTTTCCCGTGGACACTTGTTGCATTTTTAAGACCCATTCCACAATCATTGTTTACCAAAATGCACAATACTTTCAAAAGCATGTGCAGAATTTAAGCCACCACTGTAAAAATAACCATACCCAACATAGTTGATAACTTTACAGTGTGTATGTCATTTCGTGCGTCAGTCACTGGGTACTATACTCGCGCTTTTGTGCGCCATTCAACATAACAGCCACATTGTGAGCCTAAAATTTGCATATGCGACTTGACATAAGCGCGCGAACCAGCAAAAGGGCAGCGGTAGCAGGTCGTTGACGGCGATGAACACATTCTTTTAGACGACGTAGGGGACTATGATGAGGACGACGGACACCGGCGACAAATATAAATGTTTGTTACGCTTTGTGAATTTGTTGCCAAATTGCCTGTCAAGTTGTCGTTGCATAGCCATCATTGCTTGCCTGTCTGAATGCCCTAGCTCAAGTTGCAGTCGAGTATGTAGGCATTTGTGTACTTTATTTAGCAAATGTATTCAACACCCCCACATGTACATACTTTGGGTAGAGTCTGCGTTGGCGGTCGTTATTACCAATTTGTATGCTAAAGGTTGGAACTATAAATTGTGCTTTCAAAATAGTGCTTGATTACTCAAGACAACATACGGTGCTGTGGTGATAGGGTGTTTGTACAGAATTTGGTCTCTAATGGAGTTGGTCATTTTAAATAATTTTCCTTGTTCCTAATTTATTTGTCTTGAAGTCGACAAAGTAAGTACCCCTAGTTTGTTTTTTTTGGTTTTTTATGGTTGAGGGCATTTGCTCATTTGAACACACACACACACACCATTGACTAGGGAGATTTTTATGGGCGTATTTTTGTTACGTTTGTATTTTTCTCCTCGCTTCCTTACGATGTGTGCTGTTTAGTTCGGCTCTCCATTGAGAGTTGCACTGTTTCCTTAACATTTATTTTAATGGGTTCTTTTAGGCCCCCTGGATCAGTTGAACAAATTACTTTAAGTAACTGACCTGAAAAGGGTGCCTACTGTTTCGGTTAACTCTCAAAATGTGCTATTGCTACTTCTTATGGTGCTTCTGGGGTAAAGCAATAAAAACTCAGCCTGCTTAACTTAATTTATATTCTACATATTTCACATTCACCGCAAACACCGAGAATTCGCTCATTTCGGTCACAAAAACACGTTTCAAAGCACATAACTAGTAATTTTTATGAAAGTGGTAAAAGTGTTCTGCACCACATCCCCCTTCCATAACTATAAGTACAACTCATACCAGTCATTGTTGAGCCGATCGCGTAGTGTTCAAAAGGTAGGCGTTTCCCATATTAGGTAAATTGCAGCGCAACTCGATTCGTTTTGCAAAAAAGAGGCATAAAAAGGCGCTTTTGCCACACTTAGGCTTATTCAGCAGAAAAATACACTTGCACAAATGCACACAATCTACCCGGAGCGTTTGGCCTGCCTGACGTTGAGCACCTAGTTGTCCTAGTCGCCAGTACAAAATCGAAAATGAAATGAAAACCACATTGCCACCTACAAAGAACGATGATGATGATGATGACAAGCCTCAACGCTGTGCAAATTGAAAAGCCCCTGACAGTTTTGACGGGATTTTACCGTTGCCGTTGCCACAAGCCTTATATAACGACTGAGCGAATTTAAAATGAGCTACGCTGAAAAGCAGGCAATGGTTTTTTGTGATCTAATTTTTCTAGTCGTATTTTCGCTTCGGTTGCGATTTTTTTGGTGTTATATTGGTTTTTATTGTGAGCTCAATAATGAGGATTATTTATAGCACCCTAACAAAATGATGTAGGTATAGTTGTATTTGTGTTTTAATTTGTGTGGTTGTAAATTATCACTGAATACATATTTGTATTTGTTGAACTCTTTCCTCTTTTAATACAAACATTTAATTATTTTGTAAAAATAAATGTTAATAAAATGATTGAGAATGCGTATAATGGTTACGACGTTTTAACAGCTTGTATTAATTATTGAAAAGGCTGTTAATTTAACATTCGCTGTTTCTCCCGTTGATGGTTTGTGTCTTTGCTAAAGTAATTCTAATGTTACATTTACAACAGAAGTACCCAGTTGCTTGAAGTTTATTTTAATATGTATTCAAGTTTTAGGAGAGCTTTCAGTATTATGTTTGTGCAGTTGCATATCCCGAAAAGTGTAAAATCGATGTTAATAACACACTGTTAACTTGACATACTGATAATAACATTGTGTTTAAATGCGAAAAGCTTTCATGAGAAGAATGTACCAAACATTTTCGATATTATAGTAACACTGTTATTAAGGAGTGTAGCACCATCGTTGCCGAATGTAGCATTCACACCTACTCTGTCAGCGAACATTTTCTGGTGAAAACCAATCTAATGCAGCGCATTTGGGATTTTTCGTAATTTTCGTAATTTGTAGGGAAATTGTTGTAGAGGCCTTGGTGAAGTTTTTCTATAAACAACATACTGTCAAACTCTACTATGACAATGGTATGCTGGTTATCTAAAAAAAATCAAGTTACTTATGCTCAAAAGCCGTGAACTTGATTAACTAAACGATGCCCCTGTCCGAAATGGAACTTTGTTGGGAAAATGATTTCTGATTCTAACACAGTTTCTTTCGGCTCTCCCAACAATTTTTAAAAAGTCAACAACGACGTTATAAACAGTTTCAACTCAGCATTTTGTGTATTATAGCAGTTTAGCCCAATGGCTGCCGTTCTATGCAACCTGTTGCCAGGAATTGTCTGACAAAGGACTTTGTCGAAGAAGACTCTTATCCGTTTAGACTGACAGCTTTTTTGTTCTTATGGGAGCTTTTACAGTTTTAACAAGTTTTCGCTAACTACTAAAAAACTTGACTAAAACTTGTTAAACATTCTCAGTATCTTCGATTTGGGTTTTTTGAGAACAGTTTTCTAACATGCTTTTAAAGCTCTCTTAACTTGACTAAATTATGTTTTTTGTTAATTATAAATTTGTAAGGAGATGGCGTCAAAAATGTTTTTTTTTTGTTTAGTATCTCTTGTCATGTAATTTTGAACACTTGTAATTTCAACAATGATGATGATTTCAATTGCAAATGTTATATTTTGTATTTGTTAACTCTTCTATTAATTAGACTAGATTCGAAAAAGCATTGCACTCTAAAGGACAAGTCATGTTCCTTCAATGATTTCAAACTATTTTTATCGGTTGCTTACTATCTTGTTCTCTGTCTCTTCCCAAATATAACTCTGTCAACATCCCATGTACTCTAAACAAATTATTATTAAATTTAATCAAGCGTTACCTTAACCAGTCCTGCTGAACTATTGCTACGACTATTCGTGCTTCTTTTGCTGTTCAAACTTTGTTCGTGCTTATTCTTCAACGAACATTTATCCTTTGCTGCTGTTGTTACCAGCAACAGTACAACAACCATAAAAGCAACCATCTACAACAACTTATCGACAATATTAAATAGAAAATCCTTACTAATTGAGTGCGATTTTCGAGCATCAATTTCATAAAGCAAACAACAAGCTAGAAAATTACCAAGTGTATTTATTAAAAAAAGAAGAAGGAAAAAGTGGAAAATAAGAGAAAAAAGGCACAATGACTCAGACCGTAGAAAATTGTTGTTTGTAACAAGGCTATAACTTTTTTGTCGTGTTAAAAACAAGTTTCCAAAAAAGAATAAAGAAAAAAAGATGACCTGAGTTTCAGGGATGAGTTAAGCTGGGCTGAATTATGAAAACGGGAGAATGGTATATTGGGTAGAACCGAAAAAGGAAACTGTTGTTGCCAATCACAGTAAACAGTTTTAAAAAGCAACAACAGCGTTTACTTATAATACGGTATATATTTTTTTGTTCGTTCTCACTGAGCCCACTCTTTTTCCTTCATTTTGTTTTTGCTCTTTTATAAGTTCTCTTTGCTGTTATTTGCCTGAGTTGTTAGTTGGCATGCGAAACGCTGCGCTATAATTTTCGATTTTTTTTCTCTGCTTTTGTATTTGCCTCTATCTGTCTCACTCTTGCTCGTTTTTATACTCTTCACATTCTGTGAACAGTTTTATAACTTTATGATGAAGTTTGTAACACAGCGGATGAGACATCGTACACCACAGTATATCTTTTACTAAACACCTCTGTCTGTTTGTCCAATGCTCAATCTCTGTTTCAGAGTATACAAACTAGTTCTAATGTCTTCAATCTATATCTAAAACTATCTTACCATACTCTACGTACGTGTACCATACCACTTAGACTAGTGCCATTCAAAGAAACCAATTATCGGTATAATTTTATTTATTTATTATTCTATTATATTATTACTTTATTTTATTATTATTTATTTATTTTTATTTTTTTGGCATAGGCATAGTATTAAAATTTCTCCAGAGCCGAAACTAAAGTTTTTTTCTTGTTTTATTTTATTATAAACTTTTTTTCTTTATTTTGCTGTGTACAAAACTCAATAACCAATTATAACGTATTATTTCCATGGCAAACTGTTGCGTTGCTTAGCAATCATGCGCTGCCACATCCTTCAACTGAAGCCAGCCTCCACAAAAAGTCATTGCTGTGCGTGTGTGTGTGTTAATGAGAGAGTGGAAGAGAACACTCAACTATTCCGTAGCAACAAAGTTGCTACGGTGATGATGCGGCAACTTCTGTTGTTGTTTTTTATGCATTTTGTTGTTTTGTTTTTTGGAAACCGCGCACACGTATAAGTCTTGCACTCTTACACACTCGTTCATTCCCGCTTGTTTCTCTCTCTATTTTACTGTGACGGCTTGTGTATGAGGTCATTTTGTGTTGATTGTATGCCCTCTTCTTAGTCTTGCAACCGGCCACACCTGTTTGGTATGTTTGAAGTACCAAATCCACATGATTTCGTTTACTTTTGTTGGCTGGCAATATTCTGAACCGGGCTCAGCGCAACTTAATAATTTTCATAGCTCACTTAGGATTTTTTTTTCTAATAGCTTCATATATTTTTTTCAACTATTTATTTTTGTTTTAATATTTTTCGTTTTTCCTTCCTTGATATATTTTTCCTTCTTTCCCTTGTTGGTAAAGTTGCTTTTAATTATGTTGCGCAGAGTTTGAGTTGCTGATTTTGTTGTTTTTGTTATTATTATTATTAAATTATTCCTTTAGGTTTGATTTTTTGTTCGGTTATTCCGGTTGCATACAATTTTATTTTTACGACGGCTTGCTCTTCAAAACTCATTCAACTCTCATGCTCCACTCAAAAGCCAAAGAAATAGTTTACAACATTTTAAAATTATCTATTTTTCAAGGGGTTCTTCCATGTTTGCTGTAAGCTTTGTATTCATCATAGTAATTTATAATTGGATGTGCAGATTACAGGCATTGAAAAATCTGAAACCTTTGGAATATTTTCGTGTAGTTTTGCATTACTAGATACTACTAAAGAAAGTCTGATTAACTCAATTTGGTTAAATGTAAATAAAATAAAAATAATCACAATAATAATAATATTTTTATGTCAGGAATATTGATTTCAATTTGATTTTAATTAGTTAACAACGCCCATGCCACTTCAACTTAAATAAATCACTTTGACCAAATTTGTATAAAGTATTGAAATGACTGAATATTTTTTGTTTCACTTCTTAGTTTGAGGGTATACTCTCCAACTTCTAAGCTGTCGTCTGTCAAAAAACGGTTTTTTCTTTTCATATTCAACACCGTAAACAAATCGAAAATTATTTGGCCTTCACTACTTCACCCTTTACAACACCAACTTTACAATAAATATCTAATGGATTGAGTCGTATAACAGTTTATGCTGACTAAATTAGGAATTTAGGACTACTCACCAAGCAGCGTGAAAAAATGCATTCAACAAAGCAAGGCTTTTCTGTCATATTAGCCAAAAAGCAGTATGCATCAACTGCCGCTGGTCAAACCGAAATTCGATAGTCCATATACAGACCCATGACGAGGCTATGACTATTTTGTTTGTAACTGCAACAAGCAATATGCGCCTCATTGTATGCAATATGTTTTTTCTGATTTCTTCTTTTACGTACCATTTCTTTTTGTTGTAGATTTTGCTGATTTGACTCAAGCTCACTTGATCCTGCCGTCTGGTTTGATGGCTGACTGGAAACCAGTTTGATGCATCTTTATGTTCAGTTGTGCGTGAAATATTGAAAAAATATTCGATTTGTTTAGAGTTTGAAGAGTAGTTTAGTTCTTTTTTTTTTTTTTTTTGGTACCGAGTATTGCAAGCCATCAAACTTCGATTGAAATCCAACTGGCGTTTTGCACAATTTGAGGTTAAATCAACCGTTAACTTTTCACATACGTACATGCATACTTCTAATAAGAATAAACTCCTTGAAGTGCGCTTAGGGCAAATGATTTTTCGAGTGCTTCTAATGAATTTATAGCTCAATAACTCACAAGTGGGAGTGTATGTGTCTGCATTGGTGAGTATGCAGTTAAACTCAAAAAGTTGCAAACTTCACAAAACAACTTAAATTATTAATTTTTGCAACAACAAAAATGGGGAAAGTTCCTATTTATATAGTGTTGCCACGCGAAATGCTTCACTGGCTATTCAACTTTCTATAGATTTTTCGGTGCTAATTTTTCTTTTTTTACTTTACTTTCGTATGGATTTCGGGCAATCCAAATTTTAATAAAGCTAAGCTTATTGAAAAATTAAAAATAGAAAAAAGTTTTGTAACAGGAAAGCATACTTTTTTCTACTTTCTCTTCTTTCTTCTAACTTACTAAACGGTTTCTGAAAGCGGAGCTGAAAGCAAAAGTTTTTTATTTTTTCATACTGACAAAAAACAGTCAGGATAAGTAGAAAGTAAAGCGCCACATTTAGAAGACACTTGCGATTGACTACAGCTGGTCCTCTTCTTCACATGGCACCCTCTATTTTTTAAATGGCGAGTAGGTAGTGGTTTTCTTACGCGAAAATTTTTATTGTAGCGACATTGATTAAAAAAATTGTGGAATAATTATGTTGACAAGCCTAGTCTAAGAAACAGACAAGCTTTTTGTGGAATTGTCTCTTTCAAATATAGAAGCCACAATATACTGTCATATTTGCCATACCACTCAGACGCCTTTGTACGCGACCTGAGCCAGCAGTTATCCCAACCAAACAAACCGTTTATCATTTTGTCCCTTGAAACACTCCTCATTCAACAGCCATTCATTGAACGAATGAAATTGCAATTTGTGGAATTTCTTTGTAGATTTTTGAGAATTGTTGCCTTTTGTATGTGGCACTTCTCAAAGTTCGACTTCTTCTACTTCTGACGTCTCTAGCTAATGTGGCCAGTGCTAAGCAACATGCTCAATAATAAAGAATAATTGGTATGCCTTTGGTGACGCCATGTTGTGTCCTGAGTGAACAGCGCATTGTATTGACTCTGTTGGCTATGCTATAAAGCCTTAAAAGTATTTGTTTGTGTTCATTTCTTTTATGCGAAGTTTTCCTCTTTAGTTCTGTGGTATATTCTAAGCTCATCGAATTAAATTTTGTGGAAGGTTGATTAGAAAAGCTTCAGTGCCACAGAAATTTGAATTCGATCAATCAGTGTCTGTCTGGCAGTCATATACAGAGTCGGCGTCAATCGTTCACCTACGTTCAAATCGCGCCACGCCTACGCGTAATTGATTGGCGTATAACTACGTTCTGCTGAATGCCAAGTTACATTTGAGAAAATTGATTTGATTTGATTTTAGATTTGCTTTATAATACACACAGCGTAGCGAGACAGTATCGCAGAGGCAACATAAGACGCAGGAGTGGATTTTTTATTTTTCAAACAAAGGCGAAATACCCTTTTGAAAGAGCAGCTCAAAAATGAGGAAGAAAAAAAAAACCAAAATAATAATCATATTACTAAAAAAAAATCAACAAAAGAAAAAGGTTAGAATACAAATATGGAAAAAATAAATATGTATTTATATTTATTTATAAAGGGTCTAAAATGCACTCGGCGCGTTGCTGCCACAGAAAAAGTAATAGCAGAAATATCGCCAGCAAAATGTGAATAACAATAATTACATTCCCGATCGATATTTCCGATTATAACTTGTGAATGAGCGCTGATTTTAACTTGTGGATGCGATTCTACGAAGCAAAAATAATTACCAAGCGCGTGTCGTTTGCATGCATGTTCTTTTGACGAATGTAGTTGCATCTCTACGTATGGCAATGGCGCTTGACAGGCTTTTCTGGTTCAGTTACTTTAATCGTAGAGGCGATTATTCCGATGTTCTTCACTTTCAGTAGACCGTAATTGGGCCATACCTGCAGTTGGTCTTTCTGTTTGTTGTTTCTGTTTTTGTTGTACTGTCTATCTATGAAAATATAAGAACCTTTAAAGTACGCACATTGCGTATACAGATTAAAGCAATGTGAGTGGTACGGTATAGAAATTGGCAGTAAAGTTAGTTAGAAATCAGAAGATGAGGTTAAAAGAAATTAGAAATTTTGAGGATAAAAGAGAACAAAAAGTAATAAGTTCCAAGCCCTGATCAGAGATTAAAGAAGAGTAGAACTAGCTCCAATAACGATAATAGAGAATAGCTCACTAAAATAAATATGAAGAAAAAATATGGATTTGTTGACGAAGGGTACAGACTAGAGAACAGTAGATTATAGTTGCAAAAATGAGAAAATAAAATATATTGGACGTAGGATGAAATTAGCACAGGTTAGAGACGAGATATTTTAAGAGATGAGAATAGGAATATAGATAATAAGAATATAAAATAGTAAAGATAAGAGTGAAGAACATTATATTAAAAAATTGTAAATAATAAAGTATATAATTATTACAGAAAATTAAGATGAATACATTAATTCATTGAATGTTAATATTCCTCTCTCTCTCTCTAATACTCTTTGACCACTCACAGTTCTTTCAATGAAAAAATTTAAATAACTCCTAAACCCTAAGGCCGACATAAACGACGGTATTCTATAAAAAACATGTTTTTAAGTCCTAAAAATTTCCCTGCATGCAAAAAACAAAACAAAAAAAATCAACTGAGCAAAATAGAACAACAGTAATTTTTTTATGCTCTCACTCATGAACAATTCAATACTAATACATTAATGATAGCAAAGAGAGCTCAAATACACAAAAGTGATCTCTTGTCGCATTTTGTATGAAACGAAAATGAACAACAACAATAACACGGCTTCAAAAAACCTATAGAACAGAAGAGAAGCACACAAATCTCTCCATTTTCCCATTCTACTGTACTCACAACATCAACGGCTGTGTGTTGTTATTGTTATTGTAACGCGGTAATCTTTAACACCCACGGTAATCACTGACCCATGGCATCATTAAACTAGAGATACTGGAAGAAATGAACAAAATAGAGAAATAGGGAAAATAAGTTTTCACAAAGGTTTAGTTGTCATCCCGAACATCAAAGGGAGACAAAAAAAAGAACAGTGAAACGATGAACGATAGGGTAGAGTAGCAGAAACAGGACTAAGATTGCTATGAGAAACCAGTTCTTTTCTTGAAGTGTACATTCTGCTAACCAAATTGGTGTGCGACCAGTCTCTGCGTGTGCATGGTTGCTTGTGTGTATGTGGGAAAATAAGTTGCTGCATATTTTTGTGCCTTTTACAAAGTATCTTTCTGTCTTACAAGCGTCTGCTGTCCTTCATCTGTTCCTCTGCAGCAATCTTACGCTTCTTCGGAATCCAGTCAACCGTGATGCGTTGCTGTTCAAACGTTTTCACATTTCGTCATGTTATTTGCAGGCAAATGAGTGGATGGAATTGCAAATAAATTGATTTGATTTATAAGTAGTTTCTCGATTTGTCGAAGCGTAGATCGCATTCGAATGTTTGCTTCTATTTATGTGTGTGGATGTGTGTCAAAAGAAATTAAAGTAATAATTATTTATACATTGGCCATCTCTCTTTCTACTCAAGATGGATGATAACTTCATGTTGTGCTAGTTCGCAGTTAAAACCCAGTTCGCCTGCTGTCAACAGCAGTGCGTATGAGTAATCTAGATACGTGTAAGCAAATTAAATTAATTTGCAAAAACGTTTTTCGGCAAAATTTACATAACGTAAACAAATGCAAATATATTTAGAGTGTGCTTTTTTCATAGGTAGCGGACTAAATAAACTATGTAAATTTGCGTTGCTTATGCAAATATTTGTGCCTTTAAGTCAGCCCACAAACTGGAGGTGAAACTATTTCTAAGCTCAACAACAGGCATGCTAAGGAGTCATGACGATGTCTTTTTATGCTCGACATTTAATAAAATTGACGGCTGCATTTGATGTCGGAGTCGAGCAAAAATATTTCAGATGCTCAACTAACAGATTGAAGAAATATAAAAGAGATTGAAGAAATAGACAGACAGACTGTGTCTAAAGCCAGCATATTAAACTCCACAAAGCGTCAAAGTTAAGGCAATATTTCGTTCGCCTTTTTTATGACTGTGTTGTTTTTTTTTTCGCGATTGTTGGGTTTTGTTCTGCTCGGCTGTCGTGAATTAAGCGGAAGCGGAAGTGCTGCATGTGAAGCAAGACAGGGCAAGTGCAACGAATATAATGCTGCTTCTTCTCTACATCATTCAAATAGCAAAATGTCAACTATTAACTGCACTCCTTGTGCGATGCTCAACTGCAGATTTGACAACATACATCAAAAATGCGCAGCAATGAAGGAGAATATAGCGAAGTATGAGACGAAGAAAAATCGTAAGGATTTCGCCAAGTTTATTCAAATGTAAAATGCATTGTTGACGTACTAGCCGGCACCTCTGCCCCAAAAGGCTGTCGCTATAAAATAATTTTGCACGTTTACGTGAAATTCTTTAGAATTTTTTATTAGTATTTTTCCTTTTTAATGCGCCCGCAAGTTCATTTCTTTCACAGAAAAAAAAATATATTAAAAAAAAAAAGTTGCCTGCTAAATTATTTCTACTTTTCATAATGAAATCATGCGGTGTGGCATAATCATAAAAAATAACCAGAGGAGAGTGAAATTATTTAATGAAAACCGCAAATTGTTTGCATTTTCTTACGCCATGCAGTGGGCGAGCGTAACAATAAATTAAAAATTCCACAGAATTGCAGTAAGCAAATCTTTTCAAGCTTGAACCAGACCAGGTATGCAACCTACGTAGAAAGTTGTGTAAAATTAAGCGAAGTCAAGCCAACCAAATCCATGTTGCTACACAACGAATAATAATAATAAATATAATATAAACAGAATGTGCCTGTGGCTTATTATTGTTTATCTTTGCTAATTTTTGGAAATTTTTAATAACAGAAAATAAAGTTGTTCTACATTTTTGTGGCAGTTGAGCTAGTGCCTGCATGCTTGACTGCATGTTTGCATGTGATTTGCCTAGAGTTGGCAATTCAATTCTACTTAGCCATGTACTTTTGTGGCTCTATTGTGGGGAACGAACGGCAAGCAGTAAATTGTCAGTATTTTTCTAAGCCGAAGAAGAGTGTGCCGCAGTTGTTTTTGTATGTTTGCTCAGTTTTGTGGTTTTTATTGCACAAAATGCAGTTAAGTGTGTCCTTCATCAACGTTGCTTACATGCGCCACACGAAGTACGTCGTGTGGCAGCGGTGATATCTACGCGGGGTAGTTCTTTGAAACTATGCATAATTCGATCAAATTACGGTATGCAGGCCTAGAAGCACGAATAATTTGATGAAAAGTCGCGTTGCATGCTTAAAAGGTTGTGAAATATAAACGCAGTTGGAAGTGCAGCACGCGTAAAAGTATGCTGTTGTTGATGCAATTATTAGTTGCGCCACAAAAAGTAGTTCTAATTCGATTAGGTCGATCGCAGTACTCCGAAAATTTGATTAAGTTGATAAGTGCAGGAGTAGAAGTATGCTTTGTTTTGTGCACTACAGAAACGCAATATTATAAAGTTCGTTTGAAAAAGTATATTTTATTGAATTAAAGTTGGTGAGTAAATGATACGTATTATAAACTGCAATGGTAGAAATTTGAACAATATGTTTGTGAACACAATGTTTTTGAAAATTACGCCTACAAGTTTATAAATCTATTTAACGCAATATTTATATTAGTTATTCTGATGTCACTACGCTTTTCACATTATTATTACAAAATATATGAACGAAAATTTGTGCACTTAAAAACAAGCACAAAAATTGTTGTAATGAAGTAAACATTTATTACAATATTTTGCCGCCTAAATGAGACTTAAAAATTAAAAATGTTTGCATTTTATTTTGATAGCCGCGTGTTTGTACTAACAATAACGGTACATGATGCACTTTTATTTTGAAAAGGCAAAGATAAGTAAATAGCATATTGGTGACGCGAACTCATAAGATTTTGCTCTACCGAAAATCGCGCAACGCGCCTAAAGATGTTTTCACTTCAAAAATTATTCTGAGTATTTGAGCACATTTCTCGAAGTTGCCTTCCTAAAACTATGCTTATTATGGTTATGTAAATAATGAGTTCGTCATTTTGAAAAAGGTTTCCAAAAATGCTATAAAATACCTTACACCGTGTTGTCAGGCAACATTCACAATGGGGGTTGATGCTGTGGCGGCGATGATCACTTTCAGCAGCTTTCATTTACTTAAAAAGAGCTGATTGTGTGTCGCTAAAAGAAATTACTGAAATCTTTATTTCGCATCGAATTTGTTGTGTACATGTGGAGTATATAGCGTATATATACGCTAAACTGCTACTCACATTTGCTTGGCTCTGCATTCGACAAGTAAAAGAAAGTTAGCGAGAAAGCAAATAGACTGACTAGCATAAGCGTTCCAACGTGCAATCTCTTATGCTAGAGCATGTAAAAAAAAGAGGGAGTGAGTGCCAAAACGAAATTTGGCACTTGGAACCTGACGAGCATCAACAGGTGTCAAAAAATCAAATTATGGAATTAACATTTTTAGACGATGTACTTTCTGAGCTTCATAATATGGTAGAAAATAAGCATATAATTAGACTAGCACTCGAAATATTACGTATTAACTCAAACAACATTCATGGTCTTATTCTCGTTACGCTACCAAGTCTCTTTATTATTATTTTTTTTTTTTTAGTATAATACTTTACTCGCATGAGAGACTCACTTGGCTGGCGTTCGTTTTGCAACGCATCATTGTGCCGGCAATCAAATGAAATATGCACCCGTAATGTACTCGTGCGTATTAAAGCGCATCAAAGTTGATGCGATTGCTTGACTGACTGCTTACCTGATCGGTTATTGAAGTACGTTTCGTATACGAATCGGCATAAGCTGGTAGTCATAACAATAACAATAGGAACGTCAACGTTGACGATGGCATTGCCAACTGAACTCTTGAGGTAAACAATGACTGCATTGATTGCGATGATACTTGTTTAAATACAATGCTCGTACACGTCCTTTTGATTTTTGTTTCATAAACTATGGACATGGATATCGTTTTTCGAGTGAAGTGGCAGTGTGCGTCATTATATGCGCCATTGTCTGTGATGACGAGATTTTGACTTACGAGATTTTCTTTTCACCAACAAAAATACAGTTCTGTATTAAACAAAAAAATTCCAAATACTAGACTAAAGAAAATATTCTGCATACTTTTGTGAGCCACTGAAAAAACGTTATCTAACTTCGTCCTAATTTTTTTAAAAACAAATTCCATTATATAATTTCGCCAGTTGAAGAGCTAATCGTCTTTAAGTGAGGTTATGCCAAACCACAAATCTCTTCAGTAACACCGCTTACAATGAAGGTTTTACGGCTCATGCACCCAAATGTATGCAACAATTTTGCGAGGCAAACTAATAATTAAGCTACTTAGTGAAAGTACAACACCCAGAAAGCAAATCGAGTTTTTGTCTAAATCCTGTGAGTATTTTGTGCAATTATTTTGGTATTAAAATGTTACCCAGTATAGAATTCAACTAAAATAGCAAGCAACATTGCAAAGTATGGCCAAAATTTGTGCGTTTGAAGGACCTTTGCTTACACAATTGATGCTTGAGAAAGTTTTATATAAGATCAGCTAGAATTGGTAGATTATTCGAAATATGATGTATAATTAGAGAGCTCAAATTGCAGTCAAGTAGGAGAAATAAAAGTATACGTGCGAGTACGAGATACATTAAGTTGTTATGGCTACTGCAATGAGAGACACTCAAGTCAAGTGTTTAGTTATGAGTAAAATCAGAAAACCGAAAGCAAAAAATCAACATCACAAACGGGAATTTCTTTTAAGGCAAAGACTGAAGAAGTGAACGGTCCTTAGTTGCTAGTGGAGTTCAATAAGTCAGTGACTTTTTAATTTGCCAAATTCGTAATTTGAAACTGCTTCATTGGCTCTATTTACACACTGTTTGCTCTATTCTATAAGTTCAAGTAAATAGTTTAAATGTTTATATGGAATATATGCAATTCAGTAATCCCAGTAAAGCCCAGTAAAAAATTCTGCTGAAATTCCACATAATTGCGTTAAAAAGCGGAATATTATTGTAAGGTATGATACTAGGATGCTCAAATTATAATCGAACTGGTCAAAAATAAGTATACCGTATGGGGAATTTTTCATGTAAGAGTTATACTATTATTCACTGTGTGATCAGCAAGGCCAAAAAAAAGACAGTTTTTTCTTAATATTACGCATACGCTATCAGTTTAATCAAATCAATGTTCTGACCATTCAAGCACCACAGACACCGAAACTTCTGCAAGCCAACTCAGGCCATATTCAAAAATTAAAAATAAGTTATATTTGTTTTAATAATTCCTCTAGAGACAATTTGAGGTCTATTTAATTGCTCTGGAAAATGAGCAGTATTGTGAAACTGTCTTGTTAGATGTACATCAAGCTTTGGCCTGATTTAGTAACTGAAGGTACAACAATATCTGCAGCTTTAATCAACCTCATCGAAGAGGGTTATACGCAGAAGTATATTTACATCTAAATATCCGTCAAGTAAGCATTCAAGTTTCTGATTTGTCAAAAAGTGCTTAAAAAGTTACTTAAAAGAATAATGTTATCGAACCTTAATAGAAGACTTACGAATCACAAAATTCTTTGGTGTTAACGCATTATTCAAGTCAGAAGCCTTATTGGTCTGCCCTCTTACATGTGCGTGAAAATGCTTAATTGTTGAAGTGCGTTTTGGCAGAAATTTACTTTACTTGACTACCGCATCACTAAGACAACAGCTCAGCGCAGCGTCGAGAATGTGCACAGTTTAGGGTATATACGTATAATCATAGATGAGTCCCATAAGTCATATGCTTAATTAAATTAATTTTATTTGCAATGCAATGCAACCAAGTGGTTATTATATTTTCAGAGTGTCTGTTGTGCGCTTTTGGGATTTTAGCATAATTTATGAGTCGAAAGTCTCTGCCTGCAATAAGTAGCAATTTTGATGTGTGCATGAATGTTGTACTTAAATTAGAATTTATTATACCTATACTATTGTGCAATTAAAAAGCAACTTGCACTAAGTCATGTCTTTCTCTATATGTCTCACCGTATCTTACTCTATCTCTATTTTCAGGTAAGTCCGCGCAAGTGCTTTCTTTAATTGCCAATTAGACTCAATTTTAATGTGTAAGCTGCTAAGGTTTTTGTATGCAAACTCAATGTGTGCAAATTAAAAAGCAATACAAAATTTTATTGACTCGTCTGGCTTAGTTGTGTATCTTAGTTGTCCGTAAGGTATGTGTAGTTGGTTAGGTGAGTGTTGTATTCGCTGGTGTAGGAGTGAGTGCGGCGAGTTTTAAACGACATGCAGAGAAAGTTTTAATTTGAAAATTAATGACCATGAAGCATCACTTGTATGGCTTCTCCTACCATTCGGGTTTGTTTGTAGTTTGCACTTCTAATTAATTAAAGTGTATTTCGTAGAATTTTAGATATTACAATATTTACAATTACATTATTCTGGCTTCTTTTACGTTTGTTTCGTCGACTGAAGCGAAACCCTTTAAAAAATTATAAGCTTTACGTACTTTTCCTCTGCAAGAAAAGCAAACAAACTATCTAGAAAACTCACGCACAAGCAATTGATGTCCTTGTGCGAATGGAGTAAACAAATAAAATATTGAAAATGTGTTTGCGTTCTTTGTTTAACGTTCATCGTTTCGATTGTTGTGCGCCGTGTTCATTGCCAATTTATTGCCAAAGCAACGCAAAAATACAATACAACGGAAACGGAAATGAAGCGATCGTATGGGTGTGTTCGTATGTATTGGTAAATGCCATGAACGTGCCTCGCTCTCATACCCTTATGCGCTCACTACGTGTTCTTAGCAAATTAATTACTAAGAGCAAGCCTTCAGTATGTGTACCAAAGGTAGCAACGTTTTCTGGCTTCCAAACTAATTCTTATTTTTATAGTGATGAAATTCGTATATGAAAAAGATATCGGATATCCGAATACCCGAATTCAAGTATATTAATTCTTGAGCAGCCCCCATAGCCAATTCCATCTGTGGGTATGTCTCCTTGTATGCAACAGAGTCTTTATTTTTGAAGCTCCAGCTTTGAAATCGTCTTCTTATCCCACTCTGTGCATTCGAAGGCACAGGCCGGATTTGAGCACTAATTTGATGGTGCAGTCTTTCTACAAACCAGCGCTCCTTATAAGCATAACTTTATATTTATTTTTATTATTAAGCTTAAAATTTGACAGTTTGTTTTTCTAGCCCATATTAATTCTAGAATTACCATATAAATATATAGGCCTCAGTCAAAATCATGTATTTGGTCTATTTCTCTCACTTTTCATATATTCTTAATGATTTTGTTTACACTCACACAACTTCTTTCTTTAAAATTGCCAATTTCGGCTGCTGTTACTAAACAAAAGTATTTCAAATGCAGCTGTTGCCATTTGACCTCATCGTCTTGGTTTCGTTTGCCAATCTAGTCAATTTATTTTTAGTAAGAGCCACGCTTTTCAAACTTTTGCTCACCATTGTTTTCACTTACCTTTACCCACTGCGAAATTTAAATTCTTTTTGTTTTCTAGCCTTTTCCTTTGTCCTATTGAAAATAAATGAATGAGTTGAATACTTCTTTCTACTCCGCCTCTGATGTTTACTTATTCTAAGCTCGACTTTGCGTTTCTCGTACTGAAATTGTAATGAAAACTAAGTGCATGAAGTTTTGTCTTGGTTTGTTTGTTTGTTGGTTTTTGAGTTGTTCGCCTTCCATATTTGGTTTGCTCGTTTTCCCATTGTTGCATAATGGTTTTGGCTGAAGCTTAAATTTTTTTTTGTAATTTTATCTTTACATTACATTACAATAATATATTTTGTTTTAATTTAATTACCAACTTTACTTATTTTGCATTTGCTTTGAGTTGTATAGGAAAATATGTCGTCGCGTGAGAAAAACGAGCCAATGAAGGGTTTTTTCTTTTCTATTAGAAGCTATAACTAAAGGGACAATTGTGTGTTTGTGATGCAGATATCGCTAAAAACCTTAATTATTCGAGGCATTTTGAATACTCGTACTGCAAAAAAGGGTTATCACCAATTTTTCCTATTCGCAATCATCCTCGACTGCCGGTTTTATCACGAATAAGCTTTTTCTAAATCACTGAGTGGTATAATAACACTTTTTATCATACGTTTAGATGAGGTATTTTCAATTAAAAACATAATATTTAATCAATGTTGGCAATATAAGTTTTGCAAGCCGTCATCCCATATTGTAGTAGAACAACATAGCCTTTTCTCCGCGAGCTCCTGTCCATTATAATTTCTTGTAATAGTTGTTGCCTTATTATATTTCAATAACTAACTTATGCGATTTCCTCCACTTTACTGTCGGAATAAGGACTAATATTATATTACTCATGAGGTTATAACCGAGAAAAACATGCAAATTGTTACCTGCAATATAATGCTGTGCTCAATATAGAAAATACCAAGAAAATTGTTTTCATGAGTTATTCCACGACGTCATTTGTGACTATTTATTTGCCACTGAGTTGAGTTTACTGTGTCCGCTTAAAAAAAAATTCTTGTATCAGTTTAAAAAGCAATTCAAAGTGGTCGGAAAAAAATGGAATCAGCCTCATTCCATGAAATCAGGTAAAAACGTTTAGTAGCATCGAACACCAACTACAACCACTTTTCCCAAAACCAAAAACGAATTAAAATAAAAATTCCACTGCCTACTTTCGTGGCACACGCCTGCGCTTGCTCATGCGCTACAAATAGTTTTTATTGTGCAACGCCTACAAAAAGCAACAGGATGCAAAAAATAAAATACAATGAAGTAGAAAATAAGTTTTGAAATTGGCTGACCGCCAAAATAGGCGTTGTTGATGATTCTTATGTTGGAAAAGCTGGTATCATTGATTTTTTCTAAAATAACAGTACTTTGACGAATCTCATATTATGCACGCCCAAATGTTGTCGTATGTTGAAAATTTTTCTGGCTTTGTGGAAGACAAATATGGCAGTATATGTACGCGTGTTGTCAAAGCGAAACAAAACTCATTTGCATATGTTTAAATTCAGCGAACATGTCAACTTTCACAAGCAACATAAAAACAAAACAAGAAAACAAACAACAAGCAAAGAATAATACAAATGAAAAAATAAAAATAAACTAAAATCACTTCAAAAGCTGGGAATTTTTGCACATGTTTTTTATGTTTCTAAGCAGATTCTTCTACGACTTCATTTTTTTTTTATTTTTATAGAAAATTTTGTGCAGTTTATTGCTGTAGAAAATGTCAAAGCAGTTTTTTTTTTCTTAGATTGCCAACAAGTGCGAAATAAGCTGAAGAAAAATTATTTGCTTTATATTTGCGTGTGCGTAAACAAGAAATAAAAAAAATGCGAGAAATAAGCAAACTATGACGGAATCCTAGAAGAGCAAAAAATGGATTTTAATGAGATTTATGTCAAAGGAAAAAGCATCACCATCAAACATCAAACACATTAATTTGCCGTACGCTGCAGATGAATTTATCTTTAGGGATTGAAGTAAAATAATGTGCAGCATTTAAATGATAAATATTAAAAAAATAAATATTTTAAAGTATATCGCAAAAAGAAAATAAATTAAACAATTTTTCTTCAAAAAATCCTAAGCTCACGTGATTAACGACCAATTTGAATGCAGCACTAATTCTCTCTGCCTTTTGATATACGCGTAAGCACATATGAAGTCCCTTTGTTTTTGGTTTCGTCCTTTTCGCATTTGTTTTTGCTCTCACTTGAGATGCACAAATTATCCTCAATTAGCATGCTTATTGTTGATTTCGTTCGCACAAATGCTCTCTTCTTTGCTCTTCTTGACTCACTCTTGCTCTTGTTGGTATCTTTGTAGCAACGCGTATTTGAGCCAAGTTGTTCCGATCATAGGCAACAATGCTTTCTCCTACATATGTATGTATGCATATGTGTTTGTGCATTAGTGTGTGGTATTCGCCTATTCCTGTTAAGCTTCAACATTTTGTTGTACTACGGTTTTCGTTTTATGAACGCACCGCTATATGCTTTGCCATTTTTGTTCATAGTTCACAAACATGTCTGTTGTTACTGTTGTTGTTCTTTGTTATTGTCGGTAGTCGTTGTTGTTTATTGTTGTGCATTTAATGCTACTAGCACGGAAATTAGAGATAATAAGGATATTGTTTGGTAAAACAATAGCCATGCTAATGATGTGCATTTCTGGATGTGCATTTGAATTTGTGGGTACGTGTTTGCGTTTGTGAATTGCATTTATCACTAGGTATGCGTTTCGTATATAAACATTCGATATATGTACTTGAAACCAAAAGCTTTATGACTTTCATTAAACAAATTCTCGTTTATTGTACTGACAGAATTAACTTTTAAAGTTGAACGACTTCAACGTTTCCAATTAACGGTTTTATTAGTTTACAATGGCGTTACCTCTCTTACCCTCAATTAGTTTGATATCCAATACCACAGTTTTTTTTACTTTTTCAGATGTCTTAAGGAAATCTTTACGTTTAAAAACAATTAACTACGAGATAGTAGATAATTAATATTTGAAAGAAGTTGAAGTTAAATAGTGAATCCAAGTCACCATTTTCAAAGTTCTTCAGCAGAGCCCTTAGACCTGCATACTGAAATTCTCTGATTTGAACCTTAAACCACTATCCAAATTCAATCTTCAATAGAGAATGTGTTCCCACTATCGAGTAGAGTGCAGGGCCATTAAAAAAGTACCATTTTTTCAATGTTCGAATCAATAAAAAAAATTTGAAACTATTTCTAAATATTTTTTGATAGGGGCAGTTGCTACTATAAATATATGCCTTCATATGTATGAACGACTTTACTTAGGGGTCAACTGTGTACTCCCCAACTGTGCAATAATCTCGTAACAAAATTTGTTTTCCCAAAACACATCCACACTCTGAACACTTTTAAATAAAACAGTATGTTATAAAACATAGTGATCGCTGAATCTAAGCAACAGTTAGCTTTCAATAGATCTCGATCAATTGTATCTGTATTTGAACCTAATGTATTGTATTTCCCTGCTTAAATTTTAGACGGCTCTTTGTCATTTCCAAACTCACTACTGCATATTAGCTTCATAATGTTAAAATGAATTCGATATTTTTATTGAACTGAACGCTATCGCACCATTAATCATCGCTGTCACTCATCACACTGATGACGATCATCGTCGTCATCCTCGCTATCATATTCATCATCATCATGAGCCAGCGGCATCAATTTTATTGAAAAATGCTAACTTATTTATGACCATGGTGTATTTGAGCTCACTGCCTTCGTTGTGTTGTTTGACATTTTCGTAAATTTAATCACACAGAAAAATCTGAAATCCTATGAGACTAACTGCAGCGGATGTGTATACTTGTGATGATGATGATGACCACAATGACGATAATGAACGCAATGATTATGTCGATGTAGATGTTTCTGGTGGTGATGATGACGATAATAATGGACGGTGTTATCGTTTTACGTATTTCTGTTCTATATGTTGGATTGTGTAATTTTATGTATGGGTCAGCATGATGATATATTGACTTGTATCCAAAAATAATAGGCCTCCAGCCATCATACTCCCATGCAAATATATATGAGTGCATTATACATATGTCTGCAAACTTTGCTGTAATGATATTATAACCAATTATTTACGCATGTAATTTAAATGTTATGCATCATGTGAACGACGTCGAAAAATTATAATTATTTTGCTCCAATTTTTGTACTCTTCACATGCTGTGAATAGTATAATAACTTTGTTTGTAACAGTGTAATAGTGAAGTTATAGGTAAGTTGATTTGGTCATGACCGCTTGTCTGGTACCCCCTAAGATGGGGTACCATACTTCCATACAAAACACAGTTTTAAATTAGAGTTCTCATAAGAAAAACGTTTTTGTTTGTGGGCCTAATAAGCTGAATTTTGGGCGGACGTTTTTTGTGACGCGTTCACATTTCAAATCCACGAACGTTTTAATACCAGGCTCTATCGCCCCAATACTATATGTTTTCTAAAGTTTCATGAGTATTTATTTTGCTAACATCAAAGTAGCTCTTCCCAATTATAGAGGCAGTTTGTGATAATATTTGTATATGCGTGTTTTGTAGCCATTTCAATTCAATTTTATAAACCGATTGGCATAGCTTGTTTTACTGACTGCGTTCTTTTTTGTTTTTTTTTCCTTGTCGAACAAGTATAAACAATAATTGAGCCTCTTTGTGCGAACAGTCGACAATTCACGCATTAACATGTGCTTAAAGAAGCCCGTATTAGTCATTTAGAGACGCATATGGGAGAGAGATAGTGCCATGAAAACACATCCAATACGAAGCACAAAAAGCACGGACTGAATCAGCAGTAAGGACAAAACAAATTCAACTTCATTAGACACTTGAGAGTTGTTAAGCTTTCGTGTCAGTTGGAATATCCTTTACAGCCTTTTTTATTATATCTCAGTGAAGAAATAATTATTAATATGGTTACCGTCATGAGTGCGTGGGTTTGTATAGCTCTAGATGTGTATGTGTGTTGACGTAATTGTATTGTAAGCATACACTTGAAAGGTAAACTAAGCCACTTTTAGCTGGTTGTGATGCCAACATTGTAGTTTTCTTGCCTGCGTTCAGGCACATGTATTTTTAATACCCACACTGTGTTGCTTTGCAAATGTATGCGTGTGCGGTTTTATTTATTTTTTCTGCTTATGCCTCACTTATTCACTTTCATTGAAACAAAAACCAGTATGAAGCACTTTCGAACGGCGTTTAAGTGTTGCTTTCCCCGTCAGCCGTTTTTTTCCTCCATTTTGTGGCTCTCTTTGAATTGTATCTCTTTGCCACGCTCATGGGACAAATAAAAGTAAACGTTGCTGGTTGGTTTCGGATTTTGGTTTTTGCTCATTGGGAATCTGTCATTACCACACATCTTTAATGCATGTGAGAAAAGCTCTTGTGTCATGGCGGAAAGTCGAGTATTCCGTGTACGAAACGAATTTTCATCAATTTCAGCGCCGAAACTCTTTGAGATTTCAGCCTTTCAAAAAGCTGCGCATTTATTGAATTAAGCCTCTTAGTAAAAACGTGTGGATTATATATACATATATACATACACACTATGGAATATCGCCTAATTAAAATTTTCTACTTAAATTTTGGTTTAAAGTGCGTGTAATCATAAAGAAACCTTTCAAAAATGATTGCCGTCAACCTTTGTTAAAGATGCAATGGTACTATTAACCATATACGCGCTTATGTAACCAATACAACGAGTGAATGAATGTATTTTTGTTGTTCGTATGCTGCTGCTGCTGCTTTAATACGCTTGCTGTTGACATAATGTAAAGCACATAGATGTGGATAGAAGAGTACGTACTCCTATGTCTGCAATTGTAAAAGCATTTTCACGTGTATTAACATAATCAAATTGGATTTGTGCACACGATAATGATGAGGTTTATTATTGGCGGCAGCATCAGCAACAACTGGTACACAGGTCTTTGTATGTGTGCGACGGTAAGCAGAAGTGGGAGTATGTAGCATGATGAGTGGCATAGCTTATGGCTAAGAGGTACAAGTGTGTGGGTTGTTCACTTTTCCTAACGATTCTTTCACTGCTCACTTGTGTTTTGTTTTTTTCGTCGTTCTTACTTATTATAAATTATAATGAATCTGCTGTAAGCGTTAGCTATGCCAACAGCCACTTGTTGTCATCATAAACCTCAACTCCTGTAGACTGCCATAGCGATAACAGCGGCGTCGACAACCTCAACGTCATCACCATCATCATCGATATGCTGGTAACCGGCTGACTGTCAGCTAGTCTGCCATTAAGTATGTCCCCAGAATACGCTGGAGGCTCTGCTCCAGTGCACAGTGTTCGATGTCTGCTCATTTTGCTGGAAAATTAATGAATGTGAGTGCTCAGCTCACAACAACAACCACAAAACAATGAAAGCAAAAAAGTATCTGCATCATCGAAATCAGTTTGCGAAATATGACAAATTTAATTTTTTTCGCATCATCCGTGTGTATTTTGTTATATTTTTCGCCGACTCTACCCACTTTATTAATCAGTCTTGCCAGCCTTCGGCGATACCTGGCTGTGTCGATCACCACATTAAATATGTAAATCGCATTATATATAAAATAGAAATATATATATATATACAAGGATTTTGAAAGAAATGCATTAATTTCATACATATCCTTAGGCGCTTTTACTTGACTTTGAATGCTCAATTAAAATGTAAATTTTGATTGACGCTTCCAAATAATCAAGTAAATTCAAGCTACCATTGGGGAGGTTTCGGGTAATAAGTCTTAAAGGAATAAAGCAAAAACATGGGTAGAAGCTCGATATTAATGAAATAGAAATTTTTGAGGAATTTAAAGAACTTATTACGAGACTTTAATATACAAGTAATTCTTCACATTCTAACTTTCATTCACCATTACCAAAACTGCTGTGTAAGATAAGATAAACGATATCCTTAACAACAGCTTCTGAACTTAAGTCTGGCCTGGTATTTGTTAGTATCAACACAACACACTGTGCAAAAAAAGTACAACGACTTAAGCGCGAATTTTGACACTCTCAGCTAGACAGAGATATAATTGCAAAGAGAAAGGTAAGGTGAATAATAACATTTTCCCAGAGAAAAAAGAGGAAATACAGTTATTTAAAAATAATAACTACTGTATGGAGAGCAAGAAGGAAACAGAAAAAGACTAAAATAGCAAAAACTATTTTAAAGGGAGAGCAAAGCAGGAAAAAAGGATATTGAACTCAATACACAGGAAAGGCAAATTTAAGTGTTCTACTTTCCAAAAATAATTAAACATTGATAAGTACAAAATTTATACGGGTGAAATGAGCCATACACCACAAATAAATTCACTTAACACCGGAAAGAAAATAAATATTAGTAACGATAAACGACAATAGACAAATTAATTGCCAAATGCTAATCAAAATCAAAATGCGGATCAGATTCAAAACACTTCTGTTAAGCACAAGCAATAAGAAAACTAATAATTTTATAATCGAAACCAACATGTTATAGACAAGTTTAGTCTCCACGCTTCTTCACAACTTAAATATTTTTATTACGTTTTACCCGTGACTTTTTAAGTCTCGAAAGAATTTTGCTATTAAATTCATAACCACACTATTACTAATATGGATGTTAATACATCCTGTATGAATTATTAACACATTAAAATTCATATCTATGTAGGATCTTTTTAGTCCATCGGTTCAGTGCATTGCTAACTCTTCTCCAATTCGAAACTTTTAAAGATACTGCTAGAAACTGTAACCTGTAATTTCCAATATACCCCTCATTATTATTAACGATACGTCTAAGGAACGTATGCTGATTTATAACCTTTTAAGGATATTTTATATTAAGTGGATCATATTTTAAGGTGGTGATCATATCTACTAAAAATAATCTTTTACTAAAGATCTTCAAACGAAAAGTCAAGCTCTCTTTATGTAGGATACTGAAGTATAATTTGTCAGTCATCCTCTTAATACACATGCAATTCATTATTGCAAAAACAATCAATTTAATTTTTTTTATTACTACCCCAGCAATGCTTAGTTTTTCGCCTAGACGTCTTCAATGAATTTAGTTAGTATTTTGAATGTATGAAATTTAATGACATTATTCGGCAACTACGCCGCACAGTTGAACTAAGTAAAAGTCAACTCTACAATAATGACACAGGCGACTACACTGTTACTTTGTTAGTGCATAATTGGTAACAGCAATTTACGCAATTTAACGCGGCAAATGCATGTGGACAACGCGTACTTCTATATCAGCACATTGCATTGCATAACCATTCCGAAGTCACGACAACCCAACTAAATACAGCACAACATATAATATAATAGGAAAGGGGTGAATATCTTATCTTACTGACTTGCTACGCCTCACTATCACCACACATAGACGTATTCGTACGTGCGTAGAAAATATTATCAGTAGTACTATTCGTGTTGAATGCAATTTAAATTGCATTTAGAGTCCTTCTCGTCAACTGAGCGTGTGAGTAAATATCGTACCGCGGTTGTGGTCGTTCTATGCCGGATGTGGAATTTATCCAACTTCAATTTGCCATTAGTTATTTTACGACTAGCTGCGCATATAAATCAAACTATTTTTCCAACAATTCACATTTACTCTCTCAACGCATTTATTCATTCATTCATTCATTCATTCACTTATTTATGATTATTATTACTATTATAATAATTTGCATTAAAAACTTATGCAATTCATATATGCATATTAGATGCATTTGTTGTGTGCGCATTGCAACACAATCTTCTCGAATGATATTTTTTATTTCTGTCACAATTGCATTGTTTAAACGCCTTTTTGGCGCCAGTAATACGAAAAATAAATTTCAATTCAGTTATAATGAAGTCCTTCATTACCATAGATGCCGTCGAAGACAACTCTCATAACCACAACAAAATTTAACACTCTCATTGTAGTCTTGTTTTGAGCGCCTTACCGTCGCATGCATTCTGGTTCCAATGCTTTATTCTTGTGGTGACAGGTTGTAAGGGGGAGTTGTTGATGATAGAGCTCGTACACTGAAAAAACGAAGTAATTTAACACATTTTGATACACATTGCATGTTTAAAAGTATTCAATGAATTTGATGATACAATAGAATTTACAGAAGTCAAGAAATATTTAAATGGAACTTATAATATAATAATAATTAATAATTAATTCTCTCTACTTTAGAGTACTACTGTAGAGTACTACATATGTAACACTGTATTTCTTGAGTAATTTTTTTAATTTTTTTTTATAACTGGCTGCGAACTGTCTACAATTAAACTACAATAAACATTTGTATTACTTAGTCGAAATATCAAGTCGAACGAATTCAAATCAATTATAATAATTAGGTGATCTGCAAATCGCCATAATACAATCTCTGGTTTTTGGTAAGTCACCAGCACATAATGAAACGAAATTGTATAAGTTAACCTCTATAAATAGTTAATTAGAAAAATATTTTTAAAGATAGAAACTTTATTTTCGGAACTAATTTCCTTTGGTTTATGGTTTAATATTGGTTGCTAAAATTGTAACCCAAAGAAACAATATTGGTATCTACTTTTAAATATTCGAAGAGATCAATTTTGTGTGTTTGTGAAGTTCTTGCTATTATTAATGCATTAGTGTTGGGTTGCTTCTGAGTGAGTGAACAAAAAGGAGTTGCTCACTAAACTGAGCTAGTGAACATTTTCCTTCCCCATTGTTCCTTTTTGCTCAGTTGTTCCTTTTGCTTTTACAAAAAAAACATTGTTTACAGAGAAGTCTTTTATTAGATAAAAAAAAACAAATGTTTTTTTTCTAGAATGCCGTTAATTGCCTCGGCTGCGGGTTTCCCTCGAAAACAGGTAATAGTCAATAGTTACTTCTCTAAACTTTTTTCTACAATGTAAATATTTTGAGTATGAATGGAGTAGATAGTTGACTAGACTTGTGTACTGTGTAATAGATATATATATATATATATATAATATATGTATACGCATATATTCATACAGATAGATGGAAACCTCTACACAATACATTGCATTTAATTATAATTCTGTTGGCATTTAATATATGCGCAACGCTTCTACATAACAAATAGCAACAGCGTCAGCAAGTCCAGGGGTAGCAGAGAATTCACCCGAGCGCAAAGCGGCAAAGGAAATGGCAAACAGGAAACGGAAGTTTGAGTGTTGTGCATTTGTGCATTTGTGTGCTTCTGTCAAGCATTTAGTGAAGGTGTTAAATTTATGCAATTTTGTACTACAGCAGCAACAAGAATAACAAACGTATACAATTTTTTACCTATAAAATTTTATACGACGAAGTTGAATGTACACAAAAAATGATTTGAGACCCATCGTAGGTAGTAAGAAGTGTGAGTCAGAAAGGCGTGTTGGTTTACCAATAGTTCGATTGGTGACAAATTAACAGGCAGATAGACCGACGGTTGTACATAATGCCAAACGTGTGCTTTTCCAATCATCAAAGAGATATAATTTTCAGCTCTTGAGATTACGAAAGCAAGAGCAGAACCAGACTATGAAGGCAATTCGCCCTCTATCAAATTGCAAATAAATTGCAGAAATTGAATCAAACTCGCATGCAATAGCAAACAAATAAACTGTTGGTGAGTTGATGATTCAACAGTGTTGGGTCTAGAATACATATCAGGATACTTTAGCAATATCGACAACATGCCATAGACAAGAAAGCGTCGCTTTCACTGCTGCCTCTGAAGTTTGCTACAAAAAAGCAATTTTATGCTTGCAAAGGCATGAAAGCCTTTGTTCGTGTCTATTTCACGTTAGTTTGGCTTCGATATTCGACTGTGCTTGAGTAAGGCCAGCAAGTATGGGTACGGGAGTTGCTTGATACGAGTAAAGTAAGCGGATGGCAGAGAACGAGTAAAGTGAAACATATGTTGCGCATACAGCACGTTATACGCAGAAAACCACATGAAATTAAAAAGAAAATAAAAGGCAGACAGTAAGTGCGGCTCAACCAAACAAAAAAAAATAAAAATAAAACAAAAAAAAATTAAAGCAGGGAACAAAAAATGAACTCTCTTGGCTATAGAACGAATAGTATGAGTATGGAAAAGAGGAGCAACCATGATGACAGCAAATAAATTATTTATGAAGTGATTTTTCTGCGTTGTTATTTTCAACACTTTAGCCAAACACACACACATACACATACAGACAAAAAGGGGAGGTACAAATAACGAGCACTTGCTAAGCTTGCTTATTGTTGGGCATCGGTGTATGTTAGGTGGCCGACTTTCGTTCTAGAAATCAGCCTGGTGCCGCTGTACTGCTTTGTGTGCAAGTGTATATATGTTCATGTAGGAAGTTGAAGTGTTTTTTACTTTATCAATTGCTTGTTTTATTTGTTATTTGTTCTTACAGTAGCAACTTCTATACAATAATACTCACACAAACACATGCATGAGGCACTTTTGTGTGCATGCATTTCCGTTTCCGACTCGGGCGCTAGGCAGGCGCAAGCAGCCGTTCATTGTTGTCGATTGCTTTGTCGGCTGTACGTGTTTGTTTGAGTACGTGTATCTGTGTGAAATTGGCAACTGTTGCTTCAATGCAGCAGTAACAACAATAATAACAATAACAATAGCAACAACAACAACAAAAGTCTAAAGGAAGTTATTTATTCTATTTGTCTTTTTTTGCTGCTGTTGCTGCCGCTGGTCGTTTGCTCAAATCAAAGCGGAAATTGAATTTGTTGTATAAAATTTATGTTCAAAATGGAAATGTATTTGCTTTGCACTCGTTTGCTTTTGCTTTGGTGCTTCCTGTGTTTTTTTTTTTTTTTTTCAAATCGCTCTTTGGACAAGTGTATTTGATTAGTTTTGATTTTATGCGACTTGGCTTTGTAGATTTTTTATATTTGTTTCTTTTTATTGCTCTCTGCTTTAGTCATTTCAGGCTTCCCGCACATAAGCCAAAGTCGTCTGCTGAAATTGATAGTTACCGTTTGGTGGATGGAAAATGCAATCAAACCAGAAGTCTATCAAACAAACGCCACATGAGCTGAGTTCTTTTCATTTAATACATTTTTACAAAGTCGCATCACATCATCGATGGAAAACTACAGAGAAAATGTGGAGACAATTTTTCATATGACGCGACATGTAAAAAAAAAATGAATTATAACCGTGAAGCAGAAATAAAGAACCAAGCAATATCACAGCCGCATCTTAGTAAAGCATGAGTGACTTTTGATTTTTAAAAATTTATGTAAAATGCAAAACCCACAAGCGTGCAAAGCAGACATACACACACGATAACATAAGGAGATATTAAGGAAATGGCATTTATGATGCCTGTATGTGTGCCTGTATGTGTTGCCAACAAAGCCTTAAAAGCATTTGAAAAGTGTTAGAAGTTAATGGATTGTGCAATGTTCGTGTAATGTTATCTATCCGGTTGTCGTTAGTTTGTCGTCGGCTTTTGCTGGTATAAAAAAAAACAAGATGAAAAATATGAGGAAAAGTCTGGGATAGAAGGCGTCTAAAAGCATTGTATCAAAAGTTTTATGCAAAGAGTTTAACCTTTTGGTTAGATTTTGTATATGGGCGCTGCACAAGGCGCATATGTATATATGTATGTATTTTCCTCGGTTGAAATTGTTGACTTCTTTTGCTAGTGGCATATTTTACATAAATTTTTCTTCTGTCCGTGCTTTGAAACGTCGATGAGTATCAACGAAGATCGAGAGAACAGACTATCTGAGTTAATGATTTCAATAGGATAGCTCGTCTCACATACCTATTCATGCTACAAATCTTATGAAACCTGCCATACGTCTGGTCAACAACATTTTGATCTCTGAATTTAAAGTCATGGTTTTAGTGACATTGTCAATTGAATCTATCAATTTCGTTAACGAATGCAATATTGAAGTTTAATGTCAGTCGTGTATTAGGTGAAGAGGAGTGGTTTTACCTCTATAATTGTTATAATTAATTTTTTTTTTTGAAAGGTGTGCCTTTACATTATAGTATCGTACTTTTACCCCATTTTTTTTCTTGGTATATAAAAATGTGCCAATACAGTAGTTTTGTATGTCCAAGTCGTCCAATATGTTCTTAACCATGAACTCTCCAAAGTTTTGTTGTGTAACGGAAGCTTTTTTTTTTTTGTTGAAAATGTTGGTCCTGCTTTGCCTGTTCATCTCTACTTATTGTATTTACACACGCCTTGATTTCATGGATCCATTTTATAGTTTAGTAAAATTAAATAACGTGCACATGTACGCGATTACACCTATATTTGTGCAACCGAAAATAAGTTTACAGCCATTGCACTATAGAAAAATAAAAAAGCAGTTGCATATGAAATTTCCGACGCATGCGGTGTACATGTGATTCCTATTTTTTTCTCGTATTATTTAAGTAATTGAATAGTTTTCTTGTTATTATTTTTTCTGGCTTTATGTATTATACTAACTGCAATACGAGTTAATTGACTGTAAATTTCATAAAGTCTGCGACATGCAATTCAGAAAGTCATTGATGTCGACATCAACACAAAATGAGCTGCCATAATGTGTTGTTATATAATTATGCGAAATGTTGTGGGGTGTTCTGGGTGCGTAAGTGTGTGTGTTTGTGCACATGCGCTATTGTTATTAACACTCAACATTTTTAATGAGGAACAACATGCGTCAATAATTTAAAAAAATATTTATTTAACAAAAAAAAAAAAGACGTAATAATAATAATATAAAAAATTATAATTAAAATAAGAAATAAAAAAATCATAAAATATTTATTAAAAAATGAAAAATCTTGCTATATTTTTGTTGCCATAATTCACAACTGCTGCTGTGTCGTAGTTACGTTTAAGCAACACTCACCGAGCAACTGAGCCTGAGCATCAGCTGCGTTGAGTTGCATTAAATGCAAAGTTATTAACTTACTGCAATTTCCAGTGTTGGTAGGCAACTGCATAATGGTGTATAAAAATAAATAAAGTCAAGAAAATAAGCAGCGTTAAAGCAACATGAAATATTGTCAAGTTGTCAGTGCGGACGCATTTGTGAAGCTCCAATCGTCAATGAAAAACCAGGGTCCACGGCGGGTCCTATCGAGATTTGCGTCGAATGTTGCTTCCTCAGTAAAATTATTAACGCGAAAAAAAAGACAAAAAAATATATATATAATGAGAATCGATGCCGAAATGACAGTGACAATTTCATTTAATTGCTTTTAATTAAATTAATGAGTAAATTTTACAAATTGCTGTAAAATGAAAAATAAGTAATTTAATTTAAAGTACTGGCATTAATGGCGATGCGCATTCATCGATAATTTAATAAATTTAACAACTTTTCGTACTTTATTTCTCTCGATCTCTTTTAAAGATTTTTAACAGTGTTGCTGGTGTTGTTGTACAACGTCAAAATTAATTTAGCTTAATTAATTTTGAATAACCACACAAAAGTTGTTGAAAATATATATGCATATACTTTTTATTTAGTTTTTGTGCCCTTTTTTTGCTTTCATCGATACGTCAGCATCAGCATAAAAAGATTTAATTTATTAATGCAATTTCTGTATGTGTAATGATTATTTAAGGTTGTTTTATTTGTTTGACTTTTTCCAATATTTTGTTTTAATTTATTCTATTTGTTGAAAATACTCCAAAATTCATTATTAATTTATTGTCGGAGGCTGATATTTAAATCCGCTCTAAACGTACAGCGTGTTGCATACTTCTCCGAGTATGTTGTCAATACGCCCTTTGCCATTTTATCTGTGAATATTAAGTGAAATGTCACAGTCAAACTTAGACAAAGCATGTTGACAGTTCGGTTGCTGTTGTTGCCCATTTACTTTCACCTGTTGTGCATTCAGCCGTTGATTACCGCACTGCGCTTTGTTTGTTTAACGCAAACCACTAGGGGTGTCCTCTTTGTTGTTGTCCTTTGCGAAGCCTGGTGGCTTTGATGCTTTGTTAATACACACTGCTTTTTGAGGTACGAAAAAAATTATACCGCTTTGCTGTGCAAAAATAAAACCAAAGTCAACAGAGAAGTCAAAGAGGTGTTTACACTTATGCATTCACCATAAGAGAAGATGCTTTTCATGCACAATGTCAATCGAAAGTTGACTTAAGTTGTGCATTTTAGTAAAGTTCATGCCTTTGTGTTGGTTTTGAAAACCGTTTGGATTAAACAATGTTCAAAAACTACCATAAACGTTGCTTTCAATGGTTTTCAAGTTAAGCACGTACGTTTTTAATTAATAGTTATTGTAGCAGAAAAAAGGGTCCATCTGTTTAGGCTGCGTTGCGCAAATGCAAAAGCTTGTATGTAATATTAGGAAAAGAAGAATAAGAAGACGGAGTGACGTGCAATAAAAATAAAACTCTAACAAAATTACTCTGAATAAATTATTGGTAGCGTATTGATAATTCTTCTAAAATTCAAACTTTTTGTCCTCATCTGTTTATAATTTATTAGGAATTTCATAACTCAATGAAGGGTACATCGGAAGTCCGTATAAGCCAAACGTTATTTGATCAGCTTGATGAGTCGAGTTGATCTAGCCAGATTCGTCGGTCTGTATATTTTGCAATAAAGCTGCGTCTATCAAACCTATAATCTTTTTACTGTTCTCCACCAAAGCAAAGTACCGTTGGTCAAGGTAAGCCAAGGAGTCAGACACATACAATATTGGTTCGGTCCTTTTCGACGTAACTTTTCTAACCAAAATTTATATCTACCACATGCTATGCCTTTAACTAATATTGTCTAACAATAAAAGCAATAAACCCGTATACTTAATTATATCGCGGCATAACACATTCAAACATCCAGTTTGTGCACTCATTGCGTCCTTTCTTTAAAATACACTTATTTGTATTTGTATGTCTGTCTTTCAGGCTTAAATAATACTTATGATGGTCTAGTCCTTTTTCTTTTTTTTTCTATAACAAGAAATGCTTTCGCATACACTAACCGGATGTTGCTTCTGTCATTAGCTGAGTAAAAGGAAATGCTGTTAAAATAAAGTTAAAATTACTGAAAATCAAGTTTGCAGAAAGATCAAAATTACTGTAATTTGAAAATATTGATGATGATGAAGACGATGTTGAAGGAGGTGGAATGAATGACAGGAAGTAGATGGCTTGTGTGTAGTTTATATTTTTTGCTGATGATACTTTTTTGTAGCTGTTGGTGTTGTTGGTGTTACTCCTAAAAATTAATATCCGGTGTGAATAAAAGAAATTTATTATTATTATTATTTTTTTATTTATAAATTTTTTTTTTTTACCGGCAACCAGAGTTTAATGGCAACTTCCGATGGAAGTACAAAATGTACGAGCAACCGCGGAAAATTTGTGCTGAGCGCGTGAGTTGTAGTCGAGTTTTTTTTTTGTGTTGTTGCTACTGTTGGCATACTCCAGCACATTTGTTTGTCTTTAGCCGGAAATTGAAAATATAAAATATAAAAAATTTTTTACAAGAAAACACGTTTCTGTTGTTTAAAGACAACTGAAGTTCACAGTGCTTCACATATACTTAATTTTAAAATATACTTCTCTCTGCTATTGTTGCAGTGATGTATGTTCTTGGCGGCATTGTGTTGTTATGAGTGTGTCTGCGCGCGAATATAATTATGCAAGCGATAAAACCGCTGCTTTATTGTATTTTTCAATTACCTTTAAAATTGACAACAAAACAGCGAAGCCGTGGCTATTGCTTGCCACCGATTTCCGCATAATAAATGTGCGTGCGATATATGGCCATGCAAATTACAAGGAATATTTAATTACGAAAAATGCGCATAATTATGCAAGCAACATGGTACAAGAAGGATACAGAAATGTCGACAAAAATAAATACAAAAAATTAATAAATAAATCAATTTTAAAGGAATAAAAATAAAAAAACGAAAAAATTTTATAGCACATAACGTTAAAAAGCAACAACGAGATCAAAGAAAGCTTCACAAACAAAAAAAAATTGAAATGAATGACAAAAATAGTCTTTGTTAGTGGGCAAAGACAGGAGTGCAGAGGCACGACCCAGACACCTCATCGTAAATTAACTGCGCTGTATTACGCACGTAACGCATAACCGTAATTGCATCACCCCGACGTGGTCATATTCTACTCACATTGAATTGCATCGTATGGAGTCAAGTCAATAGGCCGTTTTCACGCTTATGACTATGTAACCTATACATAATATTTATTATGCTCGGTTTTGTATAATCTTCTCGCGCCTTCTTTTTGCGTTTTTTACTTTTGTGTAAAAACCAAAGAAACAAAAATATATAATTAAAACAGTAAAAATGGGAAAAACAAGTCGAGGCAATTAAAAATCTGTAAATGCATGCTGACCCCAGCTCATCGCTACAGCATTCGCCACGATGTGTAAAATGCGGCAGCAACAGAAGGCTCATCGTTATTGGCTTTATTATTCTTCCCGTAGTGGCAGCAAGGTTAATTTATGTATTCGCACACTGTGTCATATAATTCAAATATGCGCGCATATCTCAACACACTGACAACGATAAACAAGCGATAAAAAATTATTTAAAATTTAATTAAGCAGTTGCATCAACAACGATAATAATTATAGTGTATTGTGTAAAAGCTGGGAAATAAAATAAAAAATTCCCGAAAAATCAGAAAGCATCTGTAAGGGAAAATAAGTAGATGAGACTATCTGATCCAGAATTTCGCCTCGTTCGCTTCTTTGCTCTTTTATCGCGTTCGTGTCATTTTTGCAATTTTCGAATGGCACGTTTTATATGGCGTCCTTCACTCGCCAATTTTGGTATTTGCTCGATTTCGTTAAATTTATCAATGTGAATATTTACATAAGATTCAAATGAATTTGACATTTGTTATTATTATTCAAGCATTTGAGAACCACAATAAAATTTTAATGTCGTCAGGATAACATCTTAACAACGTCTATTTTGATAGGGAGGGAAAGAGACCACTTAGGCTTTGTTGTAAATTAATAATCCGAAGGTTTATTTGTAATCATTTCGAGTTTAAAATTTCAAACATATCTTTAATAAAATACCAGCTGAACCCCGACCGAATGGATTGAGTGATTTTGAAAATTAGAGTAGACGAACATAACGACACGTTTGAGGGCAAGGCTTCTATTTAAAAAAAAAAATTGAGGAAACCATTCGGAAGACGCTGTTTTTGTTTTAATTTTTGTCCAAAATATTAATTTCGCAAGAAGAAGCATAGCACAAAAATGTTTTTCTTGGTTTGTACGTTTCTGTGCTATGCTTCTTCTTCATTTCTTTGTTGGTGTTTGTGAGTTGTTTGGAAAAAGAGTGAGAGACGATAATTGCGAAGACAGTTAGTTCGCTCAGTTATGAATAGAGTCCTAGCGAATTTCGGCCATGCCGCTAGTTTTACATATAAATTAATTAATTTAAGAATTTTCTTCCTTTATCGTTTGGATTAATTATGAAAATTTTTAACTTTTTTTACTTGTCTCTTCTTCTTCTCTTACAGGTAAGTTACACCGATTCTAATATTGAAAGAAAAAACAACACTTAAAGTGTAGTAAGTAACGATATCTATACGAATTAAAAATACTTCGAAAATATGCAAACAATCAGTTACGTAAAGTATAGCACTTAGTGTATATATTGAATTACCGATTCCTTGGTTCCTTTCCACGCCCAGTTAATAACTACTGAAGAAATAAACAACGGAAAAGAAAAGAAAACGAATGTTTCAGTTCACATCAAAGACAAACACCCACATAAATTAATTGATTTGGTGTGACATTTGTTGCATTTATATTGTGTGTGTGTGCATGTGTGGATATTGTTTTGCTGCCCTACCAACTGTATTGCAATCAATTTAATTAATTTTTAATGTCATTTTCTGCAATTTCAATTCAACTCAACGCAACTCTTGCCACACAATTCTGCACAGTGCAACGCAACGCCAGTCGTGCAGTCGCGCCCCACCTGTAGAAAATCCATTAAATTGTCACCTTGGCAAATTGTGAATTACTGTTGGCGTTGCCATTTCCAGTTGTGAGTTTCAAGCCATTTCCGCTGTTGCTGCTACTGTTGTAAAACAAAGCCAAATGGGACACAAGACCAAAGCCAATGGTAACGGCATCTTTGAGTCGGAACTATATAAACATTTTATTTTTATGCTATGACCTGCCACTGCATCTTACATTTTATATTGCGACAACTATATAAATGGGCAGCATTGTAAACTATGTCAACTCCCGCGTTTGAATACACTGCTCACCATGAACGAGGGACATGCGAGAGCTCAGCAGTTTTGTTCGATACGGTTCAGTTCAGTTCAGTTGAGCTCAGCTTATTCACTCATGCTACAAACACAAACACACACGCATGACCACAGGCCAACACAAATACGCATTCACACACACACATACACACACGTACACCAAAACAACCACAAACGCCTAAACAAGGACGCTCTTGACAGAAATGCCACAAAATGTTTCTCGCCTTCGGTTGCTGTTTCTGCTTCTGCTGCTTGGTTGGCCAAAGTAATTTCTTAAAGACATTGGCAACCCTTCTCCTACTTATTTTGCCAACCGCTTCACTTCTTATTCACTCACTCTTTCGGTCGCTCAAACCGCAAACGCATTTTTGCAAATGTCATTTTGATGTTGACTAAGAAACATCGAAGTGCGTTTGGCATATGAGTGTTTCATACGACAGAGTGTTGTGTGTGTGTATGTGTGTGTGGGTAGATAAGTTTCCATATTAGTTACGGTTTATACTTGCATATGACAGTGCATTCAGCGTCAGAGTCATCGTTATGGCTCCCATGCTGATGTTTTACATTTCCAGTTGTTGGGTCGACGCTTTAGTGCAGCGATCGCTCGGTTGCTGCCACCCAGAATTTGTGACTATGTCTTTCAGTTTACAAATTATACTTCCATATTTTCTTAGAAATCCATCTGTTAAATTCCTTTTTTCGAAATATGCAAGCATATATGCTACTTTCAATAAGCCTTATTTATATGCGTAATACTGAAATGTAAATAATAGAAATAATATAATGTGAGCTGTACTTTTTTGTAGATTCCGTTAAGTCGTACAGAGTTAATATTTTTTCTTCTCTTTGACCACTATAAAGGACGTAAACTGAAATATGTTGAAAATAAATAGTAAAAAATGTCGTTCGGTCTGTTTAGGCGTTGATAGTTTATTGCCCATAAAAATATGCAGTATTTTTTTTTCGTTTCACTGTTTCCCAAAATCATTTATTGCACTGTTCTTTCATACTATTCCCCATTAATATTCTCTGCCACGCCTATGAACAGCCATTGCAACAATGCACAAAATCACACACTTTATGTTGTTTTTTGGTATACTGCTAAAGAATTAATTTGTGCACTTTTTGATGCCGACTCACGTTTATTTTTATTGATTCAGGACTTGTTTTTTTATTATATTTTTTTTTATGTTGTCAAACTACATGACAATACCAATAAAATAGTGCATAGTGGTATAATAAACTTGAAAATTGTTTAATATAAAATAAACAAATTGATAGGCTAAATAAATTTAAGGAAAAAATTAAATTAAAGAAAAAGTTGGTGATCAAACTTCGTACTCAAAAATTGTGGATTAATAATAAATGGGGGAAACCCACGGCCAGCACATTCGACCGCATTCTAGAAAAAAGATTTGATTTTGTTCACTCATGAGCAACCCAACCAAAGAGTGTAAATTTATATGAATGAATTAGTTCTCTCTGAACCCAACACTAACACATTAAGAGAGGAGATTGTAGGAGAGAGAGAGAGAGCGCGTAAATACACAAAATTGGGTAATAAACACTACATATTCTCTTAAACAATCAATTTTTCGGCTTATTCTTAATGTCTACCAAGACAAACCTTCGTACCTTTTGGAAACTTTTCCTAAGTTTGCGATTTTCCCTTTCAGTATGAAAATGTTGTTGGCTTTGAAAACCGTAGGCGGGAAAGTCAATGAAGAAATTATATAACACGTGAAATAGCGTTTATCGATTATATGGAAAAATTAACAAACGACAAGTAGGGTTATTTATCCAGCTTAAGAAGATCAGTGCATGTAATGCCACTGGTAAATGGGTAACTTCATATGAGCGAAATATCTAGAGAATATCTCAATCAAATCGTTAACAAGAATCAGGATATTTTCGTTAGCTCTTACGTAAACTCGTACAGTAGCCCTTATTTCATGTCGTGGAATCCTTTGGTACCCATTAAATTTTTTTTTAATTTCCTTTCTCAGTCGTAATAATTTAACTTATGCATCTGAAATCATTGATAGCTAATGGTGCTGCTTTTACTTAAACTAACACATACCAATTTCTCCGCTGGGGATTTTGTAAAGCTATGACATTGTATTTCCAACCCACGTATCCACTAACTACATGTTCGTTCGTTGGGCACGGAATGTTATTGAATTTTATTTAGAAATAAATACGGCAATTTTTGTCAGTGATTTTTCGTGCTTTGTTGCACAAACAAACAAAGCAGTTCACCAGTGTGCAAAACTGTCGTGCTGATATCATTCACCATGCGCCAACAACGGACAGTAATATTGGTATTGATGGAAATTATATGTTTGCCAACCATCAGAAGCATCGTTTTTGCTCAGTCTACTCAACAAATGTCCAGCCCTCTTTGATAGTTGCAGTTGTTGTCACGTGTTTGCGCCCGTATTGCACGTGACTGGTTCAAAATGTGTGATAGAGACAGTTAGACAGAGAGAGAAAATAATATGAATAACGATTTTTCATAGCATATTCGAGAATATAATAAAATAAAATTTATTTGTTTGAAACAAAATGTTGCCAATGTTGCATAATGACTGCGATGATATATGTTGGGTTATTAATTTTGATATAATTCATTTCAGTGTAAAGGACATTTTTTCCATGCATTTTTTGTGAATAGTACAAATCATATTTGGAAAGGATATCTGTGTGTATGTGTGCGTATGTTCGGGTGTGTGTATGTGGTCAATTCAGTTACAATTGCAATTTCGTGCTTATGAAGTTGCATATTGGTTTGTTGGAAAAAGAACATCAAAGCTAAGCAATGCAAATCAAAAGCGGTTTGACACAAGTTTTTGTGCACTTTCTGCTGCTGCTGATGTGTGTACAAGTCAATATTGGGTTTTATTTGTCTGCTAAGCAAATACTAATAAACATTTTGCAGTTGTGAGTTTATATTCTGAGTTCTGGGTATGAGAGTGACTCTGGCTCCGGAGTTTGTGTCGTACGTAGTTGACGACGATTGCACAGAATTAATATTTTAATATTAAAATATGCATGGACTCGTATACGTTTGTGAAATGCCAAAGCCCGTATCCTTTTGAGGAGACTGGGAAAGTGAATGACAACGCGCGGGTGAGGAAACGTGTCATATTGAACAAGTTGTCAAAAGCATAGTTGGCGTTGGTGTGAGCAGTGTGAAATGTGATTGTGGCAACTTCAAAACATCATCGTCACGACCGTAACAGGGGCAGCAGCTGTGTGCTTCATGTTGCCGTCGGTGATTGTCACCAATATTATCGGCAAACATATGCGTATTGAATTGTGTGAATCGCGTACAGATGGAAAAATGATATATATGTACCGCACTCTGCTACCTGCCATTGTTGTGTTGTTTGTTCGTCGTTGTTATTATTGTTTTTGTTTTTGTTATTTGTAGCTACCTGCATTCCAATAAAAAAATGCATACACAATATTATAAAAAATTCTTATACTCAAACAAGTTCAGGGCTATTCTTCATCTTCCATTTTTGTACACTCTGCTCAGAACAAATAAGTGTGGTATTGAATAAAGTCGATAGCTTTTGCTTAATTCCTACATGCAAATTGCGTATACCTTTACAAGGTATGACGTAGTTGTACAAATATATCTATCAACATGTCGCCCCATGGGAGTTATGTGAAAATATGACATATCGTTGTATATTAAGATTTAGTCGTACAGATGCTTAGTAACTTTAATTCGGATCTTCTTCAAGCTTTGAAACTCTAGTTGAGAAAGCTAGACATCAATAAAGGGCTGCTTTTATCTATGTCTATATCTATTTATTATAATCGAGCAGTAACTTTTAAATATTCGACTGTCTTAATTATACATTAAATATTGCAAGATTATTTTCTCTTTCTTGATGGTGTGGGGCAGCCAGCTTTATCGACAGACTTACGGCAAGGTGACTTTTTCTGTAGGCTCTTTGTGCGATATATCATATATAAATAGCCCTTACAAGCTTAAATAAGATCTTAAAAAAAACTGTGCACCCGTCTGTTGTTTCTGCGACATGGACTATGGACACTATGCACAAATATCAGTCGCTTCTTCTATTAGTACATCCTAATGGACTACGTTAAAATAAAATACAATTCTTTATACAAATAAAGAAAATTATATATTTTTAAAGAAATGTCATTGGATATTTTCCGGTAGTTTTGAATACCCATTTATCGACGAGTCGATAATATTGCTTAGTTCATTGAAAGGTTTTGCTCATACTCATACAACATATGAATAATCCTCTTTTTTATCCATTTGCCTGAACCTACTGCAGTTGATATTTTCCATTCATATCAACCAATTGCCATACGACTTAATTCTGAGCAACCCTTTTCAATATTCTGCTCATTATTCTCCTGCCTTCGTATCAAAATAAGGTAAATAAGAAAGACTAACTAAAACAAGAGAAAGAAACCAAACCGCACAGCACAGCAAAGTTCAAATTAAATAAATCCACTTAAGCCTTTTGATTCTACAGCTCATGGCCCCATGTCCTGGCATAGAGCCAGATTTATACGCCACAAAATGAACACAAAAAAATAAAACAAAATAAAAGGAAACGAAAATGGGAAGACACACAAGTAGATTAATCTATTATCGATAAGTGCAAGCGTATAAAATTTATAACCGTAAAAAACAGACAACAGCACACACATGAGCACACATACAGTTGGTGGCTGCCTGCAGTTGCTTTCAAGGATATGCCAAAGTGAAGCAAAGCACAGCAGAGCAAAGTGAAGCAAATAGTCAAAAAAGAACAAATCGAAGTGGTTGAACAAAGAACAACAAAAACAGAAGCAGGAGCAAAATGCATTTAAGTGCTTGAAAATTGTTTTCGATATTACGGGGCCAGGACTGCTGCCTTTAGCTGCTCCTTTATTTCTTGTGCTTTTGGGCGGCTTCGAAAACCAAGCTTTGTGCGCCTCTGGTCAAGTCTTTTTATTCGCTTCATTTTGTTCATGCTCAATATTTTGGGCATCGGCCAAAAAACCAATTGTTGCTTAACTTACTCGACAGACACACTCACTAGACAGTCGTCGGACTTTGTTCTTGCCTATGGCTCACTTGCAACTGTTGAAAGTTATTCAATTTATTAGCAAAGGACATTGTCGTACGGTTTTCTTGGTATTAAGTTTATTGTGTTTGATTGCAATAAGTGTAAGAGAGTGGGCGTGGCGTGTGTTTGATTTATTGAATTAATAATGCGATAAGCTCAACTTTCCATTCTTACATTAATGTCTCTAATAATGACAACTTTATAAGTTTCTTCCTTTTCTTTTTAAAGTTGTCTATCGTTGCTCTCTGGAAAATACACAAATTTCACGCGTTTATATTGTAACACCACGACAGGCGAATGTGAACTTTCTTATCTATATATTAATACGGAGACACGATTTTTGTAAAGTTTTTTGTATTTATGCGGGTGGACGAATTTCGATACTAGTGCATATAAAACTATTTTATTCATTTCTGATCAAGCCTTGGCTTACTGTCACATTAACAATGGTGGCAGCTGAAGAAGGGCCCTTATGGTGAACAGCAGCGGTAGCGAAACGTCGTCATTTTTGTTATCGAAGAAATTGTCTGACAACTGCTGATTGTGTGCATTTATGCCTTGTAAATTTTTACGATATATTTTTTATCCCTTCTTTGAGCTCGTCTGCACCCCCCAATAACGACACGCCTTGGCTACTGTCTTCGTCAAAACTGCTGTTGCTTTTGCTGATGCTGCGGTTGCGTGTGGCAAGTACAAAAACGACCTCAGCTGTTTACAGCAACAACGAAAATTGCGCGTTCACTTGCGCCAAATGGGATTTTTTTTTTTTTTTTTTTTGTACGCCGTGTTGCTCTTATTTGACATTTTTGCTGTGACAACGTATAAAACAAAGTAAAAAAACTGAAATAATAAAAAAGAAGCGCTCTTAACCACATCGAAAAGAAGTGGTAAGCTGCAAAGCGCACTCTCACATTTCACTTTGCGCTTTTTTATGTTTTCAATTTTTATGTTGATTTTACAACTAAAAAAAAAAATTGTGATAGAGAAGCGGTAAACCATTTTGTTGTTGTTTTTTTTTTTAAGTTTTACTAGTCTCAAAGTAATCTGCACAGTGGGTCGCTATAGATCCACAAACGAGAGAGAAACATATTAATTTGAAAGCGCTCCACTGAAGCTTCTACTTCTGACGGCGTAAATTATGAGCTTCACTTCACATTTTAAGCTCATAAAACCAAAAATAAAATATGCTTTTTTTTATATAAAATTTTTGACAACGTAAAACTTTGTTAATATATAAATATATTGGTTTTAAGCTATGTCAGCATACAATAGACCATAGAAGGATAACATTTTTGTCAAAGGATCTTACTGAGAATATAATCTTTTATCACCCACAACAGTTTTTGCTTCTACTTAAGCTATAACCCAGTCCACAGATATAATGAAATTGCCAATGAATCAATAAGAGTAAGATGAGAAATACGCTTGTTATCTAACCCAACATACTAGTAATATATGCAATATATATATGTAAAATCGTTTGTGCGTTTTTAGAACCGCGTCTTCTCCGGATCTATCACAGCTATCGAGCTAACATTTTTATATTGCGTTCGGTTCCCAGTCTCCTGTTTTTTGTAGTACCGGGTAGTTGGCCTGGGAGTGGGCTTATTTCACTTATTCAGATTTAAGTGTATTATAAAAGTTCGTTGCTGCGATCAAAAAGTAGGCACCGAGTTCTCATTCTAACATTATAGAATCTTCTTAATTGTTTTAAAGTAAAGGCAGTCTGTTTTGTTTTCTGATCCAAGTTGTAAGTAGCACACGCCCTTTTTGTTTAACATACTAAAATAGGTTGGTCCGTTGTTCCCCCCTCCATCAGTTAGTAATACATATAGCAAATAGACCACATAAACTTCAAATAAGCAAAATTGACTTTGCTACAATTTGTTATGAAAGTGATTAATTGTCACAGCAGCCGCTATCACTCAAGACTTTTGACGTACACTAATCCGTTGGCGTACTCCCTCACCCATATCTCAACAAGGCGTAGACTAAATATGCTACACCCGAATCTCCCACTAAGAAGGAATCAATAGACTCAGTCATTGCTTTTACGGCTCAACGTGCATCATAATCACCTTAGTCTAAGCTTCATTTTTTTTGAAAGTATTTATTTATAATCCGACAAATTGTTATGCAATTTACTGCAATAAATATTATCCTTAATTAAATAAAAAGCACTATAATTGAATTTTTTTTGGCAGGTTAAAATAATTAAATTGGTTTTCGATTTGGATTGGTTAATTTTGTGGGAATGAAGTAATAAAATCAAGGGTCAAAATAAGAATACGCCATGATTAGTCTTCTAAAAGAAGTTTCATTACCAAAACATAATTTGTTGCTGTACTTAAGGTTATTAGACATTTTTTTAAAACTATTTTCATCGTAGACGTTATTGCTTAAGCTATCGAATTGCTGGGCAATGTCAAGTGGTAAAAGGTATTTGATCATTTTTTTTTTCTATTCTTACAAACACGAAAGTCACATACCTAGTTTGTTTCGATAAAGTCTGGGAGTAGAATTTCACCAAGCATAGCTTAATGCGAAGAATCAGAAATTTCTTATGCGCTGTAAAGAAAATCATTAAATATTAGCAATTAATAGCTGTGTTCTTCGAGTGCAAGTAGTGTTCTTACTTTTCGCCATTTATCCTTTTGGCGCATGTTCGTCGCCCATCGTTTCTTTTACGTTGTAACTTTTGTCGCCGCGTTAGTGTTGCTTTTGTTAGCGTCATTTCGCAGCTGTTGTTCACGTTCGTGTGCTTCGTTTGTTGAATTCGGTTGCGAGTTGATTGTCAAACGCCAGCGGTGGTTGTTTGGGGCGCCGTCGCAAAACAACAAGCAAATAGGAAATTATGTTCTATGGTGTCTTTATTCCGAGCAGGACACACTTTGTCGGCTCTGTGGAACTATGCGCCGGCTCGGTGGCGGCTATCAATTATATCCCAACTTCGCATACAGTGGCAGATGCTAGCGCTGCAAGCGATGCTCAGCACGATCCAGAGTACCCGCATGATTCACCGGATTGGCTCGTTTTTCTGGAAAAATCCAAAGCTCTTGATCTTCTCCGTCAGTACAAGGATGCGCGACTTCGAGAGTTTCCGGATCTAGAACAAGCCGAGCGTTACGTACAATTTGGTTTTGAGAGTGTACAGTCAATGAAGTTGTGCGGACCACCAAAAGTGCAACACCAAACAGCAATAAGCAAAAGTGCTAGCGGTGGCGGAACTAATAGTCGCACTATAAACAAGACAAACACAAATAACGCCAAGACTGACAGTAAAGAGTCGCCGCCACTGATCAATGGCAGTACGTCGAATGAAAATTCTAATGCTAGTTCTAGTGCTTCCACTTCGGGCATAGGGCCTACTGGCAGTGACAGTATTATTAACACTAGCAGCAACATCGCTGCACAAATATCCGGCGAGCGTCCGCCATTTCGTGCACCCACAAAACAAAAACTCGTCGAATTTCGAAAGCTTATCGAAGCTGGCAACTATAACCTTGTGAATCGTTGTATTTGGGAGAATCCACGTTACCTAATCAGTTCTGGTGATACACCATCAAATCTGAAAGAGGGCTACCGCTATAATGCCATGCACATTTGTGCTCAGTGCAATCAGCCGAAAATAGCCGAATTGATATTACATGTAGTGTCGGATATTCGCTTCACAAATTTGTATACGGGCAAGCGTGCTAATCCCGATATGTGCGCGGCGATGAATAAAACTCTCCTAGACTACTATCTTAATATGCCAGACAAGGGCCGCCACGAGACGCCGTTGCACTTTGCTGCGAAGAATGGTCACTTGGAGGTTGTCGCCGTGTTAATCTCATTTCCACTGTGCAAATCGTTGCGGAATAAGGACGGCCAACTGCCAATCGATATCATCTGCCAGCGCGCACGCAAAGCAGACCCAGAGGTACACCGTAAGATCGAAATCCTTTTAAAAGAACGTTACTATGTTCCTGTATTGCGTGCAGAAGATTTGACGTTGCCTCCCCAAATCGGTGAACCCTTCTCCTCCAGCAATATCTCGGACTTGGAGCTTAAGAAATCGGCCAGTGATCCGCTCAATCCCGATTATAAGGTTAAAGCATTGGCTGGTCCTATGACCAAGGAGCAGGCGAAAAAATTCTGTCGCCGTTGGAAAACTCCACCTCGTTTGGGTAGTGCATCGTCGTCACATATCGTAAGCCCATTTATCACACCCGTGAAAACGCCACACCCTGGCTTGGGTAAACGCTCTTCTCCGCATCCAAGACTGCATATTACCCCATTCAGACGCCGTGTGCTTTTCAATACACATCCGGATAGCAAACTTACACTTAACGGTTTCGAAATCCCTCCTGATATCAATGCGACGTTTGAAGTCGCAGAGGAAGAAAAGAGCATTGATGAGATCGACGTCGCTTTGATCAATGGTTTAGTGGATTGTGTGCTTGCTGATAAGCGAAATGGAAATTCCAACGAGCCGCAAGAGGAACCACGAAATTTACCCGAGGTACCTGAGCAGCCGGGTTTGGTAGTGGATGATAACGAATTAAACATGACATACGAAGTCGAGACTAACAATAATCGCACACAATCCTGTGGCAAAACATTGGAACATTTTGAAAAGTTTGGAACAATTGCATTCCCAAGCACACCAATTAGGCAGGATATATTCACGGCTTATCGAAGAGGTAAACCCTCGCCCTTTATCTCATCTCTAACACTGTCTCCATCGGGGTTTAGTTCGCCGGAAACTGTAAGGTCACCGGACAATAGCATTGCACACTTAGAAGATAGCTACAAGGAGCGGCACATTAAAAACTCTGACTTTGAGAAAGGCCTCGAAACGATTGGGCGTCAACTGGCAATACAGGAACACGTCGAGTGGAGCGAATATTGGGATTTCTTGGAGATGTTCATCGATATATCATTGCCAGTTGGTTTGAAGAAACTTGAAGAATTTTTAATGAAGCGTAGCCATTCGTTTAAATCGTCGGACCAACAGGCAAAACAAGACGATTTTGCGGATTTGTGCGATGCACTAATCAAGTTTAGTATAAACCAAGAGAGTCTGGTTACGTCGACGTCAAAACTAACGCAGAGCCCAGACCATATTGTGAATTCTACATCATCACCGTCACCGTCATCGTCAGCGTCATCATCATCATCATCGTTATTGAGCTGCGCCACCGCCATTGCCAGCGCTGCGCCTTCGCAGATTGCGACGACCCATTCAACGGCATTTATAAATACGCCACCTCAGGTGAATACGCCATACACGTGCGTAGAGAAATCGCTACAGGTGTTAGCAAAGCGAATAACCAAAACGATGGTCAACAACATCAAGAACGTGGTGTTCATCAACGACACTTTGTTTTCCGAGCTAAAAAGACTGAAATCCTTAATTTGTAGTTTTAAGGAGGACGCACGATTTTGCAGTGTAGACTTCTCTAAAGTACATTCGCGCATAGGCAATCTTGTAGCTATTTACATTTTACACTCTCAGGAAGTAATGATCGCCACTAAGCAGAGAATTCAAAATATCGTGGATAATCAACTCACAAAGGACAGCAAGCGACGCGATCACCTAGAATGCATCTGCATATACATACTGCAAATGATGGAGGAATCATCGAATGAAATACCAGAACATTTGAGAACCGAGGAGTTGTGTTCAGCGGCTTGGGCGAAGGAGGAAGCCTGCGACTGTCTGTGGGAGGCCAATTTGAGCCGGAAGACAAGTCGTCGCAAGCGCACTGAATCACTTTATGTGCAGAAAGTCGAAACAACGGATGCAACAACCGAATTCCGGGATGTTCAGTCTGCTAGGGCTAGTGTACTCGATATGCCCAATATTGACGTTGATGCTGTGCCATCTGCAGCGACAACAAACACCGAAAGTGGTATCGATGATAAAGACAGCGATGAGGAGGAAGAATGCTGGTATAATTGTGACTCCGATAACGATGATGCACAATACGAACATTTTCAAACTCCACCTGAACATCGGTCGCCGACGCTGAAAATGGCAACAACAGTAGAATACCGGCCTTATAAGTTGTTTATATTTGGTGAGGAGCCTACAAAACGCGACGTCGACGTGCTCCACGCAATTGCACACGTCGAAATAGAGGAAGAAAAATATTCCAATATCGTGGCCTGGAAAAGTGCCATATTAAAGTACTCTGCGGAAGAAATGGGGAAATTCGCCTCACCAAGAGTCGTTAGTGAGACGTCGAGCGTTTCACAGGCGCCGGATAACTCGAGGCAGCTGCCACACATGAAGAAAGAAGATTTCGCTAATTTGAAGTCCTTGAAGAAAGGCAAACAGAATAAGACACATAAAAATACGGGAAAAAATGGACGTTTGCTAGCCACACCGAAAATAAGGAGGCCACGTGTGACTTTGCATGCGACGGCTGTTGCCAATGCCGTAAGTGCGGCTAATGCCAACAACGGTGTAAATGTCAATGTGGCTTTTAAGGCTGCGGATGGAACTGAGCAGGTTAATCTTTCCGTTTCGCAACTAAAACCAACAACACCGATCGGAAAGGTCACCATTGTTACACAGCAACAACCAATTTATAAGACGCCTTTTAACAAGGTGCGCGGGCTATTCTCCAAATACCGCGAGGCTTATAATGATGACAGCCCGGACAATTAAATGCAGAATGTTAACAAAGTTAATTTGCTTGTTTTGAGTTATGTTAAAAAATGTTTTTGTTTTTAAGTTTTATATGTACGTAAAGAAAATGCCGTGCCAAAAGTTTTTCTAGTAATGCTGATGTTTAAGCACCGTACCATCCATTGAATTATTAAAATAAGAGTAAAGCACGACTAAACGAAACAAATGAAGAGAATCTCACTAATTTGATTTGTATTTTAGAAATAAGTTTTTACGCATTCAAATGAAACTTTGTGGTATTTGATGTCATTAGATGTTCTCCTGTTTTGATAAATATAAGTATTATAAAACACATAAAACTTAAATATGAGTACATATTTGTTGGGTTGGGCCTGACAACCCTATTTGGGTTACCAACAAGCGCCTGTAGAAGGGGAACGATGAGAACAAAGCTAAAAGCGGAATATCTACATTTAGCTGCGACGAGGTAAAGACGACGACGGTGAAAAGACGGTTCACAGAAAAGACGTAAAGGAAACCACGATGGCGTTAAGACTATTTTATCTAACCTGAAACTAATCTAGATATAAGCATTGAAATTATAATCTACTACGCAAAAATTTACTATTAAATTAATATCCTAGACATAGGCAAACCTTTAAATATTTTTAGAGCCCTGACTTTTACATACACATTTTTGTGAAAACCCACGGTGCACCTCTGTTATTTTTTTTAGAAACTTCCAGCTTATTTTTTTGCTATTGTAATAAAGTTGCTCGCTCTGTCTTTGACTTTAATGTGTTTTCAATAAAATTTTATATTCTCTCAATGGGGTTTCTTAACATCAATTTTTTTCACCTTTTTTCTTGTAAATGTAAATTTTATAACCCTTTATATATTTAAAAAAAAAAGAAGCATTTCCGTTCGTATAACTTTCCCAATGAATTTTTTTTATTAATCTCTTTTTTTGTCTACACACTTATGTAGTTTAATGCGATTTCTTTATCTCTTCTCTGGTCCTTTTTATAAAACATCTTTCTCTCTACGGCTGCTTCTTTGGTTTTTGCATTGTTTTCATTCTTTTTGTTGTTGTGTTCAACTGTAAATTGCTCTTGTTATCGATAAATCATGCAACCATTATTTATGTGTCCTGGTGTTGTCCTTGCACATGCCAACAGTAGTAAATGCATTTGTGTGTGTTTATTTGAGTGTATGGTTTGAGTTCGAATTCAGTTCAATTGTAGAGCAAGTGAATTTAGCTGCTTCTCGTCCTCTGTGTCGTCCGAATTCTCGTCGTACAACAACGTACATCGTTACAACTTGCTGCAACGTAAAACGAGCGTTGTTTGAAATAATTTTTCAGTTTTAGATTTTTCGCTTTGAGTACTTTTTCACGCGACAGCGTTTTCGTTTTGGTATTTTTTTTTATTAATTTTTTTTTATTGTAAATTTTTTAGTTATCTTTGCGCCTTTTTAGCATATGTTGTGTGTTGCCGATGTTCTTTTTTTTTTCTAGCATATGGCGTGGATTTTTGTTGAAAAGCATTTAATACAGTCTCTGTCTGGCACAAATGTTTTGTAGCAATCGATAAACTGACAAATTGCTTGTTGGAAATAAACGAAAAAAGGCATGGACAACAAATGGGTATGTGTGGTGGTATTGAAAAAGTTTGAATAAAATTCTGAACTGTACATTGAAAAGAGAATATTAATTTAAAGCAAAAGATATTGTAGGATTTTGTTTTAGTACGAAAACATAGTTAAGAAGTTTATACTCCAAAAAGATGAGCATAGTCAATTAAAATCGAAGTTGGAATCAGCAAGCTTAGCTGAGCGAAATCAGTAAGTATATATGTTGTATTTCAGCATTAAATAATGGTATTGAGACTAGAAGTCGTATACTAGCAATATACATAAACACATTCATATAGCATGAACTGTAGTAACTAAGTGGTTGTGTTTTATTAATATAAAGGTTGCAGAGAAATGTTGGCTGAAAGGGAAAATATGATTTTCTGAAGTTTTACAATAATTGCTTAGTTGTATTGTTACAAAAGCCAAGCACTAGTCACGTCGATAAAGTGCCACCAACACGTCTTGTATACAGAAATGAGTTCACCGGCAAGACAAAGAATTATTCGACACAGGCTAAGTAGGAGGCTAGTAGTTCCTCTACAAATTAATTTAGGTTTCTAATCATTATTCTCTATTCTAGCCTTTCTTCTTTGACTATCGCTCATCAAATAAAACACTTTTAAATTTCAATTAAAACTGTGATTGTTTGTGTATTTTAACGCTCTTTCTATGCTCTTCACTAACTATATTCAAGCTGAATTGCATAAAAAATGTCGAAATTAACGAAAGACGTATAACCCTAAAAAAAAGGAAAATCATTACTAAAAATATGACTGAATAAAAATTTTTCAACAACGTCATTTACTTAACCAACGAAAAGTCGTTAAAAAAAGAGACTGGCACACATCAGCAATACGAAAAGTAATGCCCAACTACGACGCCTATCACTATGGCAGAAAAAATTAAATATATACATAAAAAACGGTGGCAGGCACCCGCCACTGCCCGCGCACGCTGTAAAACCGCACAGAAATAAGAATTTCAAATAAATCCGATTAAATGGAAATTTATTGTCATCCAGTGGCGAATGAACGAACGACCGAATAAATGAGTGTGAGTGAATGAGCAAGGGAATGGTCGAGGCAGGAGCAGATACAAAATCAAGCCAAACCTAACCAAGCCGTAGATGAGTTGAGTTGAGTCTGCAACGATGTTCTTTCATTGCTTTCACTTCACTACATCACTGAGCTGTGATTCACACTCGTCGTCATCGTCGACGATGCGAATGCGGCCAGTGGAGATACTCAATATGTTTTTGTAGATCTGTATGTGTGTATGAGGTATTCAATATACTTTACATCTTTTGGCATTTTATTTCTACTCGTTGCTGTCGCCTCACTGCCAATGCCAATTGCCACCGCTGGTTGCCACGACCGTGCACTGCATGTGTTCAACGTTAAAAGCCAGTAATGTCCTTTCGCTACACTCGACTGAATTTTTCTTTAACACTTCACTTCAATTTACTTTGCCCGGCACTTTGCATTCACTCCGCTACACAGCCTGGCGAGGGAATAACATCAACTCCAACTTCAACTCCATGAACAGTTCGCTTAATTTTGGGTGACGATTTTGCTGTTTGTCGGTTGTCTTTGGTTTTTAGCAGTTGGCAACCACCGTGTGGCTGCAACTTTGATAGACTTCCTAAGCTAAAAGCGGTATTGAGTTTGCGGTGCAGGTTTGTAGCTTACATTCTAACTATTGAAAATGAAAAAATTAACCAGGGTAAATACAAATGCAAATAATTTCAGGGAAGAAAAATGCTTAATGAAAAACAGTTGAATTTGAAGAGAGCATGGGCTCTTGGGCTGTTATATGGTTGACTTGATTACAGTACTTTTAAGGGTTTCTAATTTTTTGTTTGTAGACTAATCAATGACTAATAGCACGGCATTAAATCAGTTAAATGATTTACTAATTGCTCATGAGAACATTCTTTATAGTAGTAGTACTTTATGTATACATTTTGCAGGATTGATTGTGCTCCAGTTAGTCCAACCAGTATACAATTATCTTATTGGCTAACGATTCGACAATTTTAGATAATTTTAAAGAACGTTATTTAGTTGGCACGGCTACTTGCCTAGACATCCTTACTAATATTATAAATGCGAAAATATCTCTGTCTGTCTGTCTGTTACCGATTCACGCCTAAGCCGCTGAAGCAATTGTTATGCATTTTGGTATGGGGATAGATAGGGCCTTGGAGACCAACATAAGCATTTATCGCAAAAACATAGATTATATAGGTTTGACAGGTGTAACCATGTTTAGCCCAACATACATACGTTATCTCGCTCGCTGTGTATACAAACGAAAAAGCGAAGCATAGAAATTAAACGAAAATTTCGAACTGTATTGTCTGAAAACAACAACATTGTGGTGCTTCGTTCGTGTTGAGGGAATCGTAGCGAGAGAGAGAAACGTGTGATTTTACTCCATATAACAAGCAAACAAGAGAAACATAAGTGAGAGAGGGAATGAGAGAGATCATTGATCATATGTCATCCTTTGCTCTTTATAAATAGCAGCACACATGTAAAAATGAGTATACAGAAAATAAGTATTTCTCTTCTCATTTCTTACACTCTCACGCGAGTTATACAGTAGTAGTGCTTATTCACTGTAGCTCATATAAGTCCTGCCTTTTCTTAAGAATTATTCTGTTGCGTGCAATGAGAAAATAATAAAATAATGCAAGCAGCAAGGTCACAGAACAAATATTAGTTTTTGATATTGTTGTAAAAAAATTGAAAATGGAGAAGGTGGTTTGTTCTTTTTGGATGCGCCAGGAGGCACCGGCAACACATTTCTTTTAAATAGGCTTTTAGCACATAAAGGAGTTGCTGTTGATGTAGCCTCTTCTGAAATAGCTGCTACGCTGCTCAATGGTGGCCTATTCTATACTTAAACTGCCATTAAACTTAGCTCATGACGAAATAACAGTTTGTACTATTACTAAAAACAGCGAGCGTGGACGAATGTGGCAGCAATGTAAGCTGTTGGTTTGGGATGAGTGTACGAAAGCGTCTACATTATGGGTGCATGTAAAAAAATGTTGTCTAACTACAACCATGCCGGTACAACTCAACAGTGATACACAATCAGGGCAATATGCGGCTGCTCTAATGAAAATCGGAGAAAATCTTATAGCATCAGTAACGGTATGATTACACTGAACCGAGAATTCTGTAATATTGTCCATAACATAGGTGATTTGAAAAGCAACGTCAATCCCCACCTGCAAACTATTATAAAGAACAAAGAATGGTTGTGTGAAAGGGCGATTTTAGCACCGACAAATGAAATTGTGGTGCACATCAACGATGAAATCATGTAACATGTGTAATATGATGTTATTGAGTATCTTGATGACAATGTCGTGGACACTGAGCAAGTGACATGTTCCAATCCTGTTAATGCGAAATCTTGTCGAAACAAGATTGTGTAATGGCACACCTAGAACGCAATATTATAAGAGTAATAATTATGACAGGTGCAGCAAGAAGCAGGGAGAAGATGTATACATTCCTCATATTCCAATAATTCCGCCCGACTTGCCATTTCAGTTTAAAAGAGTCCAGTTTACCCTGAAAACAACATTCGCGATGACAATTAACAAAACATTTAGAAATTATTTTCACATGGACAGCTGTATGTGGCATACTCACGAGTATCGAGTGCACAAAATCTTCATGTTTTAGCAAAGGATGGAAAAACCAAAAACGTAGTTCACAAAAATTCGTTTATTTCAGTCTCATTTAATAACCTCTCATTCATTAACCTATTTACTTACATTTTGATACGTACATATTAAATTTTCACGACAAAACCACTGAACAGTTTTGTTTTTACATTTATTTCATTAGTATATGGGTATATTATTGAGATTGATAAATGTTTGAAGAAAAAATATGCTAGTCGAAATTCTACGCAGACGAAGTCACGGGTACCTACTAGTATGTTTATAAAAACCGAATAAAAACTAAAAATATCTATATGTTACTTCAACGTTTTCGCGACATAGCGGATCGTTAAACGTTTGGGTTTTTCGGGGTCTAATACATAAATAACATAATTATTACATAAAATATTACTTAATTATTAAATTCGTTTATCATAATTTTTCTGTATTTTATAGATAGTTTTACATAATTTACTAGATTTGCCCGTTCAAAGTGTCTATAATCCCATTTTCTGTTAGTTGAGATTTCTCTAAATATCTATGTACATATGAATTGTCTAAGTACTGGACATCTGCCAAGAAAGTGGCGTATATTTTTTTCCTCTTTCATATTGCATAATGTGCTTAATCTCGTTCTGCTCTGCTGGTGTCGATGCCCATTTAACCACATCAGATCAACTCTCACCTTCATTATCCACGATATTGTATCCGTTATAAAGACTATGTTGATGCATATTTCATTGTCTCGACGATACGTTGAGTATAATTTAAAACAGCTATTGTCGTAAACTTTCCATGCCAAACATCGGCATGTATTGCAGTGGGCCAGATTTAGTGAAACTTACAATATAAGTGACATTTTGAGTGTAAACTCCACATTAAATAGCGAAAACAGATGGAAAGGGAGAAAAATGTGTAGGATACTATAACCTGATGAATGACATATTGTCAATGTCATCGAGAAACATACTTAAAAAAAAAAACATTTTTTTAGAATATGGTTGCCCCATATATATATATATGGTCATAAATAGGAAGGATTTAAGGAAAATAGTTGCTTTTCTTTGCTTTGACTGTTTCTAACTGTTGAAAATGAGCTGTTGCTTCTGCTTCTGAGGAAATCGATAGTAGCAGTCAAAGGAGATGCCGAAAACGAAAATTTGGGACTTGCGCAGCGCTTTGGCATTCGCCAATTTTGGAAGTTTTGAATTTGCTTGAATTCGACTTTCGTCAGAATCACAAGTCGAAGCAGAAGTGCACTTTCTGCTTTCGCAAGTCGATCAAGTCTCAGTCGACTGTTTGTTGGTATTTCCTTTTGCTTCTCCGTGTACAGTTAGTTCTTGGAAAAGAAGCAGAAGCAGAAACAAAAGCAATGAAACCTATGAAGCAATGAAACTTTAACAAATTCAATGAATTACAATAAAGTGGATAGCATAAAAGCAGTCTCCATGATAGCATCCATATATATAAATTTTTACGGTGTTCGTGCAAAAGGTGTCGCAATCTATAGACTAATAATATTTATAGAGATTTTTATCTTATATTTGCCTTTTGGTAGTTACAATTTAGTTGTAATTATTTCCCATTGTACACATTTCCATTGTTAATTGTATCATAGTGACAGATCTTCTCGAACAATCCTTCTATGGACAAAATTTCGGCTTAAGTGTTTTTTTTTTGTATAAATTCAAGAGAAATTTACCGTCTTGTTGTAGAGCAATAATGAAAGGCATTCTGAGGACATGCATTATAAAAAAATTTAATTGCTCAAAAAGAGAAAATTTCGATTTAATCATCAAAGTTCTGTAAAGCTGAACGATGAACATCTCAAGTTTCAGTTGTAAACATAAAAATAGAAAGAAAATGTAAAAAAAAGACAATAAAAAAATGTAACTCAAAACAGCTATGAAAAAATACTCCGTTGTTTATTTTTTGTTTACTACTTTCGTGCTTTTATAATAATTAAGTTTTCTGCATTAATAAGCTGATAATTGTTATGCGACAACAGGCAAAACTTTTGCCACAATTCTGGAGCGAAAAAAAACACGGAATATGCGAACGAGTGAAAACAGCAAATTGAAAAGGTGTGTTAATTAAAAACTATTTTGCAAAACTACGCAGAAAGCGAAATAATTACATAATAATTGTATAACAACAACGTTATCAAAAGCAAGGTGAAGCCGTCATATTTCAATGCTGTGGGGAAAAAAAACGCATGAACTAAAATCAAACAATTTGACAGAGCTACACAACAGAACGCACACTGGAACAGGGTGGAAGAGAGGAAAACATATACTGTGAAAAACAGAAATAAACTCAAAACACTAAAGTGTTATTAAGTCTAATATAAATTTGCAAAAATTACCAAGGAAGCAGATACAAGAAGCAAGAGCAACACCACTATTGCCAATCTGACAAAATGAGTCTGGACTCAACTGATCTCAAACCGATTCGATTCCATTCGATGCTATACGACTCGACAACAAAAGCAATAACAAGTGAGCACTCGACAGTTACTCAACCGCGTACTCATTCATTCATTCATTCGAGCAACACAAATGCAACAACAACAATACTTCGAGTACTAGATGCAAGTGCCTATAACGACAATAATAACAACTGCAACAGCGAGTGGCTGTAGTAGAGTGAAAGCAAAGCATGAAACATGAGCTACATTAGTGTATGCAATAATGGAATTTTTGTCAGCTACACAGAAACATATAACCACATATACACCCACACATACACTAGCAGTCGCAACTAACCTCGGGCAATGTGTGATAGCTCTCACACCCATCTCCACTACTGACCATTTGAAAAGTATTAACGTAGAGGCAACAGCTCGAGTAACAGCACCGGTCGAAAGGTCGAATGTACAATGTTGCGTATACGCAGTATAATCCAAATCAAAGTTGGTATTGTGCAATTTTGTAAGGCAATTTTTGCATGATTTTCTGCCGGCATGATGGGTTCATATATATGTGTGTGCATGTGTGTCTGCAGTTTGAAATTGCATACAGATTATTCTTCAGCCTCTCACAGTTCATAATAAAGGCAACTCAGTCAGGCGCGCACTCGCATTTAATCAATGCTGTTTCAGCCTTTGGTCTTATTTTTTCCCTTTTCTGTGTCCATAGGTATTAGTTAGCATTTGCAATGGTCAAACAAGCTAGATTATAAACGATGTAATGCACTCGTACCTCAGCTTACGTATCGCTGAGCATTAAACAAGCTTAAAATTTATCGAAGAATTGGCTATGATTTTTGTATAGGAAAAGTTTTATTGTGGCTTTGTTAGGAAAACTTTGGTGTTCTCCAGGTATAAGTAGCGTGTGATTGGAAGAAACGGATATAATTAATATGTGTTGTCGGTTCACAAATGAGTTTATTCCTTTTTCGATATATGAGTATAAAAGTTGAATAGAGAGGTTTAAAAAGAAAACTGAGTTATGACAATTGTGATATTCATGTTGCAACATTTTCTTTATTTTCTCGTAGTGAATCGTAATAGTCAATTAAAAGCTTAAGTTTTGCTGCTAAAAGAGAGTAAAATTACGTGATTCAGACAGAGTCAAATAAATGAAAATATTAGTTGTGACCGATCGAGTACAAATTGCTTAAGTCCGCTCGATTCCAAGAGATAAACAATGGGAAACAACACTGTAAACCAAAAACTCTATCACAATGCCTTTTTTTTTCATTTAAAAATATCTGTGTTGATTACTTGTTTTATAGAATTGTGTTGTAGTCGTACAAGTACCGGAAATGCCGATAATTCTGATCAGACAAATCAGGTCACTAAATGACGAAAACAAAAAATTACCTTGGAAAATTTCACGGTATGGCTTACCTTTGGAGTACTGTTGCTGAGTCCAATGCTTATCTCATCCAGAAGATACAGAACAATACCCTTGGTTTAATCGTTAACGAACCTTTGTATCATTGGTTAATATTGTCCCACTAGGATATATATGTAAGTATGCTTAGCACTCACTTATGCTTAGCACAAAATATGGAAAAATCATATATGTATGGCCTATACATATATGATACGTAGAGAAATTGGAGAAATAAGATAAAAAACTGTTGTTAATGCAAATTTAACCACCGTTCGGAGAGTTATTTCGAAAGCAAGACACATAAACAGAAAAAATAAAGAAAAAACCACCTCTCAATGCTGTCCGTAAGTTGCAACGCCTCAGTTTTTTCCGCGCTTAGATATCGTGGAACATAGAGCACCATCATGTTGTCTTCTCAGACGAGAAGAAGTAAGACGTACCACTGTTGAACTGGCCCACAGAATTTCCGGACCTAAATATTATAGAAAATGTTTGGGGTTGGTTAGACGGAAAAGTCTATGGGTCTGGGCTAAAATATTCATACATACCTGAACTTGTCCATGCCATCAAAATAGCGGGGAGTTCTATATCTCTATATAGCCCAATTATATGATCAATCCCAAACAGGATCTACGAAGTGCTGGTCAATAAAGGGAGCACAACTCACTACTGAAAATAATTTAATTTAATTTTAAAATGTTCAAATTAACTTAATGTAAAATAGAGAGTGTTCAATTCAAGTGGCGCAAGATTAAGGGTAGAGTTATTTTACGTAAAATCAACTGTTACAGATATCAATAAATCTCTTTATACACTATATTCAGAAAGAAAAAAGCTTTATTAAAATCGAGTAGTGTAAACGAGTAGTTTACATAATAAATCGCTATCAGCAAAGCTATCTTAAAGAAGGTTCCCAGATTTTTTAATACTTTAACACAAATAAATTGTGAATTGTAAATGGTGAATTACGATTTAAAATATTTTCACAATTTATTACTTAATTTCACATTCAGCATACTACCCACATTCAGTTGCTACCAATTATTTTCTTTTTTTCAAAGAGAAGAAAGGACTTGAAACATTGAGTTCTGAAATAAACGACTATTTTTAAAGTCTCAGAAAGTTTTATGAATATTTGATTAACTGCTCTGAGCTGAAGACGGACTATTTCCTTTTTCTAAAAAAATCGTATCATTCATTATAATTGTTTATGACTTTTTTAACCGCTTGTATCCTCCACATCCACTTTATTCCCAGTTTATATAAATTCATTCAAAGCAAAGCCAAAGTCATGTTGAAACTTAAACTGGAAAACTTGAAGTTAATAATTATGTCAAGATTCCCAGACCGTTATATTAATTCTTCTGCATTTCCGTCAGAGTTATTTTCTATTACTTAATAAATTATTTTCTATTAATATTTCATTGACGACTTGCTCTTCGACAAACCTTTTTGGATTTTTTTGCTGTTCTTCCCCATGATTCCCTGCTTGCCGAACTTCCGCTTAATATTTTTGAATGTTACACAATGGATACACATATCCACAGGACGAAATATGTCCTTACTATCATCTATTCCTTATATCCTGTTGATTGTTCATATGTTATATGTTACATGTGTTGTGATTATTCTATAAATTTTACGCATGCGATTGTTGTTTTGTAATTTTTGTAAGGGGACAATTTTAAAGAATGCATAAATTTTTTCATATACTCAAAACACTGCAACTTTCAAGGTTTTTATTTATGCAACTTTCTATGGAAAGAAAGTGGTAAAAAGGGATCAGTTGCTAGCGTCTAATTGCATGGAACGAAACAAACGACTTTGAAAAACTCCCCTCAAAAAAGAGGTCAAGATGAAAATGCCAAGCAAAGACAAAGAAGCACAAATTTGCGCTACTTTGCATCCAAGCATCGAATTAGTTGACAAAAAAATAAACACACAGAAAAAGTAGACGAAAAGGATATTCGCAAGAACAACGACAAGCAGTGTGCGTTTGATGCTCAGTGCTACTGCTGCTATTCTCGCACTCTTTTAACTATGTCGTTAGAAAGCAGTGAACTGCGAATATTGACTACGCATATCGGCGACTATAGAAAGCAGTCAGACCCTATTTCTACCTCTTACAATTCCCAAGTGCAGCACGCTTAGTTGCAGCACTCCGAACCAGCTGAAATACGAGTAAAAAAGCTTCGCATTAAAAGTCAAAAATCTCCAACTTCAATAACAAACTTTGAACATTTGCTGCATGTTGAGAGTACACTCTTCATTTTTTTTCTTGAGAAAAAGGTGGCATTTGGTTGTTTGGTGACTGTCATTGTCAATGACAACATAGACCTATTGCTGGTATGCGTGGCATCTATCAATACTAAAGTTCATATTTGCACAATATTTTGTTCTGCTACTTGTACTTCGGGCTCTGTGAGAGTTTTCCCTTTGAAAACGACCAATAAGTTTGTGAAGAAATGAATCAGGCACGTACGCACTCACCCATACTCGTAATTCCTGTCGTGCTGCGTACTCAAAGTTAGTTTCTCGTTTTAACTCACAATTCGTGGTTGATTGATACTCTCTTCTACATCTTTCGTTGCAGTCACAGTCCACAAGGACGTTTTGTTTGTTATCGATATGCCTCTGAGCGTTTTAAATTTCATATGCCGCTTCTGATAGTGCTCCATATTGCTTATTTGCTTAGCTCTGCTTTGACTGAATATGAGTTCTTCAATAAAGCGTACAGCATAGCTTTCAATCATAACCATTTCCGTTCCGTACTTTGTCAGGTAGACACACTTTTGTACTTGTCCTTACAAGGGTTTCATTTTTATAGTTCATATATTGTATGTATGGTACATGAATAATAACACATATTTTCAATTCTGCTGCTGCCAAAGATAGTTTCACTGCCCATTGCTGACGTTGAATAACAAATTTTTGGTCTTTCAACGCCGGACTTCTACAATTTCAAGCAATTTTTTTTTTCTTATTTTACTTGTCCAAAAGTTTGAAGAAAAAAATCAGTAAAGGACACGCATTCATTTCTGCATCATTTTTCAAAAATCATTCATATGGCCGAGTGCATTCAATCGTGCCACTGCTACAGAAACAGCAACGATTCACCACACATGCCTAGTCTGCCTCATGGAGATGTCTACTTGCATGTACTTTGCTTATAAAGAGCCAATAACCAAGCGTCATTGGTCAATACATGCAATGATGGTGGTAAATATTCGTGCATGAGATGGTGGTAAATATTCGGTGGGTAGGTCAGAGGATGAGCTTGCAACGCATCACTTGTAGGACATGTAATATTCAATTTTAACATTGGGCGCCACTAACCCTTCCTCACATATCATTTGCAAAATTTCGTTAAAAGCTTACAGCCGCACCCCTAAGCGGTGCTTAAGTCTCAAGTTGCTTGTGTACATTGAAAAAAATTTTTGGGGATTTGACATTGTTAGTAGGTAATCCATAGTACTTTTTCGCAGAGCTTAAAACTTCTAAAATCATAATAAACTTTGCTTCGGTATAAGAACCTGATTTGAAGCTCACGAATAGGTTCGTGGCATCTGGGATCCCAAGTTTAGTTTGAAATTCAAGTCTCAGATGTTGTTTACATGTCTGACTCTACCGCAGCATCCTCCTATCCTGCAGAAGGAAATCAATTTGATTCAAAATGTTTAGTCTTATAAATTAAAAAAAAAAAGGATGTGAGTTTGCTTAGCACTAACGGGACTCCGATGTGAAACATATTGACAATAAATGAATGGTTAAAAAAATATAAAATATACATAATATATTGTTACGCACACATGATTTTTTATACCTCTTTTTACCTTACTTACTTACCCCTTTTTTTCTTAACTTCAACCTATTTTAATGAAAACTATATTGGTTGGAAAGGTATTATGCAAACATCTGCGAATTACAACATCATATTTTAAAGCAATTAATTTTAGACTAAAATAGATTAAGGTAGATTTAATTTGGTTGGTTTCATGTTGAAATATATGCATGCATTTTTTAAGCTTAATTACAATTTAAAACGCGACATTTAGCACGCGACAAATTTTTTCATCACAATTTTAATAGGGGTTAGTTCAAGTAATTTCAACTCAAGATAGCATAAACTGGCAAAAACGTTACATTTATTGTTAGAGGTTCATATTTTTACATTATTAATATAAAAATAAAATAATCAATTATGAAGTTATTTATTTATTTTTTTTTTTTTTTTTGAAGAATATGCCGTTTGAGCTACTTTTATCTTTAAATTTTTGTCGCAACTGATCTAGTTGTTTTCGGATGCCTGTAATATTTGGTATATCCTGCAATTTTTCTAGTATCTTTGTCGACGACTTTTCAATTGTCTCAGCACCAATATACATTATTTTAATGCCTTTTATGTGTTCCTGTGCACATTAAAAGAAGGAAACCAAAGATATAAGAAGAAATAAAAGAATATTTTTTGTTCTGGTTATTTGCCAAACGTTTCTTTTGATAGTAGCTCCTACTCCATCGACTACTCCTCTTCCATGGGAGGTTGCAAAATAGTTCCATTCAATTGTTTTACAACCGTATTGAACAAAAAACGGATAAACTCGAAATAATAAATTTGTTTTTAAAGTGGCAGCTACTTCCGTCCGAAAGGAAAAAAATCATCCACATTCCATATTTTCATCCATTTTAGTTAAGTGTGCTAGAGGAACTCTATCACAATTTTCATCCTCAATATTGCAACAAACAGATTGTAGAAAACTTTGGACGTCATTAGGAAACGATTTTATAACTTTTGAGCAGCCCTCTAACAAAAATTTGAAATTTTCATGATTAATGCATACACACATGTGATGTGGCATTTTGTTTGAGAAAGACACCAAATTCCCTTTAAATAATTATTGTCAGACACATCCTTAGAGCGGTCTCGAAGTAATGAAAACAAATGTTGTTTTAGGTACACAAAATTAAAAATTAAACAAGAAAAACATACTTAAACTTTGCAGGCAAATTTTCTCATGATCACTGCATAGATAAATTGTAAATTCATTATATTAACAAAATTTTAACATTCTAACACTTCAAACTTCTCCCCGTTGCGTACACGTGAGCCTCATTTTGGAGACAACACAAAAATCAAAATTTTCCGAGTTCCAACCCGTTTATAATCATGTTCTTTTGTTTTCTTGTCCGGCTTTCGGAATAAAAATAACCGCAAAGTTTTTAATAAATCTCGAAAAGGCAAAAAAAATTTTCTTCATATCAGAAAGTATGCTCTCATCAGTTTCTTACATACTAAATACCTTTAAAATATCACACATAATATTTTTACTCAGTGTAGAAACCGTTATAATTTTTATTGCAGACTCAAACCGAAACTTTTGTATTCTGGCGTTCCTTGTTGCATGTTGTTGTAGTTATCTTGGTTATTGAAGTTGTTGTTGCTGTTGCTGCTACTGCTGCCACTGTCCTTGTCCACTTGGACTGTTGAATGGCAACCAACTCGTAACACTGTACGTTGTTACATGCTGAATGTTGCATACTGCTTGCCTCCATGCTTCGTTGCATCACAGTGATTAATGTCTGTGGCAAATGCATTAAATTCTCTTAAATGTATTACAATTTTGTTTGGCTCACTACGTTCGTTTCGCTGAATTCCTTTACTTATGCCACAACTCCCGCTTACCTATTCCAACTAGTATTCCAACTCAATGCATCTTCTTGGCACCATCACCACCACCAACACCAGTACATTAACATGCCACATGCACTTGCCTGATTGATGATTTGTAACTTCGTGTTGCTGCTCCGTACACCGACGATGTGGGCTTGGTATCAGTGTAGGTGTGTGCTCAACCCCGACCACAACCATGCCGAGATATGCCACCGTAAAATTTCAGTCTGTATGCAACTGCAACTGCTTGTTATGAATTTGTACAGTTTCAGATTTCGTAATATTGCCAGCAGTCTCAGTTTTCGACTTTGCTTGATGATGTTGCATTTTCAGCAGGCATTGAATAGAGTGAATGAATAACTGACTCACTGATTCGCTCACAGTCAGACAGTCAGACTCGCAGTGACTGTTTCGTTTGCGTTGCTGTTGGCTGCTCAAAAATTGACTACAGTTCCAATTTTTGACATCTGTTATTACTTTTTGTTTGTGTGTTTGTGTCTCTGTGTGTATAAGTTTGTGCATACAAATCCTGCCTGTCGACAAACCATTTTAAAATTTTGCATATGTTGCTGATGTTTGTGCGTCAGGTGTGTAGAAGTTTTACTATCACCACTGCATACCTTAGGGCGCATTCCTTTTGTTTTGCCTATTCAATTTATACACATAGCAATTTCACACATACTCTTATTTTGAAGTGTATGTGGGCGCCTGTATTTTCTGTAACTTTCGACGCCATATTGTTGCGGGAAATACTTTTGGCCGGATATAAATTAGTGGCAATTCAATTTGTCTTCCAACTGTTAAGTGCGTTGATCTGGTGGACCGAAAACGACAACGAATGCGAATGGACCCATTTCATACACCCCCTCATTCAATCCAATTCAATTCAATCCAATCCACTTCAAACCACACACCATACCAGAACGACTTTACTTAAACTTGTTTAGTTTTACACCAAGTTTTTGCGCTACTCGATCTTTTTCACTCATTTTTTGATTGATGTTTCTTTTCCATACACACATATACATATATATACCACCGCTTATTTGACTTTGATATGCGTTAGAGTGTGTGAATGAGTATGTGTGTGTGTTCAAAACTTAAGCTTGCGAAAGTTTTAATTGCTTTTCGCAATTAGAACTATTACTATTGCTATTACTGGTGCTGTTGCTGGTGCTGCTGCTCAGTGAACTCGTCTCAACCAATACTTAGCTTAATTGCTACGCCGGAAAATTGAAGACTTAAATGATTTAAAAATATTTATTTATCTAGCAAAAAATACTACAACACAACTAAACTAAGCGCAAAAACAATCAAATCCCAATTGAATGGTCAGACTTCAAGTTGCTTTGGTTCTTGGTTCACATTGAATAACATACGGAAATAAGATAAAAATAGTAAATCCAAGAGAACTTACTATAGTTAATCCTTGCATAATAAATAATAACAAAATAATGTTAAAAACGTGATTATGGGTAATTTAAAGATATGTAAGTCGTTCCAGCGACAATACTGCTTTTCGTTTCGACTTTTCACGTTATCACACAGTTACTTTTCTTGCGGAATCATTTCTCAGTTGGATGGAACTATTTAACCAGATGTCGAAAGTTAACTTGTACAGTTATCGCTTAAATAGCGACGTAAACACAACGATTCGAAAGTGATTCGCATAGGGTGGCTAGCTACTGAAACGGTCAAACACAGATAGACTAAAATCAATGATACAAGCCCAACGTCCATATCTCATTTGTCGTGATAAATAGAAATTTAAAATCGGAGTCCGACTGAGATTTCTAGTGGTTACTTCCCCAAAAGGAGAAATAAACAAGCAAAAAAAATGCGTTAAGTCTGCTAAACAAAAGCTTCAATTCTAATTTAATAGCATTAAATTTAAAGTAACAATTCGACTAAGACGAAGTTGTACTGCTCTTCACGTACCACTCGTCACAACAATATTCATTGCATGAGAATGATAACTAGACTTTAAAAAACAGTGTTTGTCGACTACACCAGTTTCTTACAAACTACACCGCCGCTACCGCTATGTGAGGTATAACATTTACCAATCACACGACATTGCCTTGATTCATTTGAAGTGCCCCTCTGTACTTTTTACTTTTGCAGTTTATCGTTCAATGACATGCTTTGCAATTACAAAACAATTTAAATAGAAAAAGTATAAAGTAATTGCGCACAAATGGACCAAACGATACAAAGGTACGAGATTTATGTACACAGAAAACGCTGCTAGTCAACGCCAGATACCTCACCGTAAAGCTCAGTAAATGCAAAACAAGGTGCACCAATGAGTGCCAGACGGGACTGTCAGGATATTCGAATCAAAGCAAGTTGCTGCAGGCAGCAAACAAGCTCAAACGTTGTGCAAATCACTGCAGCGGGGATTTTACCGTTTTCGCTGCGCTTCTCGTTGTGCGCTGTTATTTGATAAAAAATTAAACTAGATTTCCCTCTAGTTTTACATAGCCGCTGCGGTCGTGGTTATTTTCTCTTTCTTACACTCTACAACAGTTAGCCACCCGTAATGATTTTTCCAATTTCAATATGGCCACACGCCTGGACTCGACTCAACTCAGACTCCAACTGCATAGAAATGAGTGTGTTTCAAACGAACCAAATCAAGCCAGACTGGGCTGGGAGTTAGGGTAATATTTTGAGGATGGTTGACTGAAAAACACAGAAAAATTGAGGAAATATGTGGTACAAACGACACCATTGGCGATTTTAATTGCAGTGTGCGTTCAATATATTTTGAAAACTGTTCAAATGGTGGCGCATTCATTAGTGGGATGGCTGAAAAGTAATTGAAATTCTCTTACCTTTGAACTATTACGAAATCAGTTGAAAGTACATTATTTCACTTTTTGCTGTTAAGGATAAAGTGGTTAGTAAAAGACCAAATGTGTTAAGGGTCAAATATACGCTTCAAACGTTTGAAGAAATCGTTGTTGTTGTAATTTTATGGGTAGCCCATATACTTAACGAACTGCGTTTGTCAAATTTCAAATGACAAATGTGAAACACCTTTAGTTTCGGTAGAGTGAAATTTTACGTCATCGCATCACCATTCTTCGTGTAGCATTCGAGCTTTGAGCCGAAGTTGTAAAAGGAAACCGATGTCGTTAGCTGTGAAAACAATAACAAGTAACTTTTGCTAAGAGCGCAATCGTTTGATTGAAGCAGAGAAACGAGGAAAAAAAATGATATTCTGTCAAAACAACCCAAACAAGTAGATGTGTTGTTACTGATTTTGACCGAAATCAACAGCAATATATATATATATATATATTTATACATTTTTATACATACATACATACATATTTATACATACATTTATATACATATTTATTCATTTACATTACATTTACGTTACATACTGAATATGTTTCACATCAAAAGCTCGTGAGTGCTAAACACACTCACATATTTTTTTTCCGGTGCTCGCTCGTTGTTTTATTCTGCTAATACGTGTTTTTTTAAACTAGACAACCACTTCTCAGTGCCATCTTGCCCTAGTATGTATAATGTAAATGCATAATATGCGAGTATGATACTATAAAAATAAAAAAGGTTGTCATTATTCTTCAGCTGCCCCTCGTAGTAATATTGAACATAAAGAAGAAAAATAGTAGGAATAAAATTGAGGTAAATAAAAACAAAGAGAGAGGGAGAGATCATTCGTGGTATGATTTCGAAACGATTCAAGGCGATTTCTTATAGTTCCATAGTCCAATGTCCTATTTCACATTTGCCTTTTGCTGTTTCGCGTTTGTCCTTTATCAATAACTAATTACGAAATGTTTGATTTCCCTCGTGTATATGACGATAATGTTGTTGATGATGATGATGTCTGCTATGACATTGTTGGCAACGTTGAAATATGAAATTTATGTGCCACAAATGCTTCGCATGCTTTATAACTTTTCGTGGAATTGTTGGCAAAAATGTATTTTTTTTTCCAACTCATCATCATTTTCAGCGCAATCAACAGCTCATCAGACAGTCAGACGGCGGACTGTTAGACATTCTGTACATTCAGTCACCCAATGCCGTTTGTCATTGACGTTGTCCTGTTGCATGTGGCATGGTGGGTGGCGGTGTCGTCAAAAATTCTAGACACAAAACCGCATCACAGCGCACATGACAACGTTACCGTTACGGGAATACTTTGTACGTATGTATATGAAATATATGTATGTGTGGTTATATGTGTACGCTGTATGTTTGCACCACGCTGTACTGTTCGAAAATGTTACACTTACACTAAGACAGGCATAAGACATGATGTGGCAATAAGTTTGGCAATTGGTGGCAAGTATTGACACTCATTGCTGCAACCTAAATGAACTGAGCAACAATATTGTGCTGTCTGCTTGCCTTTACTGTTGTCTGTTTGACAGTTGGTATGTCTATCTATCTGTCTATATGTCCGCCTATCAACGCCATTGATGAAATAAAGCAATTCAATGCCAGCTGTGCACGCCTCAGGCGAATTTCGATTTCGCTCTTGATGATTGAATAATATTTCATTCTTTTTTTCTTTCTTCTATTCTCCACTTAAGTCCTTGCTTAGCTTCAAAGCGACAAAAAAAGAACACACTGAACATTTTTCTTTTGAGATATAGAATCTAAGAATATCAGAGATTTTCAAATTTCATTAAATTTATTGTGCATTTATTGGTTTAAAAATTTATCACATCCTTCTCTCCAATTAATGTGTTAAGTCTTTTCTTGTAGCATAGTGTAAGATAGTGGTTAAGTAAGCTCAGTGTTGCTTAAAAGAATGTTAATTACAGAGAGGCAGAAAGCAGCCGTCAGCTTCTTGAGTGAGGGAAGCTGATGACATTGTGCGTTGTGAAGGCAGTGAAATTATTCAAGAAAATTATAAGTGTAAATAAATCTAAACGAATTACAGTTGAAACCAGACTTTAAATAAAAACACACACACAAACTGCAATCCCTGGAATACCTTCGGCTCCATCGAACCAAGACGGCGTGTAACGGCACAGTGGATGTGTTGAAGAGCTCACAATTAATCTCGATTCAACATAATGTTATATTGATTATAGGAACAATATAGAGAACTATTGAATATGATATAACGTGGGGCAAATGCCCCTCTCTCAGTTGCTGTTGTAATTAGATGGGACGACTGTCTTTGTTGAGGAAGTGTGTATGTATCTAGATTATTTTTTTTTTTACATATGCTTAACGAATTTAATTGCTTCAGTAGGTTGAAATACCGGAGGCAGGTGACTGAAGTTAACTGCAACATTAATTTACCACTGAGATGAAAGGTGATCTAAACATGAAAAAAATTATTTCTACGAGATATTACCTTTAGGATGGATCTAATTTTAAGCGAAAATGTTGAGTATTTTGTATTCCATATTCTAAGGTTGTAACCACCCGTCACATATTTTAAATTTATAATAACATTACGCTGACCATCTTGGAAATTAAGGTAATATTTCGTCTCACTTATACGTCTCTTAAAGTTGTAACATATCTGTCAGATATTTATAGTTTACCTTGACCATCTTGAAGATACTTTGAAAATGAAGCTATTATATACGTCAATAAAGCTTTAAATTGTTTCCTGTCACTGCTATTCATTGCCAGTATTGTAGACTCATGAATTTATAAGGAAGGCACAATCTCTATGTATTATTTCTTACAATATATCGTACCCACGTTTATGTGGCTTTAAACTAGCTATGAATTGGTAGTAAGTAATACCAATACGCATTATTTCAGAATTGCCTAATCTTTTTCGTTTTTTTTATATTCTGTTTATTAAGCATCAAACCGGGCTCATTGTGCCCTATAATGTGCTTTGCTTCTATGTCATAATTTATCGCCTGGTTTGAACAATTATTTACAACTATTACAAATGGTACATATTACTTATTTGTTAGGTTTAGGATGATTTATATTTCAATTCAAAAATCAGGTCAGCGTCTTCTCCGTCTAAGGCGACTGCTGCTCCTTTCAAGGAGATCGCGAAAGTAAAGACTTTTTGGGCGTTGAATGGGTGAGACTTCAGCCAGGGGTCTGACTAAGCGGTTTGAGTGTACCAGCAGTCGGTCGTGGTATCGGTTGGTTTGTAGGGCGATATGGTCCTCGACAACAGCTATATCCAGATCTGTGTGCAGGCTTGAGTTTTCGACGTATCAGCGACAACCCGTCATTAATCGCAGAGTCTTGTTTCTCCATTTAGGGGTAATTATTGGTACGGAAACTGTCCGTTTATTAGAGAGGGACAGTGAGCTTATTTTGCCTAATAGCCAGTGTAACCTAGTGATCTAGCTGCGACAAGAGTGCATTACAGAAGAGATGTGTTGGCTAAAAGTGAGCTTTTTGAAGAGCGTTTTGTCTTTTACATCCATTAGATTGTCGGTTGTGGTTGGAAAATCTGATATGGTGTTTAGATACATTATTATCTTGAAAAAATGTTGTTAGTAACTGGTTCCGTAAAAATTATTTTTGATAAGGAAAGTAATTTGAAATCAATAAGGTTCTTCACAAAACGTCATAAATATATAAAAGTTATAAAGTTATATAATTACAAGCAACATTTCGTGAACGACCAATTTCGTTTTTGACATCGTAGATCAGCTGTTGTCTTATACATAAATTGAAAAAAAAAAAAAAACAACAAAATCAAATGAAAAGAGCAAATTAATATTATTAATTAATTAATAACCACAGAAAATGCAATAAATAATTTAATAATTTGTTTAGTAATTGTTTTTGCTGTAAATGAATTGTTAATTAAATTAATTTCGTAACACAAGCGCTTTTCAACTGACATCTGCAATTTCTTGTATCACAATTACCATATGATTGAGCAGTCTGCTATTCACAATAAATATAAAAATGCACGATATTTTGTAATGGGTCAACTCTCAGAGTTATTTGACATTGATAACATTTTTTGTATGCAGCTACAGCTTTATAACAATATATATTTTATAACATATACGACACATATACGCCGTTTCGTGAAGACCCTTAATAATTTTTTCGGCATTCCCAATTGTTCAAATTTGTTAAGAAATTTAATTCTAGACATTTTCTAATTTTTGAAAAGTTTGCGCTTTATCAAGCTTTCCTGATCTTTTTTGATTTATCCAGTTTCGTATGTTGAATATTAACCTAGTGAGAATAATAATAACAAATATAATAATATTATCTAGATTAACTATGTCATATAGATAGTTATTCCGGGAAATTATTTATGATGTTGCTAAGTTTAAGTTTGTTATCCTTGAATTTTTCTTTTTAATCTACACAATTTATTTTCTTTTTTTTCAGTGCACAATCATTATTTGAGATATGTATAGGTATGCGAGTATATAACGACAAAATGTGAAGTGACGAAAAAATCAAAAACAAATTGCATAGAAATGTAATGTATTTTGAACATGTGTGAATTTGGTCTTTGCTCCTTCGACTAATTTACATGAAAACACTCACACACCGTCTCTCCCGACTAACTGCTTCAGGGTCGTCAACTTAATGTACGTCTTTATACTTCTTGTCGGTGGCACTGTCAGCATTTCATTTCGTCATTCCTTGTCTATGCCTGTGACAAACTTCTAGGTGCATGTGTATATGTTTGAGTGTATTTGGTTTTCTCTTGATTTAATTGTCGTCACTTGTGTGTGGCTTATTTTTGATTAAGCTTATTTTTCAAACTGTCTACGGCTTTTTGATTGAGTGAACAAATCAAAGTGACAAAGAACCACAAACAATTTTTAGCCACAAGGGCGACATCAATGCATATCGAACGTACTCATTTGGATTCCTTTGGTTTTTCAGTAGGATTTGTTGTTGTTTTATAGTGGAACGATGACATTTTACACTGACTGCATTTTATGTTGATTACAGATTAAGATTCGTAATACATTTTCCAAATGACACCACTATCTGCCTATCTGTGGCTCTGTTTCTGAGTTGGTATTGACAACGTGGCTGTTGTTGCCCTTGTTCTTGTTTTTGCTGTTTGTTTTCTAGTACAGAAGTAGCCTTTTGTCATGTGCTGTTGACTCATGCTCAAAAAGCCTGACCTAAGCTGTACCCGACACACTCCACTCAACTCTTCTCTGTACTTACTTTCATTTTGTGTAACGAATGTTCAAAAGTGTTAATTTGGCTGAATGCGTTTGTTTAGTGTGGGTAAAGATTTGTACTGTGTATACACACATACTTACACAGCCTTACAACCAAGTGTTGAAGGGACTTTAATGTAAGTAATCTGTTAAAGGTTCATTCGTTCTTATGTTCAGTCGTTCATTCATTTTTTGTCCTTTCGAGTATCTCACACAGTGCAACAAATGTCGATAATAATGAGTTGACAGTATAGCATTAGTTTAGTAAATTTATTGTCTTTTTTTTGTCATTATGTTCGGTCCTTTGGCAGTTTGAAGAAAGGGTTCATGTAAATAAAGGATTATTTCTGCGCACACAGGTTGGTAAAGTTCCTTTGGAATTTTGTAATTAATTTTGTATTGCAGTTGAGCGTATTTTTTTCTGTATACTGAACAGGATGCAATCGCAACGTCATCGACAATATCTGCTTGAAAGATAAGATTTTGTGCAAAGTGGATCCCAAAGTCTGCAAAAGTTTTGTTTAAAGTTTTGTATTATTTTTTGCTTAAAAGCGTTACTTACGTGAAATTTTGAGTGTGTTCCGCCCGGAAAGTAGTACCTTTGCTTCCCTTCCTTGTTATGAAATGTTGCTTTTTTTTTTTTCAATAAAAAATGTTTTTTACAACTTTCATCCTTCATCATTACTTTTTTTTATTATTTTTTATTTTTTATTTTTGTTCTTGTTATGCAGAGAGAAAATAATCCGTTGCGCTGGTAACTTTTCAATATGCTCTATTCAACGGAGGCGCAGTAATTATAAGACTTGTTTCAGCATACCTTCTTACACTTTATTTAGGATTATATCCTGCATTGGATGCTCAGAGAGTTCGTACTAAAACCCACCCGCTGAAATCACGTCATCCAGTTTTACGTGAGGCTAATGGGGACATTGGTCTCATTGTAAAAGATGATGCCCCAACCTCAAAAAATTCTACTGATGTTTGAACATGGTTTATTGAAGCCTGTTTTGTAAATTATTTCTATAAAGTATATAGTCATTGGGAAATTACCTCAGGTTTCTTAGAATTTCGTAGCATTCAGATGAAATGCTATGGCTTCTCTAGACTAGCTGAATAGAGAGCACACTGATATATAGATTCAAGATATCAGTTTGGAGAGTTTGGTACATATAGGCGATATTGGTCTTAGAACTGGTACTACCTGGTGTTACCACTTATAATACTTTCACATTGATTGGATATGCAGTTGTTGTATTGCACGTCTTAGTACGGTGTCCCCCATTTTATATAACCAAAAGCCTCTCTTTGTCTTCAGCGATATTACCGAGATATCTTCATGTTCTTAATTACACATATCTGCACTGTTATATAATACTACAAACAAAAAAAATCATTCAATTCAATAAAATTGTATATTAATATGGTAATGATGCCAAATTCAGTTACACTTCTCCCAACAACTTAATTTAAATTACAAAAATATATGTTTGGTCCCAATTGAGGCTATCTCTTTTACAAACGATAAACTGGCTTAAAAATAAAGAGATAGCTCAAATGTGTTTCAGCTACATACTCCCTCCAAGTCGTAACACAACGTTATTTGTCGACTTCTATAAGCTAGCGTGATAAATATCTCGTGGGTATTTATTATTATGAATTATATGCTAGATATGACTTATTAACTAATTATATACTGCCTATTTCTTATTAACTAATTATACTGCCACAATTGTTATAGGTGTGAACTAGGCATTCTGCATCATCGGTAATTGTAGGACCACAACGTAATTCAATGAAGTACTTTTGATTAGTTCAATGCTGAATTTGAAGAATAATGTGGTAAATTGAAAAAAAATAAAAAATAAAAACAATAAGTTTAAGTATTAACGTTCTTTATTATTAATCAATGAGAAACTCGGTAAATTTGAGTGGCCTACATGAGAAATCCTTACCCCTATAGGATATGTTTTTTCTAGCTTCTCTCTTTTTTTTCTTCTCGCACGGACTTCGGTGCCTTTTTAATATATTCTCCCCTACTACAGAGCGCCCTTCAATCCTTCATCACGTTTTCTTCATTTTTCTCTGGTATTTTGTGATATTTTTACCCTAATCCCACACACATGATTTACTTTACCCCTTTCATTCACTCCTTTCAACATACAGCAGTCCAATCGATTCTTGCTTTATTTTGCTAACTACTTAAAAACAATTTTTTTCCGATGCATCACACTCAGCATGTGTTAAAAAAAGGGAATATAATAAATAAATACACAAAAACAATACAACGAACAAAAAAATGCATCTCTATAAGTTTCGACATGTCACATGGATAAAGTTTGACAGGTGTCCGCTTGCATCACTTAAATGGAGTGCTACGCTTAAAATTCGATTATGTAATCGGTAGAGATTTTTTTCCAGATAAATTTTTTGTTTCACTTTTTTTTTATTTATACAGATTCGTATTGCTTTCTTGTTTTCAGTTTTTTCTTATATTCGTTGGGGTACTTAATGAAAATCCAGTTTTCGTGTTACTGCTGCTAATGACAGTTTTTTAATGATATTGGACTTTTAATGATGTTAAATTTTATAATTACATATTATTATTTTTTTATTATTGTTATTGTTAATATTATTGTTATTATTATTATTCTTATTATAAATTTTATTTAATTTTTTTTTCTTCTTTTTTATTGGCAGTAAAAAAAATTGTTTGTGCAAATTTTAATGCTGGTAAAAGTGAAGTTCGTAATAAAATAGTTCAGAAAAATAGTGTAATGGACATTTAATAGGATTGAAGCGCGTTTTTAGTACCTGCAAATGCTCGCAAAAAAGGAAAAAGTAGGCGTGTAATGGCCGTGTGCTATTGCACATATAGACGAGCAACACTAAAGTTTATTACGTTGAAAATAATTCAAGGCAACATAAATCTGTGCAGGTGTAACGTAAACATAGCAACCAAAAAAAAAATGGCTGTATACTTTTTTAGGCACTCGTCGCCTCGGCGTCAAAGTTTTACTGCATATACACACACAGTAAACTCATACGCAGATAGTAGGGGACACTTACATGAGTACGCCAGAGAGAACTGTTGCGAGAGGGCGACTGAATGATGGCTGACGACCTCAACAAACTAAGCTGTGGTTCTACAGTAGTGTGCACCTATACCGATAAGTCCTATCCGCCCTTCCATCATTTGTAGAAGAACTTTAGTGTCTACACTAAGCCTGAGTGCATTTTCTTCTTTGTGTGCGTTTGCTTTGCTAATTCTCCGCCATGTTGTTGTTATTGCTGCTGTGTAAAATCCACAATGTCATTTATTTGTTGTTGTTTTTATTGTTTTTCCTTAGCTATATTTCGTGGTCTTTACTTTTCCCTTTTCTTTGCCTTGTTCATTTTAGTTCTTCCAACTGCGTATAACCCACCAAGTGGCCAAGAAGCATCCAAAAGGTGCGAAAAGTGTGTGCTGTCACAAAGAAAAAAATAAATAAAAAAATAAAAATAAACATCGAATAAAAAAGGCTTGTGCACTTGAGTGAGTTTTGCATGCGTGCGAGCGTGTGCATGTTAGCAGCGGGTATGTGCACCTCAGCCATCGATGGTGACGGTTTGATAGTCTCAGCTGTACTTCGCTTTTGCTAATTTACAAACGGCAACAGCAGTGGAAGTTGTGTGTGTCATTTTTTTAAGGTCTTTACTGACTGCCTGCCTGCCTTCAGGGATTGTAAAAATAAAAGCCACGTTATTAACTTGAAAGCACGTGCAATTTGTTGCTGCTGTTCTTATTGCATGCGGCTTTTCCTGTTGTCTTTGTTGTAGGTGGGTGTTTGTATTTTACTATCGCGCTTGCAGTTGCTTTTATTGTTATTAAGACGTTACATTTGGTAGCCAGTATTCCTTCTTCGTTGCCCTCGTCATTATTGTATTGAGCGCAACAGCATCATAACCATTTTCTTCATTTTTAATCTCTTTTTATTTTGTTTTTAATTTAATGGAGCACTCACTAGTTATATTTCATGATTTTTCACATTTTAGTATCATCCACTAGGTAGTCGTTTTTGTACTTGTTATTGTTGCTACGTTTTTTGTTAATAGCACCACACAAATTCATTTCGCGTCCTTAAATCAAAATGCGCACAGATCATTTTGTGTTTGTATTAAAGCTACCATAATAATTACACACTCAAACACATGTACATACAATTAAATACAGAGATACTAAAAAATAAAAGACTTCTGTAACAAACAAAATACCTACAATTGGTTTGCACTTAATGGCATTATAAATAAACAAACTCTAAGGTGGTAAAAATAAATATTTTTGGCCCTTGAATTTTCTTATTTGTTTTTATGATTGTAATTTTTTTGTATTGCATTCATTAGCTTTAAATTGCGATGCAAGCTTGAAAGTTATAAAAAACGAGGTTAATTGTTGTTGTTTCTATATGACTTTTTTTTAATATTTATAGACTCAACTAAAAGCATGCAAAACAAAATTTAATGTAATCATAAAAAAACCTATTCAGCTTTTTATTATGTTATGTGTTTGTGGTCTATTCGCGGTATTTGTTTTCACAATAGTAGTACTTCTTGTGACTGATTCAGACACTAAATTTAATATTACGATGCTTTTGCCGACTTTTTTCGCATAGTTTATTTGCACGTTTTTTGATAAACTCTAGGAAGAGTTCTAGATTTTTTACTAAAAATTTACCCCTTTAACTTTTTTAACACTAAAGAATATCCTGATTTAGAATTTAATGCTAAAACTGCAGTCGTCGTTGAAACGTATCGTCCTTGCTTAGGAACAGTTTTGCACTTCTGTGATATTCAAATAAAGTTTCAGTTCAGCAAACAATTGGTGTCGAGCTACATGCATTTTTGTTAACATACAATAGTGGGTTTATAGATTTTCACCATTTCCAACTTTGTTGCACCGGCGCATACATCAATGATAATTCAACACCATTTCATAAAAATTTCAAAGCATATCGTTCCGTAATCATCAAATTCGCTTGAGGACCATTGAGGACCATACAGAAAAAGGATGTATAATACTGTTTCAAGGGCTCCTATCACATTGCCGAAACATAACTATGGAGGGGACAACGTAATTCATTGGACTGCATTTCTCTCCGAAGGACCTTAGAAATACAATTTATTTCTTTAAATCAGAACAATGAAGTTGAATGGTCCTTCTAGGCGGATAATGCTACGACACACGTGAGCCGTGAAACAAAAAGTTGCTCGCCTGACTTGAACACAATAGAAAATTTATGGGAAATACTTAAAAATAATTAAAAGTAATATTAATATTTGAAATAATTTCCTGACCTTAAAAGCTTGAAACTTAATCTATAAGATCATAAGCTTTTAACGCCTGAAGTTCATATCGACTTATGCATTTATCACCACTTGTTCCTACTGGGTTCCATTAATTATACAACAGCTGCTTGACTTAATTTCGGGTAGTTTAAAACGAAATTCCATTATTACATTTGAAGACTGAAACCTGAATTTCATATTCTAATCATAAGTTTAATTTTAATAAAAATTATGATTCAATAGCTTAAATGTTTTTCGTCACTGTCAGTTTTGCTTGATTGCTCAAATATCTAAATCCCAACTTAATTAAATTGAAAGGCATTTTAAGATATGCGTCTTTAAAGAAAACCGTTTTTATTCGTTTCCTTCAAGTCGAATATATAAATTTTGAAGCAGCGATTTGTATAATGTTTGTTATAGTCGCCCCGACACTGCGCTCCTACCATGGCAATGCCCACTGACAATCGTTTGCCTTAACGATTACGCATATTTTGCATTTGAAATGAGCAACTCTTGGTGAGAGTTGCCAACTATTATTTTCGCAAGCGTAGTTGTGACTGAGTAAACAAATGCAAATGTTGATTGTATGCACAGGACAACAGTGATGAAACGGTGAGAGTGGGATAGTGTGATTGGTAGATAGAGGGGAAACGATAGACGTAAAGAAAACGCTGTTGTTGGCTAACTGGACACAATTCCACTGACTTGCTGTCTGCCTTTTCTACTGATGACGTGGGAGTTGACAACTGCAATGGCGACGACGAAAACGACGATGAAGTGATAATAATTAAATTTGCATAATGTTAAGTGATTAAATTGTTGACGCCATTCTTGTTGCTGTTGCCAAAGCATTATTGCAAAATCCATACAACTTGTTCAGCTGGCCATCATGTCAATTGCGTATATCGATAAAACGTTTTCATGTTGCATACCGGCAGGCGATGTCAATGTTACTATTGCTGTTGTTGTTGTTGAAAGGTGTAGAAAATGTTTTACCTACATATCCCAAGGCATTTTGCAAAAACACTTGAAATAGTTGTTTGTATCTCTAATGCATCATCCTGATTAAGTGTCTGCTGTATTTTGTTAAACATTTCAATTATATCGACAACATTGAGTGAAAGAAAATGTTTCCGAACTCCAGGGGCTCAAAATTACAATTGCCCCAGCATTTGAATAGTTTTGAAAGTTTACACATTGAAATTTTAGTGTTAATCAAATGAGATTTTCAGCTAAACTGTAAATGAAATATATAATTTCCTCATACCTCCTTACTTTCCCCCTCGCTTTCTATGACACTAAGTTGTCTTAAAGTTACTGACCTCTTATTTGCTGCTGTAACTTTTCGCACTTTGACTTGAATTTTAAGTGTTATGCCTTATTTATGTCACATTCTGCTTCATTCTTCTCCTATTCATATTCCTTACTTTGCATTCAATCCACTACCCTTCCAGGTTATTGCCATGGTTCATATATTTGGCCATGAGTCACTTTGCATATTGCATGCAACGAATAATTGCTTTGCGTCGTGGGAATAATTTTGTTATGTTTTATAAACATTACGTTTAATTTAGCATTTTGTTCACATTCTGTGCATGTGAAGCGTACGTTTTCGTTACTTTAATTGAAATTTAGCCTCGCTTACCACACGCACGACAACAAAGTGTTTGTTACATTATCAAAATGGCAGAAACACTGTCAGCTATAACCTGTTGGCCTCTGACGTACTAGATGACTGTCGACTTGCCTGGAGGTAAGGGTCTTCTAATTACAACGCTTATGTATAATTGATTTGTCGCAATTTAATTAATTTGAATTTAACTATTTAATAGCTGGATTAAAATGTCGAAAGCCACAATCATCAAGTAATTAGTTGTTTAAGTTTATATTAAGGTCGGAGTAAAAAAAGGCATTCTAAATCCAGCATAATGAAATCAATATTATTATAAGCCAGTGCATAATTTTGGGTAGATTTTATATTAAGCGGTAACGTCGAACTTAAAAAGCTGGATATACAAATTTTACCTAAAATAGGCTCTTCACATGTTGACCACTTTTATGAAAGTCCTACAAAACTTCAATAGAATCCAGAATATACATATAAGAAAAGATATAATTTTTTTAAAATTGTCATAGTTTAAGGATTTGACCAAACCGTATGGCATGCTTTGAGGCACTTCATAACATTTATCTATGTATATAAAATTGTTTATGCATTTGTTAAAAACGTGTGTTCTCCGCATCCATAAAATTTATGAAGCTTAGTTTTTTACCTTGGGTTCTGTTTAAGCTCTTTTCGGTTTTTTTTTTTTTTGGTAGGTTGAGATTGATATATAAAACGGTCATTGATATGTACACAGAGTAGGCAGAGAGTTCTTGTTAAAACAGCAGTCGTCGCAGAAGAAAAGTCATCGTAAATAACTAAGTGCATTTAGGGATTAAAAGAATCTGGTAGAGAGGTCGTCAGGATGCGATCTTCTCAGCCGTCTCGGCATCCTACCCCCTCCCGTTCTGCGTCGTTCCAAAAGGAGCCTGACTAATTTATTTGGATGATTATTCAACCGAGAAAATATGACTTTTAAACGTTAGCCGCCTATCCAAATACACACCCAGGTATTTATAACCCGAACTGTATTTTAGCAACTGGTTGCCAAGAATGATTCGCCGTCCGTAAGGCGTACGTCACATTGGCACATTCATTTTTGGTAATGCTAATGTTCCATCGTCATGTCCACACTTCAAAATGATGCAGGTATTGTTTCAGGGAGCCCGTGTCCTCATAAATGCACCTGTTTCTCGCCAGGAGGGCCGTATCGTCTGCGAATGTGGCGATAATAAAATCCTGAGGGTTCTCTAGCAGTACAAGGTATAGAGTGTTTGACCTTGACGCTGGACTCCACAACATCCCACTGAGAAGGTCCTGTTATTAAAGTAGCTGCGTACTATTAATGATAGTTGATTCGGCAACAGGCTCTTGAGTTTACAGAGCAGCCCGTCGCGCTAAACTCGCTCGAAATCCTGTTTAATGTCGAGGTAACCTGCTACGTACTCGCTGTTCCAGATCCTTAGAGAATAAATTTGACAACCCTATTCAGCTGCTCTGGAGTTCCATGGGACTTATGAAACCCAAATTGAAAATGAGAAACTCTTTTATTTAACTTTCTCAAGTGCAGCAGCCGTATCAGCAGACAGCGTTCAAACAACTTTGCTCCAGTAGGCAGCAGGCTGATTGACCTGTAGGAACATAAGAAGTAAGGGCTCTTGCCGGCCTTATGAATCATGCAAATTCTGGTCTTCTTCGACTGTTTTGGAACATACCTAAAATAGAGAACAGCTTTAAGTGGCATAGCCGTTAGTGTAAAGATGTCCAGACCATCTCCACCTGGAGCCTTTTTACAGTTCAACTCTGTAAAAACTCAGATGTAATGGGAGCAACTGATGGCATAGTTGGCCGCCGTTTTCAAGCCTCGTTTCTATCTGGCGAACCCTATAATCTGCGCAAGTATCCAACGGCTGACCTTTCTTTGATTAATAACCAGCTGTTTGCAGTCTTGGCTCGACACTTGTATAAAGTTTGTACAACAAAATACTTGTCATCCTTGTAAATAGTTCTGAAGAAGGCTTTAGAACTCAACAGCTCTCATTAATATTTTATAGATTCTTCCGAATTGTTTCAAAGTAAAGTTCTCCCATCATTACGATAACAGTTCTCATGTCTAATATTTCGTTATCCATCGAAACAAGTATTAAACAACAGGGCGCTATGTCTGGCGAAATAGTTCCAAGTGGATTGTGCAATATTATTTATAGCCTAGCTGAGCTTGTCGTCTTATAACATTACTTTACCTCGTCTCTGCTCATTCAGTGCAACTACAGTGATTGGGTACACTTCGTAATACCTTGATTTATTTTGAAACACTGATAATGAACCTGGTCCAGCTAATTTCACAAAATGAGTAAGCGAAGCCGGAAATAGAAAGTCCTCGATATTCTACAGATATGATATCGCTGTGTATTTCCAAATGTTTAAACAAATCTCCGACCGAGGACACGAAACTTGCACTTGTGTAACATGGAACAGCAAAAGCGGCAACAAACAAGGAATCTGCACTTTCTTGGTTTAATTACTGTTTTGGCAGGAGAAAAATCGTTTCATAATTTCTACAATTATATTTTGTTAGAAATGGCAGCCAGCCCAAGATCATTTTCATTCTCAACGACATCATAGACCTTGTGTGTTCCCACTGCCTATTTCGTATTTGTTGTGCCAAGCCAAAAGAACACAATAAAAAGTTATAATGAAAATGTCACACGCATTAATGACACTCAAGGTGTCAAGCGGAGTGTGTATTTGTCCCTATCTCTCTCTGTGTCTGTGTGTGTGTTGCCTTATGAAAAAATGACAAGGAATCCAAGAGAAATAACAACAACAATGACAAGAACAACAGCAACAAGGACAATGAGATCGTTGTACAGGAAACCAGTTGCTATTGCTGCAGGTAAAACCTCAAACGAAAAGCAGCAGGAGCACGATGACGACAATTGCAACAAAAAGAGTGACATTGTGTGTTATTGCCAAAAATCCGGTTCTGTATGAGTTATTGTTATCGCTGTTGTTGTTCTTGGTGCGCTTGTGAGCATATTAAACATATAAAGATAAAGGGATTTTACAAATGCAACATGTTGATGTTGGTTGTTGACAGCACACTCTTTACTCACGCTATTACCGTGTTGCTCATCACTAGTTGCAGCTCCTGCTGCTTCGACTGCTTCTGCTCTTGATTTTGGTGTCATTGTTGTTTTTCTTCTTTACCTTGTGCTACAAGAGCATAAATAAATAAAATGTTGTTGTTGTTGTACTCATATCCAAAATGTCGGTCCATTTCAACGCCTGTCATATATTACGTGTATTTGGGTGTGGAGCTTATGGGTCCTGTGGGCAATAACTGCAGTTGAAAGGTGACTGGCTGTGGCGAAAAAGTGCATTCTTTTTCTTTGTTTTGCTTTTTAACAATAACTTTTTTAAAACAAAGAAAAATGTAATTAAATTTGTAAGTAAATTGAGAAAAAATTGTTACTTTGGCTACAAATTCGTAAAAGTAGAGCCCAGAAGAAAAAATGCGAAGAGTTAGTCAAAATGTCATGTCGATAAGTTAATAACGATGATGAAGACTAAGGATGTAAATATATAGGATAAGTTGGCAACATCTAAGAACTAAGTATAAGCTGGCTCTTTATCGTTTTGAAATCTATACTAAAAACAAAGTCACATGTATAGTATAAGTCGGAGATTGAGTAAAAATATTATAATTTTTTTTTTTTTGCTAAAAGGTCAGGTGAAACCTCTTTTAAAGACGAACTTTAAATAAGTCGTAAAATAGGTTGAAAGTGAAATTTATAGGCGAAGGGCGAAGTTGGAATATGAAGCACGGGACAATGCTCAGAGGAGAAGCTCAGAACACCAAAACTGATAATTAAGTCGGATACTAAGATGAACGACGAAATCTTAAAAGTATGTCGGATGACAAAAATGGTATACCAAGTACAGAATCGAAGACGGAGGGTTAATACGATAAGCTATAGGAAGAATGAGAATAAGTAAATTTGAAGGTGTAGTCTGCATCTGAAGTGAAGTTATTAAAAACAAGAAATGTGTCAGTGTGCTTACCATTCACGAGTTTCTGATGTGAATCGTGCTTAGCGGTTACATGATGGTTATGTCTCGGTGTGTACCGCTGCAGAAGCGGATTCTGCGGTCAGAAATTGATTTCTAGGAATGCAAAGGGTTCCACAAGACCTCAGATGTTATGAGGCCTATTCCACTGTCCGCTGGCGTTCCAACGCATCTCGCTTACACCAAAGTATGCGAATGTTATAGGTCGACATCTGTGCTTCGAATTGTGCTTGTCTGGATACTTCCTCAAGGGTTCTTACGTTCCATTGTCCAGTTCGTATGCTGGTTCTTGTTGCATCACGTGATGTGTGTAAAATTTTAACCTACTGAAACAGAAGATGGTTCACATCAAAAATTTAAACGTACAATATTAATAGGTAAGATTAGGGCTTAGGTGATTAGGTGAAAATAATTTTGTTAAGTCTTCTCTAAATCTGTTTAATAAGTATTAGCCGCACTACTTGTTTATACATATACTAAGATTTAAGGTCTGACATCTTCTACTTATTTTAATAATAGTCTATATAAACGTTTTTTCTTGTATTTCTTCTTCTGAAGGATGAGTGTATGTTTCATAAATGTCATTTAATCACTTCGGTACTATAAGATGGTATACTCCTAGCAAACTGAATCAGTTAAATTGTATTTTATAAGGCGATAAGCTAACTCATAGACAAAGTCCGAAGCCCAACTCATAAGCCAGATAATTCTGTCATGCGGCCGTGCTGCGTGCAACTTCATAAAATTGCATCAATTTATTTTATTTCCTCCTCAGTTAATTTCAAAGTGTCAACATTATAAATGAACTGCACACGAAACTAAGGCAATAGAAGACAAGCAAACTCAAAAAGTTGTCGCGCTCGCGTATTGCAAAACTTTTGCAAAATGGAAAATGTTAGCACGCAATGGCGAAGCGAAATGAAACGAAACGTAACTGAAATGATTAAAATTATATGCGAACTGTGCACGCAGCAAACAGGAGATGCCCGTCTAAACAAGACTACGCTTGCTGGGAAAGAGGCGAAAGGTGGCCGCCAAGAAGTCGTACGTCGTTGCACCTACACATAAATTTTCTGCATATCCAATTGTGTATATGGTGCGTTGGTGTGTGTACGTGCGACAAAATGCAAGACATAAGACGTTATACTGATATTTCTCCTCGCCTGCACATCTAGCACGACTGACATTGACAAATAATGAATGGTGAACAAAAAGGGCGCAAAGTAATGACGACGTCGACGACAATGACGACAATTGTGACGTCTAGGACATATTCTACGACTGACAACTGACTAGGACAACAACCGAACCAATGCCAACAACGGTAAGGACACGCGGCTGACGTTTGAATATGTCAGAATTGGAGCCACATTGTCCGAAACAGAAGACTTACGTCAACCCACTAGCAATGGCTGCGTATACAGACAAATACCACCAACGCAAAGCACCAATGTCGACCGTAAAGGACGCTATAGAATCAGCGGTTTGTCAACTCTGTTTTGTGTGAACAAGCATAAAGTCGAGTCAAAGACATTGGGTGAGGCCCTAGAGGAGTGGTGTGGTTCAGACATAAGAAATTAAGACAATTGAACCATTCAGTCGTGCAACACACAGAGTGAACAAGAGAGTGAAACAATGGAGGCGTGTGGTCGTGTGGGCGTTCGTTTTGCTTTATTGGTTAGGTGTGCGCAGTTATTGGACTGTGGTTAAACTGTCTTCAGGCATTTGTGGATAGGTGGGCATGTTCTTGAAGTTTGTGGTTAGACGTGTTAGCTTAAGTTATTAAACAAAAAAAAAATAAATAAATAAAAGAAAGCAGAAAAAAGCGGACATCTACAAAAAAGAAAAAAACCGTGGTAAAAGGGCGGACTCACTTATGTATGTGTTGTATTCTGTATGGCTTTTAGAAACTCTTAAAATAGTGACAAAAACAAATAATTGTCATGCAATGTTAGCTTTTCTGTCATTCGAAGTGTGACCGTGCGAATAACTTAGAGCAAAACAAACAAGTTTATTCTTCAAAAGCGGATTGCGACTACAACGAGAAAGACGCAAAACAATTTGTTTAATGGAATGTAAATTTCAGACTTTAGCGCAAATATACATAAACTAACCGCAGAGGACAAACGTAGTAATTTGAAATGGAAATGATGACTGTGCGATTACAAAAAAAATACTTTGTCTAATGATGGTTAATGTATTTATTAATAGCATTTCATTGGTACACTTATATTGGAGAGGTGTGGTTTATCCTAATATACAAGTTAGAAAAAAAAAAAAAAAAAAACTATTAGTGGTGTTGTTAATTTTTTATTGAATGTTGACAGATAACAAGTGTGTTTTTCTGCCCTATATATAAGGAAGAAGACCCTACCTTCAAATATTCTGTGTAAGGTGAATTATATTTTTAAAGGGTTGCATTAAATGATGAAATTAGATTATTTTCAAATTCATTATGAAAAAGTAAATCTAAAAAATATTTATAATATTTGCCAGAACTATGCGCTGATGGACAAACAACTTATGACAATAATTCGTTCAATATTTTCAAATTGGCGACTCCATACAGTGGATATAATACAGCCAATTTCTCTGGCGTGTTAACGCTGTCGAAAAATGCGACATGTTCAACGAAGCTTGACACTTGTCAGTTAAGCAAAAATGTATTGCCACAATCCCTTTTGCCGCACTCCCACTAAACATGGCTCCAAAAACACACTCAAACATCCACACAAAGTATTCGACAACAACGCCATGTAAAGTCAGATGTAGGCAAATTGTTGCAAAACAAAGTGAAAAACAAAAGTCATTTGAAAAATACCAATGTTAAAGCGCGACGGACCCTCAAAATAGTTCAACATTGACTGAGTACAGGGGGAAATGCATTAGCACAACAATTGTCGTCGTCGTCCTTATCGTCGTTGCTTGCAGCAGTCAACTTTACGTGTCGCCTTTGCGCTTTACTGAGTTGCAATGCAGTTTTCGTTGGTCGGCTTCCCTCAACTTGCCACACCTTGATATGGTGATTTTGTACTGCTTATCGCCACATGGCATACACACGCGTACAGTTGTCGCACAGGACAATATTTGAAGGTAGCAATTGGTCTAATGCAATGCAATGGCATTGGTTACTCTTTTTGCTTATAGTTTTAGGCACGTTCTGCTAAGTAGCTAATGTACTTAACATTGAATTCGTTGTTGTTTTCCTTTTTGTTGACTTTGAGGTTTTATGAAGCCTCCTCTTTTTCTCATACTTTGAGTGTATGTTGTGTAAAGTTAAAATTTCGTATTTCACTTCCGGCAAATTTCATTTCCGCTTTGATTGCGCTTTTTGCACAGTTTCCTTTTGTCGAAATGTCGCCTGGTTGTATACGCCTGTAGCCGTAGAGGTGAGTATATGTACCTGTGTATGTGCGTGTGTGTGTGTTTGTAAAACAAATGAACGGAAACACGTCACACAAACAAAGTCATCGTCTCAGTCGAATTGAGTCAAAGAGCACGAGCTCGTTTTGCTCATATCCTTGCACCTTTGCATTTTGCGAGTGCGAAAAACGCAACAGGACACTTTACAACCAGACGATGACGCTGTTTTGCATGTAAAGCATTTATTGTTGGTCTCTCGTCGTTCGCTTCCTCGTTCGTTCAGTAGTTCGTTCATTCGCTTGTTCGTTTGGTTGGCTGCATTCTAGTCTGCGCTTGTGTGAAAAATGTCGAAAATGCAATTTCCTTCAAGTAAAATGCCTGCCATGCGCTTTTTCTGGCTAACCTTTTGTACCAACAGCAAACAGACAAACACACACTCAGATGCATGTATATGTGTGTGTCTCTCTGTACGTGGCCAAAAGTTGTTGACTATGCTGTTCACCTATGCTCCTCCTGCTTGTCTGCCGCTTGCATAGCTTAAATAAAGCTCTTCCGCTAATAAAGTCACACGACACTTGGCGCAAGGACATACGCAGACTTTTAGTTGTTAGGTTGCATTGTCACGTGGCAGCGACACATTTGCAATTTGTAGGCGTCATTGTTTGATACGTTTGTAGTGTTCACGCAGCTACAAATAGAATGGTGCAAAGCATACAAAGTTATCCAATGCACTTATTATGAAGGAATATGCCACATCTGTGCTCTTAAGGCAGGGAAGTTAAAATACATATCAAATCGTAAGGCCTAGATAGCTTAAGAAGGATTTGTATTTATTTTGGGGTGAAAATATATATATATATAATGCTCGTAACTCAACTTCTGGGTTACGTAATAAAAATCCTAAGTTTTTTTTTAGTAGGATAAGAATATTCTATGGGACACTTTTCGTTGACCTTGCCTGTTCAAGTTTTAAGAGAAGTAATGTCATTAAAGGATGCAAGAAGAAAGAACTACTAGTATATGCGGTTATATAACTTAATGCACATCAATATGCAAACTGTGTTCTTGACACTGAGACCACGTATCGCTTATACTATAGTAGCCATTCTCTATTGATGAAGCATTTTTGTAATTTTTGTTATTACTATTAAAGAATAGAAGTTTTATCCCGAAGTAAATACAGCTGATTCCAGGGATTCCCAACCGTCGTTTACAGAAACTCACTATCACTGATGTCTAAATGCAGGATTTAACTTTTCTCAAGCCCCACCAAAAGTTAGGAGCTTTCTCACAATTAAAATCGCAAATACAAGAAACCCGAACTGTTCAACCACAACTTTTTAATGCAGCAAAATTTGTGCTTCTTCTTTATCTGGAAAATTGCAAACAACTGCTGCAAGTGACGATAACGACTTCGGTAGGTTTTGCATTGGCTTGGTGCACTGAGTTTAAGGGCATAAAAGCTGGAAGGTGGTGCAAGCTGTTGACGATGCAGCCAAGCTGTGTTAAGACAATGACATTTCACAACAAAAACACACTCATTCTTAAACACAGCGAGGAGGAGTGGGAAATTAAATCATAATGACATTGTCGCCGCCGACCTGCGCCAATATGAATGCAACACTTGTGTTACTGACTAGTGGTTGTGTGTTTGTGAGCTAACTGACAATGGGTATGAAAATTGAAGGCGAGTGATTGCATTTGCTGTGATTTACTACGACGCGCATAAAGAGCAGTGAAAAGGCACACACCCACACATTAGTACGCATATAAGGCACAATGTACGATGTCTGTATGCAAAAGTGATGTGACTTCAGGCCTGAGATTGTCACTGACTTTCGGTTAATTTATAGGCTTGAATCGGTGTCATTCATAGTCATTCATTAGATTTTTGTGGCAGTGTGTTGTTATGTGCGTGTATGTTTGATTATTGAAAATTCACAACATTTTATTTAGATTGACCGGAGTGCGCACCTACAAAACTCGTTTGAGTAGGATTTCTCGCACTATTTCGTCACAACTTGCATACCGAGTCTTGCTAAAGAACTTAGATGGATGGCAAGTCACCAAATATGCGTGCGTGCACGAGACATAACTGCAGTGAGGAAATTACAAATCGTGGATTAAATGAAAAGCTTCATGGCATTTGGCTGAGACATCACACACTTGTGTGTTCGTAAGTGAAACAGACAAAATCACATATGAGAATCGTTGCTATGAAGCTATATTCCCCTACGCCATTGCTGCATTTTCACGCAATGCTTTGTCAGCAGCAATCTCAGCCACAAATCCTGCCGTTGTCGCCGCTGCTTTCATTTACTGAAAAGGCTTCGAGAACGGGGAAAATCTTTTACACCGTGTATCTATGTTTATGTGTGCTTTGAAGACCGAGTTTAGACGGCTCACAATTTAAATTTCAAACCCTTTGCTCAATGTCATTGTTACTACCACACCCACACCATCTGCTTAAAGCGGCTGACGCTGTGGTTGCCGCGTTCTTTGAATTTAATTAGTAACGTGTGTATAACTGTGTTGGTATGCCTGCGTTTTACAAGTTTCCTGCATCTTGACTTGTCAGAACGTTTTCACCGGAAATTGTCTGTCTTAACTGTGAGAAGAGCATTTAATGATTGCTTTTTCGCTTCTCTTTGTTTCTGCATTACGCTTTAACTCTGACTTATGACATATGTACTCGTAATTTTCATTCAGTTGCTTGCAATAATATTAATTAATTTCTTTATCATTTTTCTCTCATTCTCTCTCTTTACAGGTAAGTTATTTGTTAAAGCCTTAATTTACGGTGGAGATTTGAAAATATTGTTGATGCTGTCAGGTTTGTAATTTTGTTTTGAAGAAAATTTCTGTATGCCCCAAAAAGTCAAACACTGGAAGATCAACGCGAAAATTGCAGCAGTAGACAGAGCGCAGAGCTACTGAAACATTCGAACAGCGTGACGCACTCGAAAACAGCAACGCGCCGTGTCCCTGCTAGTGTTTTAATAAAAAGTAATTGATCCGTTTATGATATTATATGATTAAACTTAACGCTCTTTGTTTAGCAAAATTTTTCATTACCTCAATCATTTCGTTCAACTCATTAACGTTCTTCGAAAGAGTTGGTGCTCAACGGTGTACCCAATGTACATAATAAAATATCAAATATTTCTGTGTATTTCAACATACAGCAGCCTTTTTAAAAATAATTTCATTAATTTATTACTTGTACGGCGTTATTAAGAAAATTTAGGGCTTTTACCATTAAAAACCTATTCAGAGTAAATTTACGGATGAAATGGGAAACCGATTCAATGCAGTTTGCTATTCATACGCAGGTATATTACACATCCAACATCGTGATTGATTAATCATCAATAGAATATCTAGCTTTACACAGCATGCCAAATACCCGTAATAGCCTACACATAAATAGGGCTTCCCCATTCAAATGTACCACAAGCCTTTCTACCTGCCTGTTTGCCTTCTTTGTACTCCTCCTATTAGCTTTATTATTAAACTATTCATTGACAAGCAATCAGTGATAATGAGGCTGATGCTATATGTTGACCTTTGACTTCATGTTAGCTTATCGCAGACCATGCATACAATTGCAGCGTGGTATAAGTTTGAGTCAGAGAATGCGTCAAAAACTAATTAAAAATGCATAGCGGCATCAAAGCAGAGCAAAACAAAAAGATATCAGAGTCATAAATGAAATGAAGTTACATAGCAATAGAGCCTTGGCCAATGCTTTTCATATGAGTACGTTGCAGAAGTATTAAGGAGAAAAACTGGAAAACCGAAGCAAAAACTCTGAAAAGATACGACTTTTGTTGAGCGCTGATTACATTTCCCTTTGATGGTACTAGCAAAGGCAGAAATTTTTGTCTTCTTTTTTTTTGGTTGGTCAATTGCTGTTTGCTCTTGTTTCTTCTCACAGAATATAAGTACACACTTATATATGCATGTGGAGCAGCGTAAAGCAAACGAAAAGTGTTTGCTAATCAGTTGAAAAAATGTCTTTGAAGCTGCTTAATTAGTTCTCGGTTTGTGCATGAAATTAATTAGATTTTTCACTCAATTTTTTTGCATTCATTCAATTCTCCTCCGCTGCCGAGTTCAATTTGCAGCTGATGTTGTGTGCTGTTGTTATTTGTGGTGTTTTCGGTGTGCGTATGTCCCTTTTAACTGTCGCTTAGCAACAAGCATGCATACAATGGCAAAATGAAGTAGAAGAAGAACGTTGACAACAACGGAGAGTCAGAGTGAAACAATAAGCACGCTGATTTTCTGGCGAAATTTAATTATGCTGATTTGTTGTGCTGCTTAATAAGTCGGTTTATTTATATAACTGTGTGTGCGTATGTGTCTATGTACATGAGAATGCATTCGGCTCTGTGTGTGTGTGGGAAAAACCAAATACTTAATACAATTTGCCGCTTTTTTTCCATATCAGAAACGACCCCTCCACTAGACAGTCGACACTCCTTCAAGCGCACTGTCAGCCACAGTTGAAAAAAAAAATAAAAAATTTAAAAAACAAAATTGCGTGCACGTCCAGTAAAATGAAATATAAATCATGAAAAACTAAAAAAAAGAATGTTGGAAAAAAATTTGTGAAATGTCACTCGTTTTGCGCTGCTGTCAGATTTTATTTTAATGTGTTTTGTTTCCTTTATATATATATATTTTTTTTTTATATTCGTTTAATTTAATTTTTGTATATTTCCCAACACTATTAAAGCAAAATTGCAATAAAAGTCTTGGTTGGAAAAAAAAACGAGTAAATTTGCGCAAATTAATATTTTTATGGTTATCTGCTTAAAGCTGTTGCTATTGGATATTTCAACAGTGCTATCCTTTTCACCCATTTATACACAATTCCAGCAAAATATTTTTCATACTCATAACTTTTGATTTGGTGTGCTTAACTGTAGTTGGTCACTCATACGAAATGTTATCAAATAAAAGTTGAATGTGCACAAAAAATGCACAAAAATGAACAATTTTATTAATGTAATCATGTTGAATTATAAATGAATAAATATAAATAAATGCAAATACAAACCATATTAATAAACTAGTATTAACCCCTTGTTTTGCTTAATCAAGTGTAAGTACAAATTTTCCTTTGGTTCTGTGTTTTGATCCAAAATAATAAATAATAGAAAGCCCAACTGATAGTTTTCTTGGCTCCATTATTTTCCTAATATTCTTTTAAGCAGAAATTTTTTTGAACGGTGGTCGGAGACAACTTTTAAGGAGTGTTTTCAAAAGAGATCATTTATTCGTATTACACAAAATTATTGAGATCAAGAAAAACGCGTTAATTGTACAGGCAGAAAAGTATATGGAGCTGTTGAAAAATCATCCAAATAAATTAGTCAGTCGCATTTTGGAGCGCCACAGAACGGGAGGAGGTAAGATGCTGAGGCATCTGAGAAGATCGCATCCTGTCGACTTATATACCAGATCCTTTTAAAACCCAAATTGTTCCTTTCCACTTACTACTACTTACTTGTATTGTTAATTATTGCAAATAGTTTAATTGAAGTTTTTTTTTTTTTTTTATTAAATATTAAAATATTAAAAAATATATATATATATAATAAATAAATAATATAATATATATAAATAATAAATAAATAAAGTCGATAGAGAAAAAAAATGTTGGACGAACATCGATTTTAATTGGAAAAATAATTAATTATTGAATTGCAGCTATTTACAACACTGCATTGTGGACTCAATGCTCGTGGTCATTATATCATGTTGCAGCTACTTCAAATCACGTGCAACAAAATTCTAATGTAATGTCTAATGTAATGAGAATGAATATGATTATGAAGCATCCTATAACGAAAACCTACGAGAGAACCCATCGGACAGTGAAGGACCTGCTATATATTTGTTTCAAGGGCTGTGATGTGAAAGTAGCCAAGAAAAAAAAGATATACTGTAAAATATTACTAGAAAGCGGAACCACACCAAACGAACACACACATAGAAACGTAGGGAAGGACATTTCAAAACTACTATTTAATAAACGAATGAGCCAGTGATAATGACGATGAGTGTTGGGCATTACAGGAGCACACACACCAACACCAACATCAACTGAAAGACCAACAACAATATCATCCAAACAAGGATGACAAAGACGATGAGAACGTTGAATTTATATGGTTGAGTATTGAATTTGTTGTTAAAGGGTGGTAGGCAAAAAAAACAACAACAACAGGACAAACTGAAGCAGTTGCAACAAGAGTGATGATGGTGACGGCAACGGCGATGACGTTGGCGACGTTGGTTTCTACTGCAAGGACAAACAGAGTCATTTTGCAATTCATGCATTTCCTGCGGCAACTAATTAAAAGAGTCATTCATCACAGAAGTGATGTGCACGTTTGTATGAATGTGGTTTTCAACAAACACACACACACAAACTCATTCACACATACATGGAGGGCGGTTTCGTGAGTGGTCGTGCAAAAGCAAAGAGCAATTTGTGTTCTTGTTGTTGACGCGTAACTGCTCTGCTGTGTGTGTGTGATTTGTGGGTGTTATTTGTCTTGAATGCTTATTATTAATATATGTATGTACTTGTTGTCCTTGTTTGTTGTTTATTTTAAACACTTTTTATCTGATGTTCCCAATACGAGGAAGTAAACAAACAAGCGACCGTCAATGCATGCCACAGGGGGCGCCTTAGCTCCCTTAGCTAGTTTGTTTGTCTTTTTGATCATTTCATCACATTACATTTAAATAACATAAACATATACACACACCAAGTGGGACTGGCACTGAAGTAAAAATATTTCATAAGCCTGATGAGCTCAATTTTTTTTTATATGTTGTCAAAGCATCGTTGCATTTTGACGTATATAATATATTCTTCATTTTTATACTGGAAATGACAACAATCAAACGCCATGTTATAATTAACGCTAAAGAATTAAAGAGAGAGCGAGTGAGATAGGTGGCAATACTTGAACCCTCAACGTTAATTAAATTCAATTGTTGGCAGGGAGAGGTTAATGAAAATAATAGATGTGCTAAGGTTCTTAATGAAAGATACTCTGATTATGAAACATTTGGAGAAAAACATTGAAGTATTTTGCCTTACAATATCGGCTTTCGACTCCTTGTTTAGTAGAGGAAATATTTAAAGAGATTCTAGTCTAAGCGTTATTACCCTTTTTTTTAATATCATTTTTGCTATACATGAGTTTAAATTGTCTTAAGAAGGGTGCATGTGCTGTCTAAAAGTTGTGCACAACATATTAAGTTTACGAAAATATTAACAATGGAATCATTAATATTGTAACGGGGACTATCCACAAGAATATCTATATATTATATATATCTTTAATAAATAATAAACGTCTGGATGACTTACACTTGGTATAGAGAAAAATTCTGAGCGTCGATTTTTAAGGCACTAAGGATCATCACATCGTCATCCAATTCTAACTTGTTTATCTTAATACATATTTGTACTCGTATGTTGTAGTTCTTTTGTTGTATAAAAAGTGTTCAGCTTTTATTGAATTCTGTCAATAGTACGAAAAAAGCATGATGATCTGAGATTGCGTACTCTCCGTTTGCATCTTGTGTATGGGATCCCCAGTTTAGAATTTATAGCGATCGCATTGAATCAGTACAAAAACAATTTTTACTGTTAGCACTGCGTAACATGCACTAGGATCCAAATGTCCATCTACCATCCTATCGATGCCGCCTAAAGCTTATCCAACTAACTTCGTTGGCCAGTCGTAGAACTACTCTCGGTGTGATGTTTCCACATAATTTAATTGTTGGTAGTATCTTTTCTCCTTTTTTTCTTGGTAGCATAAACTTTAACGTTCCTTCTGGGGTTACTAGAGGTTATATTCAAATTTCTATTGTTTTCCGTAGAACTACTTATCTGCTGCCTGATCCATTTCTCGTGGTATATTAATCATACAATTTGCACTATAACCTAATATCCATCTTTAAATCTTCTGATAATTTAAAGTCTATTGTATTATCTTCAATGAACTCACAGTTCGTCACACATGTTTTCTTGTTTAAATCTTTATGATTTAAAATCTTTAAATCTTATGTATGGTATGTAATGACCTCTAAGTTTAAACTTAACTTTAGTTCATCTTGTATGCTTATTTGTTATAGGCTGATGATGTGCTTATCTGGTATCGTATGTTCTCTAAAGAAATTAGCAATTAAGACCAGCTGAGCCCAGTCTACTATGTAACTGGGTAAATTTTGATTCCACTTGGGCTTGCCCCATGTGAGATCAGTGTATGGTATTTGCCTATCTTTAGCAGGTTTCTTTGCAGTTAGGGCCAAATTGTTTATTACTGGTATGTTTTATTCAACCAATTTCAGTATCATACAAATGGCAGCGCTAAACCAAAACCAATATAGCTCCATGTGACTTTCAATTATGCTAATGGTTCAAGGTAAATGTTATTTTTTTTACTTTTCACATCACATTTTCTGTGTTCATTAGGTTTCAATTAGTCCTCCTGTTAATTCTTAATATGAAACAGGGGGCCCTTACCACTTATCACGACAACATGACACTTTGCACAGCGATCTCAAGTCCTCCATACAGGGTAAATAAATCGAGCTAGAAACAACTTCCGAGTAAAGCCTTTGAGTGACTGACACAACTGCATCCACATTTTAGCTAATAACTAATGCGTTTTCGTTCTTTATAACAAACGTCAGGATCGTTAGAACCCTCGGATATCTCAATATGAATAAATATATCGTGTCTTGAAGTACAGCAAGTTTCCATTATACTGACACAGTTGTAATGTGGTTGTTAGAAAATAAGTGATTCCAAAACTGTAAGCTCACATTTCACGAAGTCCTCGACCAAATTGCATGCAACCGTGCAAAAACTATTAAAAAAATAACATAAGATCTTACCGAATCCCAGTAGTGGACAATATCATCACTTCGTCTGCAACGAAACATTTCAGTGGCAGTCGCCATCGGTCTCTAGATATCCCATGAGGCATAAAGGTGTTTCCAAGCCAAGGTCTGCACTAAACATATGAGCACTACTCATTCAAAAGAAGAAAGATTCCGCAGACTTACATTCTTGCAGCGCTTGACTCATTAATAAACTGATTCAGAGCCAATTGAAAAATGGGATGAATTTTAAAAGAATATTTCACTTTTCTTTTCAATATTATACAAAAAAGAGTGCCTCGGTAGCCTAGTGGATGTGCACCGGCTGCTGGCCCCATCATATGGCTCTCCGATCACTAAGGACTGGAAGCGGTGCCCTAATCACCCACACTATCAGACAAAAATATATGTTAGTGTGCTTAACATTCACGAGCTTCTAATGCGAAATACGAGTATTTCTTTTCCCCTCAAGTAAATTGAAAAAATACTTTTTTTCCACCCATCATAGGGCTTGAACCTTGACCTCTGGCATGGCAGCCTTAGCACGCTTCCACTAAGCTACCGAGTGGACGAGCACATTCAGGCACACAAACGATTGACTGCATGTAGGATGCGACCCAAACGACTTCGTATTCCGTCGTGTGTCAGCCGATGATAGTTTTTGATTGTATGCGAGCGTTACGCCTTTAAAATATTACTACTGAAACTGATGTTTTACATTGAAAAACCTTTAGATTTTTGTAATAACCACAAGTCATGGATATTCATAAAGAGGTTTGTGAAGGCTCTATGGCCCCTAGAAGAATTACCAAAAATATAGGATTTTTAAAAGTTGCAGTTCAATTGAACCACCCTCTATGGATTTCCATTTGAACTTGGTTTTGTTGTTCGCTTAAGTGTGCGTTGAAGCTTGAAATTTAAAGTTCTCTTTCATAAAACTTTTCAAAAAACTCAATTAACAAAAGTTTTTGCGTTTACCATTATACTGTTATAAAAGCGAATCTAAACTATAAACAGGCTGTGATGTCCTTTTAAAAAATTCACTGATTTATTGCGCCCGGTCAAGTGTTGTCGAGTTGGGTTCCTTTCTTTCTTCTTGTTTGTCGGTCTTCCTCGAAAAGTGTAAACGGATATGTCAATGTAGCGTTGACTGACAGTCTGCAAGCCGAGAATAATTTCAGAGGCAGTGAGATAGAGATAGAGGTAGAGTTAGAGTGGAACACACAGAGAGGGATACAGATAGTAAAGAGGAACGTTGGGCAAGTATTCTCGGTTAACTTTGGCGTTTCCGCTATTTACAAAATATAAAAAGTTTTGCTCGTTGGCACTCACAAAACCGTATCCTGCCTAACGTCGTCAACGTCTTCTTCTGTTGTTACTTTTTCTACATCGTTCATATTTTTCTTTTTCTGCCTTCTCTTGAGTTGGCAGTCCATTTAAGATTTTGTCATTTACAGTTTTGAAATAGTTTAGCAACTTGACGACAACAGTGATGACGAAAAAACAAAACAGGATACAAACGAAAAAGCTAAGTAGGAAATATGCATAGGAGCGGCATATGCGGCAGCAACATTCGAGATTGACTAATGAAACAATCCAAAATAAAGAACAATCAAAGAACAGCAGGCGAGTTTGGATTTTAGAGTTGGAGTATGAGTGATTATACTGTGGTATGCAATGAGCCCAGTTTAGTTGGAACTCGCTTGGCTGCCGTTCATATTAGGTATGTCAACAAGCGCGTTGAAAACTTTTATTACAATAACAAAAACAACAACAAACAAGGATGTGTGAGACTTCTAACAGCAACAATAATAGCAATAACAACAACAACAATAAAACACAGCACACAAATAAGACATAACTATGAAAAAAAGGACATAAAAACTTTATTTTGTAACTGGGAAAAGTAATCGAAAATGATGTGTCCACAAGGAGACTTTTAAAGAGTTTTTTTGTTTGTTTCTTTTACAACAACTCAAATGAAAATGCAGTTCTCTGTGCTGTACCCCATACACACTCTGAAGCCTTCATATACTTGCCACTTGTTTGCTCTGCTGCCGGTTGTGCAAGTATGCTGAAAGTGTGTAAATTGGCTGTGAAATAATAGAATGAAATGAGGCTCTTGATGCAAATTGATTTGGATTAGAAACTTTTAATAAAGCAGTCACACACACAAACATGCACATGCAATGTAATAGCCAGCGTCCTTCTCGTTTGTCGCTTCTCGCTTCTGTATGTCTGCAGTTGCAGTTTGGTTTTGGTACTCATGTGCGTCCGTGTGTGAGTGTTAAAGTGCATAAAAATTTATTGCTAGAGACATTGCAGGACAACACTGACATCAGCACCAATACTAGCAACAGCAAACAAGCAAAACAGATTTTTGTCTCTCTAACTGGATTTGGTGGCCAGTTTGAAGTTTGAAGTTTTCATCTGTACACATGTGCTGATACATAAAATGGGTGTGTACGATCATCTTTTCACATTTGTGTCGGGTTAACGACTTTGGTTGTAAGTGTACTCATTTTCGAGCCAACACTTTAGACGAGGGGGGTAGTTTGAAGGTTTAAATGGAGATGCAGACGATTCATAGAACTTAAAAAGTTAACTAAATCTTATTGATTTAATTGATAATTTTCTTGAGCGGCACGCACTTAGAGCTGTTAAACATGACAAATTTCAGCCAAAAGTTATGCAAAAAATAATAGTTCCTATAAAAAGTCTCCGCGGTTTTTGCCGCTAGATGGTGTTGGTGTCCTGGCAACACTAATCTGAATCTAAATCTAAATCTGTCACATGCTAAATTTTTTGTGAAAACACCTGTGTAATTCGTTACTACTGTTAAAAGTTATACTTATTTCAATATGAGTGAAATATCTGAAGAAATACGCTATATGATGCTTTTTTATTAAAAAAAAGGGAAAAACGCTGTAAAAGCATGCCGAAAGATGTGTGCAGTTTACGGTGAGAATGCTGAGAGCATCATCATAAACATCCACTTATTTTGATTTCGATGTACATATAAATCAAGATTTTTTATTGGACCATTTGCATTCCATTGCCTTATCAGGCAATCGTTTTTATAATTGAATATGATGCAAATGTTGTAAAATTAAATTTCAATTTTTACTTTCACTTACTTTCAGTCGAAGGTGCACAGTCGTAAGTCAACATTTAGTTGGAGAGCCATTTCAACCATGTAGCAATCACTCTGCTAAACAACAGCAGGCAGACGCACCACCTGAAAAGGCGAAACCCGCTAGATATTTTGTTCTCCTAGAATGCGTAACTATTTTGTCGTCGTCTGCTTGAATTTTTCATAAGCCGCCACTTGTAGTTATCTTCCATGGCTTGACAACGTTGTTCTCGTGCTTGTTTCCCAATCCCTACTGGTATTCTGTCCATTTCTTAGATATTGCGACCTCTTTACCTCTGCCTCGCTTAATAAAGAGGCGTATAAAGTCATATGTAGAAAGCCGGTGGTCGCACCAAAAAAAAAAAATAAAACTTTGTTGAAGGTAAGCCGGAGCCAAACTAATCGAAAGCCAAGGCACCTTGCTCAAGAAAGCTTCGTACCAATTGTAACTTTTATTTTTATTATTATTAAAATTACGATAAATATTTTATTGTAATGGTTTTCTCGAACTGAAAGTAATGCTGTAAGCCTCTACATATGTGCTGAAGCACTACGTAGTTTCAAGTTTGGCTTAAAGCTATGAGTTAATGGTATTTATAAAACATTTAAACCCAGACGTCGGGGTTCGAAACCTATGATAATGGCCAAAGGCTCAATACCTCGAATCTACTGTAGGTCGCTTTTTTCCTTGGAGACGCAGGTATCACTCCCATTACCATCGCCCACACTATTTGACGAAAACAAAAAACTTTCGATTTATGTAACCAGCACAATTCTCGGATATTCATATATCTGTTTTAAATTTATTGAAGCTCGACAACTTGTGAATTGATTGGGGAATAAAGCTTATATGGTAGAATGCTCTCTTAGCATGGAAGATAATAAGCCTAATAGATTCGAGTCATCACCCATGTAATCACAGTAGTAGTAGTGATGCAAATGAAACATACACATACTTGTTAGAGAAATACCATATATTGGAAATCGAATTATTTAATGACAATGAAAAAGTGCGATAGTAAACAGCAACAATGGCAATAGCACTAACAATAACAATGAAATCAACAAATTCCCGATAACAATTCAATTAAAGCACAAATTATAATTCATTTGTCATTTTTGCAGTATGTAAATATTGAATGGGAGTTTGTATGTGGAATCCATTACTTTGTATTTTATGAATTTTGTGTTTTATGTTGGTTTCCTTGCTGTTGTTCTTGTCATCCCTACCTTTTATAGTTGCTGTTGTTGTTGTTATGTTATGTATGGTGTGACGATGGCTATTGCAGAACTGCTGGAAGTGATGACCACAAATGTTGGGCAATGACGCCGAACCAATGAACGGACGAAACAGCGTATGAATGAATGTGAAACAATAGTCGGGTAATGATGACAACGGAAAACCGCAGTGGCAACAGTAACAACAACACCAACAGTCTCCGTGTTTCAGCAACAGCTGACAAATGCACACACGCAGAGACACGTAGGTGATATTATAATTATATTAGTGCCAGCCTAAATGTATACAATCAATTCAAAATTAATGCAAATTTTGCAATATTTTGGTCACACACGCACACACATTTGCACGCACAATTGTGTGTGTTTGTATGCAGGGGCAAACAAACATGGCGAACGGAAGTCGTCACCGTCGGTTGCGGTTGCACAAATGTGTGCAGGCAAGCGTTTTGTTGCTCTGTATTTAGTTGAGGTGTGCCTATGCATAAACAGTTGCCATAGTGACTGTTGTGACGACGTCAATGGCTCGTCGACCACTAGTAACGAGTCGCGCTGTGTGTGCTCTCGGTATATCTGTTTTTCTGCCTGTCGAACTACCATCGAGCTGTCACTGCAAACGCCCACAACTGTCAAATTCATCAAAATCACACATCACGCATTGCGATGCAAAATACCATAACTGATTCACGCCCAATTCCTGTCAACTACGTCCCAATTTTGCTTGTTGCTGTTGTTCTGGTTGTTTTTGTTATCCGCTGATGCGTATTTTAGTTGAAGTGATTACCATCGTTACTGGCTTAATCAGTAGTCATCCTCAACTCCATCATCAACAGCAACACTAGCAGCAAAAGCCGAAACACTTTTCAACTGATTCAATGCAACTTCTATATTTGTTGTGTTGTGTTTTAGTTTGCCCGTCTGCGGTTGACATTTTAAGCTAATTAAACAAATTAAATTGCACAAATTTAACCAAAAATAACATAAAATTACGCAGTTGACCTCATTTTCGTGGTCGGGTGTTTCCGCGTTTGCTTTATGAGGTTTCCGAGAGTTGAGGTTAATTATTTTACTGAGAAATGAAAACAAGTATATTATTTTAAACTAGAAGACTTTCTTAGAGTAAAGACTCAAAATATTTATAAATGTAAAATAAAATAAAAAATAGAGTAAATTTACTTGACCATCGGCACCATATAATAAAAATACAATACAATAAGACTTGGTTATACGAGTAGAAACAACACTCAAAAACATTTGAATAGGATCGCAGATTTTTAAAAACTTCTCACATTCTTGTAATATTTATTGACATCGTCGTATACAAGATGTTCAAACCAAGACATTAGTAGTTCATAGCAGCAATTATATAGTTCAGAAACAAATATAAAATATAACCGATTATTTAGTAAATTAATCCGTATATTGAATATAAGCTGTCAAGTTATGCGCGAAAAAAGATTTACTTCAAAATTTTCCTGTGAGTTAGTCGGCAGATCATTTACAGTCGACAGTTTATGTAGCCTAATTTCTGCCTTGTAGAAGTTCGAATTTCAAATTTTCAAAACCTCCGAACTCATATAACGGTGTTGAACTAAATCCATTTGTAGATGATAACAATTGTTCATATATGAAGGCACATTTTATCCCTCTCGGCAAAAGGATATGAGTTGAACGAACTCGCTGTCCTTATTAATCGAAACTGTTTATTTCATTACAGTCGTACATCTATCTCGCATACTCTTAATGACACATTCCAAGATAGCAATGAGGAAATTTAAAACTGAGAGCGAAATTATTGCCCCACTAAAGAGCATCATAGGCTTACTTAGCCAATTAGAATTCAATATTAATTTTCAATTTTAATAATTAAATTTCAGCGTAAATTAGAGACACTAACTAAATACGTCTATCAAGAACACCGCTTGTTCCTTTATTGCCGGACAAGACTGGAAGATCTTACACCAGTCACCGTACGCAGCTTCTTTCGACGACAACTTATTTATTTTGTAATTATCGAAATGATTTGAAATTTGAACGTATTGCACCATCTGTGGTTTCGGTAGAGTGAAATTTTATAGTGACGTCATAGCGTCATCGACTCATCGCGTCATCGTGTCATCGCGTTATCGTTCTTCGTTAGCAGTGTATCTAATGAAAGCAACCAAAAGAGGAAGGGCATGCGCTGCTGTTTGTTTTTTCTTTAATAAATAACTAAAATTGAATTTAAGTGCATTTATAACTTTTTTTGTGATAGATATGTCGAAAAATTGAATAAAGCTAATTCTAGCTTTACTACCAGGCAAGCAGCAAAACTGCAAGTGTCCCATTTGAAAACGCTAAAGAGCGTCTGTGGTTGTCGTCTGTGATTGTCCGTGGTTATTGTCGGTAGTTATGTGGTCATGTCGTTTGCTAAGTAGCGTATGTGGTTGTCATCGTTGGTTGTCTATGGTCATGTCGTTTGAAGGGGTGCGTCGTTGGTATCGTGTGCAAAATAACGTCTTTGATTTTGTGTGTCAAAAGTAACGGTTTCGGTGCCGTGTGCAGAGTAGCAACTGAAGTAGCATGTGCAAAACAAAGGGCGGTGGGGAGTATACAAAGGCAGGCTAGAGCCACAGTCGACGTTTTTTAGATCGCGTCATCATACGCAACACATTTCGTCAAAATAAAGTCAACCTCTACATTTATACACATATTTTTTCATTCAGTTACATACTGAATATGTTTCACATCAAAAACCCGTCAGTGCTGCGCACACTCACATTTTTTTTTTTATATTGGTGTGACACATTACTTCATTGCGGGAAGGGGAATGACTGACTCTATTTGACTGACAACTATTCAGCTCAAGTTAATTCAATTCGAATACCGAGTTCAATTTGGAATTCATAATGGGAAATATTTGCATGAAAATTTGTTTTGGTGTTTGTGTTTTTACTTCAGTGTGTACACAACGTGTATGCAGCTCTCCGGATTAAATAGCATAAAATAACTTTGACGTAAAGTATGCTACAACTTTTTACCTTACAGTGTTATACACAAAAGTAAGCACGCTTTATGTAGGCATTGCCTGCAGATGTCTCGTTCCTGTTGCCAGTGACCAATGCTGTAGATTTATGTGTGCGTCGCACTTTGATGGCAGCGGCACGCAACAGTGTTAAGCTGCTTACAATTTATTACCTTTTGCTTGAAATAACTCCTATACAAAGCAAAGGAACCAAAGCGAATTGCTCTGAGAGATAATAAAATTCAAAGCAAGCCAACTGAAAAACACAAAACACAAGAAGCACAGACAAACCAACAAACAAAGCAACGGGGCATACATACACTATGTGGGAGCTTCAATAATAATTATAACTGAAAACAGTGTATTACGAGTTGACAACAACAACACCTTTTGAAAGGAAATACGGAAGCAAATAGGACTTTGCAAATAGTTTGCTGGTTGTGCCAAGTTGATTATTTATATGAGCGAGCTAAATTATCAACGCCTTTACTCCTTCAGTTGTTTATTGGTTTTAAAGAACCATTTAGGAAATTAAATTGGAGAGGTGTTAATTTGAAAAATGCTTGTACTTGTTTTACGAAGGTAGATAGCCGAACTACAAAGAGAGATTTCTTTGCTTTCTTTAAAAGAACGAGAGTACAAAGAATTTTATAATGTTTTTTTAATGCTGATTGAAGAAAATTATATGAGTATGTGGATTTTTCAGTACTTTTACAACGGCGTAACGGGATGAAAATCATCCAGTCGCCATCATCTTGTGGAACATGTAAGACCAGACCTTATACGTATGTGTTGAACCCAGTGTCAGTGATCATTTTTGTAAATACAAAAACAATAAACTTGTTGAGTTTCACAAGTTTGTTTAGAAATTGTATGGTCATTTTAGTAATTATTCCTGAGCATGGTTTCCATAAAGTTTACAATGCTGTGAATGAGAAATAATGGAAATTGTTCGTGATAAGTTGTTAAGCTTCGTTTTTGCATACTCTTTATTTTTGTCCCTTCCATACAAACCATATGTTCAAATACACATTTTTATCTGAAGAAGCTTTAGGTAAATGTAAAATATTTTATTTGCTTCTATGTTGCCACGCAGGTCCATACATTCCGGTTTTTGAAGCATCCAACTGAAATTTAGCCAGATCTTATGTACCTTAAGAGAATCCTTCGGGGAAGGACTATTAATGTACTATAGTTGCATTCACATACACAGTACGCTTTGCTATGAAGAGTATAACCAATTCGGTTATACCGTTTCCCTTGTTTTTCATTTCAAATTGTAAAAACGTAATAAAAGTCATCAGCTCCATCATCGTGGAGAAAAACTCTTGCCTTAGTGCCCTTTAAATGACATTTTGTTTTCGACCGTCGTAGAAATATTTTGTCAACCTAATCTATTTTCAAGAAATGTGTGTGCCATCCATTGGAGCAAACAATACAATAGCTCAATTATTAACAAGCATCACTCAGCGGATACATGCCGCACAGCGTTGTTGCTCAATAAATAAGTAATACTACTACACACGCTTAGCCGAGTCGAAAAGTTTGTAGCAGCGAATAAAAAGTGGAGAAAGGGCATTAGAAGTGCTAGTTAACAAAAAAAAAAAATATATATATATATGTATATATATAAATAAAGAAGTGGGAAACTCGAGAAAAAGTAGATGAAAACGGAACAGTGAAGCCAACCAAATAACCAACCAAGCAAGAAGTGTCGCTCGTCACTTGAAACCTTACTTTAGTTGATGTGGTTTCCGGTATTGTGGCATTGCAAAAACAGATTCTGGCGCGTGCATATATGGTATAGGAAAGTTTAGGAGATTGGTGCGCATGTGTGTCATAGAATTTTAAAGTGCTTCCGTTTGTGGTGACAACAACAGCAACTAGAGAGCAACACACAAAGCAGCATGCTGAAAACCCCAGAAAACGAAAAACCGATTTTAGCCAAAAAGCTTTTCAGCCAGATTTTTCCGGTGCCAAGCGATGACCACCACATGTGTGTATGTTCTGATCTCCCTTTATGTGTCACTCCCCTAGTGTGAGTATGTGCATGTGTGTATATTGCATTAAAATATAACTAAAATAAAATTTTAACAAACTGCTTCGAAAATGCTTCACTGCTTGTTGGCTTGGCTTGACTTTGTTTCCTTCACCTAGAACTACCAGCCGCTTCGACCGACACCTGTGGTTGTGCGCCTGAACAAGTTTTGCAGCACGTTGCTAACCACTTGCACCAAACCTACTACGAAACCTTTTCCAACCGCTTGCAGCATGACCAAAAGGACACATATATGATTTATGACTTCCGATTTCTGCTTTTTTTTTTGCTCCATTTTTTATTGGTTTGGGTGCCGAAAATTGGTTTTCTCGGTTCAGAAAAAGTGTGTAGGATAAATCTCTTCGTTTCTCAACTGTTGCGTGTTCATGTGGCGAAAATTAGCATGTGTTGTCGACTTAGCCAACATATTTTTCCATAACCCCTCGCATCTAACTCACTATATTTTCACCTAATCCAAAGCAACCAACTTAACCACTTTTGAAGTTTTGCAACATTGATTTTTCATACACCAATCCTTTGCTTATTGCTTTTTGCAAGTTTACTAATATTTTCTAATCTATTTTGTTTTCGTGGTATTTCGGTTTATATTTTTATGGGAAATACTTTACTTTTGCTGCATATTTTCAATAGTGCTGGTAGAATATAGTTTTCATTTTTGCCATAGACATTTGTTCCAATTAAGCATGTTCTCTCGCTTTCATATCGCGCACGCTTATCAAATTATCACCGAAAAATGTCTGTCATTCAAATCAAGTACTATTGATCGCCTAACGCTTGATATGCGGCCTGACATAGCGACAACGACATTTGCTGTTCGTCCTTTTCAATATTACTTTTTCCTTTTTCTCTCTTTCTGCAACCACTTTGACTTGTGTTATTTGTGTCAATTTGTGTTGAGCGGAAGCCCTGCGCGTTTCCGTTTAGTCGCGCGTTGCTGCTATGACAATCATTGTCTACTGTCGACTAGTACGCATAAAATAAAAAAGAGGATAAAATGGAAAAAAATAGAATGACAGAAAATATAAAAGTCAGATTTCCATCTGAAAGTCACAACGCAAAAACTGCATTGTTGGTAGATGGCACATGTCAATAAGTGTAGCTTGAACGCTAAAGAAGTTACGTTTGACACCCAATTACGGCGTGCAATCAAAAGGAAATTTTTTTTCGGGAAAAATAGTAAAGCAGCGCCAGCTGCCAACATTTATGGTCAATGATGATGAGAAGTAGTAACAAGGACTACTTTTGTAGGTTATTGATATTTATAGATGACGCAATAAGGTTATTTGAATGAAAATATGGCTTCCGAGTTTCAATTCCAGTTTATATATATAAATGATGTTAGTACAATAATAGGACGCAAAATCTAAGAAATTATAAGAGTTATGAAAAATATTACCATGACATTAGATATGTAACATTCTCAAGTCAATTGTTATATTTATACGAAGCATCTGCTCTTGATGTCTTCCTCTCAAACTGCGCGCCACTTCTGTCTCATGCAAGCAACTTAAGTTCTGACCATCTACCCGTCAAAGTTATCCTACAAAAACGTACAATTTATAAAGAAATCTATAGATTCGACCTAAACAAAGCGAACTGGCCTCGTTTTGCTAGGCATCTAAGGCAACATGTACGAATTGTGCTTTTAACCTCTATTACGAATACGAACTAAATCGAAAATTTGATTTCTGAGTTTAACATTGTACTGTTACAGGCAAAGGCTGTAAGCATTCCAAAGATTACAGCTCAATTTAATCCTAAGCTGCTGCCTCAATACATTAGATCCTTAATTCAACTTAGAAACTATTACCGTCGAATATGGCAACGGTATAAAAACACCGCTGATCTGGTTTCAGTTAAATCGTTAGACTACCGCATTAGAAACGATATCTCCAAATTTCGTAATTATTCGTGGAATGTTCTTCTAGCTTCTCTTGACAAAGGTTCTTCTTTCTTTTGGAAGTTAACAAAAGTAATAAAGAAGAAAACCTTAATCATCCCTACTCTGATGAGTGGAACAATTCACTACACCACAACCGAGCAAAAATGCGATGCCTTAGCCCAATCTTTCCATATTAACCATTCTTACTCCAATTTACTGAGTGACCCAACCACTGAGGCTGAAGTTAGAACTTGCGTAAATGCATTAAATTCGGCTCCCAGCAGAGCCGATGATAGTACCGCCACAGTTTCAAATATAATTTAAAACCTAAAGACGAATGAGGCCCCTGGACTAGACGAGATTGACAACCTATGTCTGAAAGTTGGAATTCACGTAGTGTGAAGCAATTCCTGACTATCATTATAAATGCCTTCCTTCGTTTTAGTTATTTTCCACTGGAAAACTTCTAAAGTGATACCTATAAAAAAGACCTCTGAAGCCAGCTGAGTCCCAGAATCCTCATATCGGCCAATCAGTTTGCCCTCAGTGAGCGAAATCTTAGAGAAAGTCATCAAGGACAAGCTTACCTCATTTGTTAACAATAACGAAAATCTCCCAAGCAGAAATTTGGCTTTCGTAAAAACACAACACTATGCACCCTCTAATCCGAATTAAGAAGATTGCTAGGCAGAACTTTCAGAATGGTAATTCCACAGGCATGATCTTGCTTGACATCAAAGCTACTTTCGACTCTGTGTGGCACAACGGGATATTTTGAAGTTGACTGAGTTAAATTTCCCTCTCGAACTGATTAAAATCGTCCACAGCTATTTAAGCGACCGTTCGTTCGCCGTACACATTAGTTGTGCGCATTCAAACCGCACCATTATTGAGGCAGGTTGCCCGCACGTCTATTGTTTGTAGCCGTTGTTGTATAACATCTACACCTCCGACTTCCCACCTCTCTGTGGTTACACCTTATCAATATTTGCAGATGATACCGCCATTATCTACTCGGGCAGACTGTCATCCGACATCTCTCTTAACTTACAATCGGCTTTTATAACTCTTCATGAATACTTCACCAAATGGAAGATATCGATTAATCCCGACAAAACCCAAGCCATTTACTTTACGAGAAAACGCAGTCATTTATAAGCCACCCAGCCACATAAAGCTACATAACACAGATGTTCCCTGGGAAAACTATGTTAGATATCTGGGAGTGATCTTAGACTCCAAAACTACATTAAAAGACCATATTGGTTACGTCGTCAATCAATATCAATATCGTCGTCAATCAGATCCATATTTAAAGCTATAATCTTCTATGGGGCCCCTGTTTGGGCTAACATTGCGCGTTGTCATGTGAAAAGGCTACAGATTTCTCCAAATAAGGTACTGAAAATAATTTATAATCTTCCTTGGCACCATTCTACTAATGATTTGCATAGTATAGCTAATGTCAAGCAGGTTGGGGACAAGCTTAACCATCTCACTGAAAACTTCAATGAGAGATGTAGATACTCTGAATTCTTACATATTAATGATTTAGTTGGTCCATAGGTTAAGTTCTAGTATTTAGTAGTAGGTAGTAAAAAAATAAAAATATAAAAAATATATAAAATAAAATAAATTTTAAGAAATATATTTTAAAAAAATAAAAATAAATAAAAAATCGGAAGGTTGTTAATAACTTTTGCCTTCACAATTGTTCGTTAAAATGTAAATGTAATTACAAGAAAAATATCGTAACTATACATTATTTCCGTTGCATACTGGTCGAAATGACCACAATTTTGTCATAAAATAGACGAATGTTAAAAACATAGGGAAACTTTTCACATATGAACCAAATGTTGAGTAATCAGATATTTATTATAAAATTCTTATTTCCCATACATACACAAATTTAATGATATTCTTCATGTATGTATGTTCAAAATGGGACTATATCTTAAAAGAGCTAAACAGTTAAAAAGAAACAATATTCGTCATTCAAGTATGGTTAGTTACTTCTTAGCTATCTACTATTTAAACATTATCTAAATCTAATTCTACTTAACTATAAACAATTTAGCTATATTCTATATTTATCACTGCTTAATAAATTACGTCACATATAAAAACTTTGAAGACCGGGGAGACCCCATGCGAAATTGGGCAATATCATGCTGAAGACGTTGCCGACCAAAGCATCTTTATCTGTAATGCGGTGCTGAGGCCTAGACATATTCCATTACAATGGAAGAAGGCAAGGACCTGTATTATTCATAAGAGATATATATCCCTGTTAGTCTTCTGTCCACCGTAGCTAAGCTTTTCGAAAGGTACCTCCTAACCAGACTACTTATGATTGCGAAGAAGAAGAAAAATACAGCCGAATAGGGTGGTGAACGTCATCTTTGGCGGGTACCAGGCCAAGGATTACTTGGTGGTGGCCTATCTTGATATAGGGGAGGCATTTGATAGATTGTGGAGTGATGGCCCACTCTATAAACTCAAAGGATTCCTACCTCCGTTGTTGTTTTTCCTAGTGTGGAGCTATTTAGCCGTTAGAGCCTTCTCCGTTGCCCTGAATGGGGTGGAATTACCAGTTAAAACAATTATCGCTGGGGTACCACAAGGAAACATTGTGGGACCTTCGCTTTACACGCTTTTCACAACCGACATGCCAACAGGGTCCTCTATTTCTATGGAAGTCCCAAAGAACATCATGATCGCTACTTTTACTGACGATACTGCTATCCTGGCCAAGGACAACTGTGTGTATAATACTACTGATGATCTTCAGCTGTATCTTTGCGATTTTGAGCTTTAGGCAAAACGCTGAAATATTGGTATAAACTTGGAAAAATGCGTCTGTGTGACCCATTCTCTGCTCAAGGATGACTGTCCTGAGTCTATGTCCGGGGTCATCTGATAGGCCACCAACCAGGACATAAATATGTGGACAGGCGTCTAACTTTCAAGGCTCATATCAACCATATCAGGATGGTAAAATCTCTTAACGGCAGGATAGTCAAACTGGGCTGGCTACTCAACGGCAGAAACAAGCTTTCGCTGCAAAACATGTTAATCTTGTATACAAGGCAATAAATGCACGTGCATGTCGCTATGGAATGGCATTCTATGTCATTGCTGCTATGTCGCACCTACGATAAGGTCAGAGTCGTTCAAGCGAAGGTCCTCCGCAAACTCTCTGGCACCCCACAGAAAATTAAAAGGGATTTCAATGTTCCCAAAATTGGGATTGTCCTTAACCAACAAGCTGCGGCGTATTTAGAGCGGCTCAACATCACCCAAATCGTCTAGCTAAACCCCTTCTCAGGATACGTAAAAGGAGAAGGCTCCGGAGATTGTATCCTGTCGACCTTTCAGAAAGAGCATTAAGTTGGATGCTGAACTTATTGCTGAGTTTTATGATGAAAAGCAAACGTACTACAGCCATTGAAGCGCGGACACCAAAAGCTCGGCGGAACTTTTAAGCTTACTCATAAGCTCAGCTCTTTTTGATCGATCAAACATATTTGATTTTTTCAGCGTGAGCTGAATTTGTGATAAAATCTCATTTATCGGAGTCAAAATCTTCCTTAGTAAGGTTCCTAGTAGGGTCCTTACTGAGTACGGCAGGCGGCTCTTCTAAAAGAGTCAATACGTCTTTCGGCAATTTACAATGAACCCAATGATCGATGATATTATTAATGAGGATCTATTTTGTTTTCGGGAATGGCACAGCCTGTCAGGTTGGTAAAATTTGTTTCGAGCCTCTGATGCATTTTCGAGCAGGCATCCGACGGATACCAATATATTGGACATTGGACAACATGGATATTTGTCCAAATAAGAATAGTTACCTTTTTTACAAAAATCTTGAAATTTAAGCGGATTTATTTTATATTTAGTAAAATCAGGTATTTTATTATTTATTTCTGGTTTCTTACTTTGATTAACATTTTTATTAATTTTTGGGAAAATGCAGTCTGAAATGAAACATTTCTGACTTTATTCTGGGTCCACACATCAATCATTTCAGCGTCACCGAAATGGAACACAGAAAGAATGACAATACGATGACGCGATGACGAGAATGTAAAATTTCACTCTACCGAAATCAAAGATGTTTCATATCAAATATTGTTATTTTACACACCTTTAGATGCTCTCCACGTGTTTAAAAATATTCACAATATGAGGAAATTCTTACCACTAATTGATAAGCTTAATTGAATACCGATATTGAAAATACATTGTATAGATTCGCTTTCTTACCCTCAGAAATACAAGAAAAAAAATTGTTTAAATATTCTTTGCCTCAAGGGTTTTTCTACCTATGCTAACGAAGGAATGTACAACAAAATTACAATGACGCTGGTGCTTTATTAATCAAAGTCATTACGTCGGAATACACACGCTAAACAGCAACCAACTGCCAACTCCCTACTCCTACCGACACTACGATAACAATCACCAACACCACCAAGCTTTAATGAAATAAACATTTTTGCGCCTAATCAATTTGCCGTCAGTCAGTTATTCAGGCCACCCAGTTACACCCCAACATTTACTCACAACCCCAATAACACCAGCCAAATACTTCTTGAGCTACATGTTACAAGAAAATCATTTCTTGCTACAAGGCTCGTCCCTAACTTTGTCAATGAATGACTAAAGGAAAGCGAATTTATTACGTTTGTGTTCGCATTTTGCATTTCATTAGGTTTTCATTAAATAAAATGTTGAATTTCACGCTTAATTTATTTCTCAGACTAGGCGGCAGTGTGTTGCCCTTTTGTTTTGGCCAAACCTCGAGTGAGACAGAGGGCAGAAAAAACAACGCAGCAAATTACAATAAAACCGCTTTCTGAAAGATTAAAGCAACTGTCAATACAGTAGGTATATGTTGAGCAGATGCAAAGATACGCAATATTCAATCATGCATATTAGCTACAATTTATTGTACTTGTATGCGTACTGATTGCCACACCCAAACGGTTAGCCTAATTTCCATATGGTAGTCCTCTGTCAGATAAGAGGTCGTAGAGCAGCTTCCCATTGATATTTTCCTTTGCTTTGCTTGCTTTGTTTAAATTAAAGCCTTCTCATTCTCCTGTTACCTTCAGCTTCTCATGTCACGACTACTTAACTTCACGTTATTTGTGTGTGTGGCTTCATTTTGACCCACATGATAAATTAGTTTAATTAATACCACCACCCTATTGTCTAACTGTGAGTAGAGCAAGCAAGCAAACAAGTGGATTGCAATACTAAGAAGTAGACAGTGGCCCGACCAAAAATAAACACAAAGCCAAGTCAAGAAGAATTCGCCTTTTTTCCAACTGCCTTATGCTCATTTGGCTAACTAACTTTGTGACTTTAACTAAGCTTCGCTTGTGTGTTTGTTGAAAGATTTATTTACTCGACAACTTGGCGTGGTGCCATTCATTATATTATCTTCACCCAACTTTCATAAACAAGATACATGAGGCAAAAATTGCACGTTGATGTCTTTGGCACCCATAAATAAAACTAACACACAAAAAAAGGCATCTAACGAAAAATCCAATTCCATATCTCCATGTTCTCCAATGCTTAGAATATATTTAGGCTGTGTTGTTCAATTTTACAATGAAAAAGGGAACCATAATATCATCGAATCAACATTTTATTGCGTGCACAGAGAAGTTCGAATAAAAGGAAAGGAGAAGCACAGATAAGAGTTCTGTATATTCAGTTGTGGGCAAGAAAGGCACGCGGAAAACTTAAATACAACAATACCACGAGCCACAAGAAAAAACTCATGTCGTGTATTTTTGGGTATCAACTTAGTCTCGTGTATTATGAGTTACTCAAATCGAATAAATCATTACTCGGGCTCCCTCCGAACACAATTGGTGAAATTAGCCGAAAACCTACTTCGACATACTACCGACCGATCTTCATATGTCTGCTGGTGGAGAGAAACGGAGAAGGTTCGCCATTTGCATAAATTGAAACTGCTTGCCCACGGTTGCACTTTCATTTTATGCATCAACCCGTCAATCGACACGAATCGATCTTCGATCGAAGACCTGCTGGACATCCCAGTAAGCTGCCGTGCTGCTACCTAAAGCTGAATTGATCAACGGGAATGGTTTCCAGAATGCCCAACAATCTGCTCATTAAATCTTGTGGTCTATAAGACTCAACGAGGGTCTCTGGGACAGACTCCAAGCATTGTGTTAAATAGCAACTTCAGGAACAATAGTCCCTTCCATGGAAAGGCTTTAACCACTTTGTTTCTGATTAGGTTATGTCCGTGGGTTTTCTTGGATTTCAGCAACTGAATTTGTATCGCCACGTGATTGATTTTGTTGGAGTCTTATCCAGGACTCAACTCAATAGGGCTGCTGCATTTTCCGCAACCTCCAACTCTCTCTAACTCATCTTCTAACGCTTCTGCTTTCTCAGTCACATACGCAAACCCTGATTTTGAGGTCTGCTTACTTGGGCGGGTCTGTGAGGTTGTTGTTTGATGCACCTTATGGTTCGCCATAGGATAAAGCCCGACTTTTCCAATGCGTTCGCGTTAGGTACGTTAAATGTTCAAAATGTTGATTGGCTCAACTCTCTGGCTTCTTACCAAAAACCAAAAGCAGATTAAGAATTCAATAATTATTTTTTTAAATGTTCCATTTTGACTTACAATCAGCAATGAAAAGAACTTCAATAGGCAACTTACATTTTGAGTAAAATTAACTTCACACTTTAAGCCGACAGCTTTAACGGTGTATGACCAAAGGAAACCTGTTATAAAAATATAGTAGTACAATCATCAGGCCAATAAGCACACACGCACACATATACGTATAGATGTCCTTTCAAAAACACAAACTCCCATAGCCAGGCCCACTGCACAACACACCACACCTCACTACCAACCCACATTCGACCATACACATCCACAATATAAAACACGTGACCAAAATACAAAGTTTGTTTAGCCCTGCCAACCTTGATTGCTCTGTTTCCAAATTGCCTGGGGCTGGCCATGGCAAATGTGTAGTATGGGAGTCAGAGAGAGATTTGCTGAAGTGCTGCTGCTGTTTCTGGTAAGCACAAAAAAGCACTTCACAAATATTGACAAAAACACATGCGTCGGCCATGACGACAGTTGTTGAACGAAGCAGTATAAGCTGAATAAGCCAAGTGTGTAAAAGTGGCAGCAAATGCGCAAAAATATAATAGTTGTGCGAAATGAGCAAAAAAAAATCTATGTGACCAAAAAAGGAGAAGAAAGCATTTACAAGAAACGAAAAAAATAAGTCAGAAAAACATTTAATTCGAAATTATGTTGCTAATATATAATTTAAAATTCCGTTGGTGTCGTCCGCATACAACAAACGCTCAAAAGTAAAAAAAAAGCTTAAAAGGAATTCTTTTCGAAAATGGGAGTGGTTAAGAAAGGCATTCCAATGAGAAGAAAGAGATGCATTCACATCGATGGACCAAAAAATGAAATAAAATTAATATTAAATTAATGCCACAAATGAAAGTCCGTGAATGTGTGTATGCGATATATGTGTTTGTGAGTACGTGTGTTTGTGCATGTGAGTAAAAGAATTTTCAATTCCATAAACGAACTTCAATTTCGATTCCACTTACGTACACGACTTATGAGCTACATTCGATCGGTTGCTCCCAATACCACAATCATTCTTCAGCCCTTCGGCAACCTACAGACATCATCATCTTTAATGTAATGTCCTGTCGTCGATTCGTTTGCTCGTTTGTATTGAGCATAAATCGAATGCCCTGCATCCAACGAAATGTAACGTGAGCACAACGCAACACAACGCAATGAACGCAACGCATCACAACGTCTGCAACGTACGTACGCGTTCAAAGCCAATTTCGTAAAATATCCTTTTGTGTTGCATTGCGTTGTGGAGCAAAATAATAAGTAAAAAATGTCAAATAGTATATGTATATGTGTCTTTCTGTACAAGTAGAACAAAAAAAATATAAATAAATAACAAGCTGAAGTTAAAACGCACCACAATCAATGAAGACTTAAATGTCGTCGCGGTCTACAACGCCGCCGTCGTCATCGTCAGCTGGCGTTGACGTCCATGTTGACCACTTCAGAGCAAAAGACATTTTGTAAGCTTACAACGCTGTTGCGGTTGGCAACCGCTCGTTGATTTTTTTTTCTTAAAAATTAAAAGGCTTGTGCAATTGCACATTTAAGCGAAGCTTAATGACATGTTATTGGTTCGGCGTAGGTGATGCTGTGCTCTGTGAAGAATTCGTTGCATATTGTATTGCGCTTATGGTAGCGGTCACAGATACTTCGACACTTATTCAAAAAAACTGCCAATATTTCATCGCCTTCCAAGTTGCAATTTCATGCAAATATATAGCGAAATATTTTTCATTGGTTATGCCTTTTCACCAACTTTTGATTTCTTTTTGGTCTAAAATTGTGTCACAGTTAATCTCTGAGGTATACAGCTGTCATGCAAATTTTGCAAATTAGCTAGCCGCAAAAGTGAACATTCCTGACGGTTTAATTTGTCCGACGACCTGTTTTATTATTCCAAAATAAATTCATATTGCTCCAAACTATAAACAAAAGACAAAATAGAATTTATAGATACTTTTTAATGAATTATTTACAGAGCCAGCCTAAGTACTCAATCCAGTATGGCTCTATTTCATACGTGTAACAACTTACAACAACTTGAACTGTTTCAAAGTAAACTTAATCTGTCCTGTTTTGTGATGCGTATTGTAAGTAACTTATGCTTTTTTTTTATTGTTTACAGTAAGAGTCATCACGCAACGTCATAATTAAAAGTTATAAAGTTGTGAAGTTACAAGCTACATGTCGTAAACGACCAATTTCGTTTTTTGACGTCGTAGACTGTTCATATCAGCTGTTGCCCTATACACAAATTTAAACAAACAATTTGAAAATGCCGAAAACAAATGAAAAGAGCAAATTAATTCAAATAACCACAGAAAATGCCATAAATAATTTATTATTTTTGCAAGATTTTGGTGACAACGATGGTAAGATGTGTTATACAAAAATATATCACAACTACCATATGATTGAGCAGACTTTCTATTCACAATAATTATAAAAGTTCACAATAATGTTATCAACACTCAAAGTTATTAGCTTATCACACTCAATTGGTTGACTAGTATATGACATTGTTAACATTTTTTTTAATGTAGCTACGGTCAGTTTAGATATATATCACGCTTTGTCATTCACGATTCACTAACAGAGTTTTAAATGCATTGCGATATTACATATAGGTTGTACGTAAAATAAAAATTTATGGAGATTTTCAATAATAACACACAACTGTTTAATTAATTTGTTACCTATCAATACTAAGAAATGCACAAACGTTCTTTGTGGGCAAAACAACATTTTCCGGGTCTAGCTAGTATATATTTTTACTATTAATATTGTTAGTTAAACTTAAAAAACAAAAAGTAACAGTAGATAGTATATCCCTCGCTACTGCGGCCTTCGGCAATTTTGTAATGTGTTAATACAACTTTTTTGTATTATTTTTGTGATTTTCATATTCATATTTACAATTATATATATATATATATATATATATATATATATATATATATATATATATATATTTCCAAGTCTATAATTTCATAATCTAGTATTTCGTAGTCTGTGGTAGAAGGAATTTTGATTATATGTATGATTATGTATTTGATAAGTGTTTTGATGACTGAGGTTATGTGGTGGAAATAATAACAGAGAGTGTTTAGATTATATGAAAAATGCTGGCTTCTTTTAAATATCGTATGATTTTTTTAATGTTTTCGTTATCGGTGCTAGTTAGACAAGTAGTTGGTTCTGTGTTTGCAAAAATGTTTGTTCTTATACGATTTATGTCTATAGTTGCATTGAAGTTGTATAAGGGACTATAGCTTGGTATGTTTTTGTCGATATAGGGTTGGTTTGTTATTTTCGTGTGTCCTAATCGTAATCTTATTATTTTACTTTAGTCTAGCCTAACTATATCTTGTTGGGTCATATGTCGCAGATAGTCCGCAACGGTGAGGTTGTTTTTATGTATGAATTGATATTATTTTGTACAAGAAAGTAACGATTGATGTTGTTTGTTAAGGAGTAATTTTTAAAATATATGTGTATGTCATTAGGGTTAAGGTTTGAGGAGGGGATGAGTGGCATTTGTGTAGTAGCTTTTGCAGCAAGCTCGTTTCCTTTTATGTCAGAGTGACCAGGTATCCATAGGAGTTTTATTTTTGGGGAGTGGCGAACCAAGAGAGACCTAATTGTTGAGGGATATAAATCGTTGTTGTTTAGGTTGGCGATTGCGTTAAGAGATGACAAAGAATCTGAGCATATAATAAAAGTGCCTTTTTTATTTTTTAAAAGATCGATTGCCTCTAGTATTGCTTTTATTTCAGAGGATATTAATGACGAGAAGTGTGGGTGTACTCCTGTTTTTAGGATGTTACTGTCGGTGGTTATAATGTAAGAAGTTATGTTTTCTAGTTGAGAACCGTCAGTGTATACAAATTGATGGTTTCTGTATTGGTCTTTTATGTTTTCCAAGTACTGTTTTTACATGGTTGGTGTAGTAGCTAGTATATATATACGGTACTTTTCAATTTTTTTAAATATTCAAATAGTTAACTCTATTTCTGTTTATAAAGCAGTATTCGCTTCGAATGTCATTAACTGTCATTTAAGTAAATTATTGAATTTGTCAGTTGTCAAAATAAAATTATTAATTTTGAGAATCCTGCCAAGAAATACAAGGAGGCAAGCTGCTGGCAGAGAAGAAGAACGTGTAGAACGGCGCACATGGTGTGAAGACAAGATAATTAAGAACGCAGCATGTTTTAATTTTATTCATAAAATCCGTTATCATAAATACTTACTTAGTGACCACAAACTAATTTGATCAGATTTAAAAAAACCTGGGAACATATTCAACGTACGGAACCCACTCCACGCGAGGTCAACCCCACAATTTTTTTATTTATAGCGTTGTCTACCCAATGTTCTCTATATATTCAACAATTTGTTTTCGCCAACTACAAACTAAACACTCCCTAAAATCAAATTACCAGGAAGGATGATGGGCAAAGAAACAAAGAATGTAAAAAAAAACAGGCTAATAAGTCAAACCGCTCACTGCGTATGTACGTTGACTCGTGTGTATTTGTTGCATGTTTGCTTGGCATTTGTTGCTGTTAATATAGCGGCTGCTGTTTGACTGCTTTGCTTTCCAAAATTATAAACCGCATGCATGCGACAGGAGTTTACCTCAGCGAGGAGTACATGCAAGTCTCCTTGTATTCAACGATTCCTTTATTCCAACGAAGTAACACAAACACACACGTATGTAAAAGCAAACAAATGTCAGTTGCAGCGTGCATAAACCGTTGCCCCCAAAAACAGATAAAAGCGAGAAAAATACTATGATAATGCCAAAAAGGATAAGCAAATAGAGCAGCGAAATGGAATGTGGGAAACTCTGTGTACAAGAGCATCAGGATGCGCAAAGGATAACAAGCGATGCACATGCAATAGCAACAAGGGTGAGCATAAATATACAAACAGAAAAGTATTTTCAGCTGCTGCTACCGCTGTTACTGTTGTTGTTATTTTAGCAGTTGCTTTTGTTGTTGTTATGCATCTTACAGTTATTGCTTTTATTGTTACGACTTCACTTTTGTGCGTTGCCTGCGGCAATCATCGCGTTCGCTTTCGTAATAAACCATGTGCTAAACCTGGAAATAATACTATCTTTAACTCACTTCGTCTACCCAACACTTCATCAGGATAAGTCTTCGCTGCCATTGTAGTGAGTTGCACATTAAAAAAAAATCACAATCTGAAGTGGTTAAACATTTCGTCGTTCGTTCATCAGTCGGGGTCGTCGTCGACCTTCGCAATGGATTCTTCCTCGCTAATTCTCTTCAACATTTTTCTTTAGTCTCCGTAACCATGGCAAATTATCTTCAGTTGGTATAAGTTAACAAAAGTTTTGCTTTTCTTCTTTTTCCTTCCTACCTTTTCATACAACTCTATTTTAGGCTACTACTCTCAAAAAAGACTAAAAATATTTTTCAGACACTGAGTCACTAACTTAGAAATCTGTTTTTGGTTATTTTATTATTTTGGTTATTTTTTTATTGTTGTTGTTATAATGTGCATATTATTATGCTTTTTCCCCTAAGCTATTCTACCACATTCGCCTTATGCTTTCCTTCTCTGTAATAAATTGCAGCAGATCTTATATTTTTCACAGTCAGAAAAAAATTTATATTTTTGTCATTGTATATTTTTGTCATAGTTACTTTTGCACAAGATTTTTTTTTTTTGTGTATATACTTTTGTCATTTGCTTGTACATTTATGCCAATTTGATGCAATTTTTGTGATTTTATAAAGGCACTTTTTAAGCAGCATCCTTTGAATTAAACGTTGAATACGTAAAAAAATATATATATTTTCCTTTTTTATATTTGAGTGCTCAATTATGAGTCCAAAAAAAAAAATATACTAGTACTTCTAAATTGTTCTTTACAAGAAGCCCAGTACACGAAATTTGGCACCCGACGTTTTTCTTTTCTTTGTTGAATCAAAGTTAAAAGGAAATTACTTAAGTCACTTTATTACATGAAATAAACGTAACAAAACTGAAAGTCATATCCTTAGGGGGCTTCTTTTCATACAGAATGTATTTCTTCCTTTCCCACTCTTTACTTGCACATGTGCTCTTTGCTGTTTGCCTTACCTAAAGCATTAGAAATGCTTTAAATGAAAGAAAAAAAAATAATAATAAAAATAATAAATAATGGGGAAAATCTGTAAAAATTGAAATTTATTATTCAAGTTACTGTTTTTGGTATAGGGTGAGCTGTCAGAAAAGAACAGAAATTTTAAACGATAATCATACAAAAAGAACTTTTGACAAGTTTTCGTGCACTTAAAGTGCGTAAATTTTAATTTATAGGATCTTATAAGGCGGAAAGGAACAAAAAGTAAGTTTATTTGTATTTGAGCATACGATATTTAAACAAACTTTGTGCTGATCCAACGACTTTCTTTCAAAGAGAAATCTAAAATTAATAATTTTCGGTATTCGACATGGCTAAGAATATTTGAGCATAAGAATTTGAATGAACTCGGTGTTGATCCAAAGACTTTCATTATGCAAGAGCTAAAAAAATTTTTTAAAAGTTAGAGAAGAGATTTGCTTAATTTTAGTAAATTTTTGTCATGACTAATATGGCCCTACAAAGATCAGAAATCAATTTAGTTACCGAACCTTGTTTGTTTTCTTGCCGCAGTGTATGCTACACTTATTTCACAACTCGTCATTTTTTTATTAATTTAATGCTTCAAAGCACCTGCAAAATAATTTCTATTCAGTAATTGTTTTTAAATATTATAGTATACACATCAAGTATACAGGCTAAATTGTCAAATGGAGAGATTTAAAGTCATTTATAATTTTCGGTAATATTCTTGTGTAAATTGAATGCTTCCAAATATCGAAAAAACATTGTTGGTAGTCCAGTGTAATTTTTCAAGGAAATAGTTGCGTAGAAATATGCTAGAGTAAATATTTATCATATAAAAGCAGGGACCGAAAATAACAGTTATGTGGTCCATTTTTAACTACAAAATCATTATGACAGAATTGTCGTACAGATATAAGATGTATTTAAAAATTATTGCTTATTCAATGGGATATTCAAATAGTGCCTAAATTTATATTTTCAATAAGGATAAAAATTATTTTAAGTTTTTATTTTAAAACTCAAAAATAAAAATTATTACAATTTTTTTTATAAATTAAAAATAAAATTTATTTTAAATTTTTATTTTAAAAATCAAAAATAAATATTTTCGATTTTTATTTCAAAAATAAAAATTATTTTCAATTTTTATTTTAAAAATCACATATATTAATTATTCTGTGATTTTTATCTAATTAATCATGGAAATATATATGTATTGCTCATATTAAATGGACAGCGAATGTAGAATTTGACTGTTACTAATTTAAAAAACGTAATTTTATGTTTGTACATATTCATTGTAAATCTATATCCTAATATGTTTCGTTGCTTATTATTCAGTGTAAAGAACCCCAGTACTCTGAGGTGTCGTCGTCGTCTCTCTTGGTGTTTGCGAACACCGAACAGTCAACCATTAAATACTGTTGAGCCCAGAATTGAAAGTACGTGCTCACTTCTCAGCACTTACTTAAATTCTATTGATGTGGCTTCTGACAACGAGGAAGACGAAAATAGCAATGATGATATCATAAAGGCCATTGCTGCAATAGGAACTTGTGATCCAAAACTAATTTTTGATTTTTAAAATCGAAAGTAATTTTTATTTTTTTATTTTTAAAATAAAAAAAAATAAAATATTTTACAAGATTAAACCTAATACATACAAGTACTTAATTCAAAATTAATTTAAATCTAAATTAATTTTTATATTTAAAATAAAAATTGAAAATAATTTTTATTTTTGATTTTTAAAGTAAAAATTAAAAAATAATAATTAAAAATGATTTTTTGAAATAAAACTCATAACAGTTACGGTCCCTGCATAAAAGTAATTAAACTGATTTTCGTGTGTCCTGTTTCTGTTCCCTATTTTGGTGAATGACACATATTTCAAAAAAAAAAGTTAATTGAGTTAGGTTATAGTATAAAGTGGCCTAGACACGGTCCTGCATTCACATGATACATGCATCATAGTGTTAGTGAGCTATACGTGTTGTAGTGTCACATACGATGATTGAAGAAATATCTGAATCGATTAGATATTTCCCATTCCAAACGTTCCTCTTTGACTTGTTCTTGACCAATGTCCCCACTACTTTTTGCATCGCTATGTCATTTATGCCATCACAAGTTAAGTACATATGAACGAGAGGAATATAGAAAACTGCTCACTTTTCTGAAATGTTTGCACAGTACAGACGTGAGTGTGTGAGTAAAATATTTATGAAATGCCGTCGCCTAATAAAAAAAAGTATCCTGCGAATTGATTGACGCGAATTGTAGCGAATGAGGGCTTCCTAGCAGAGGTGGACAATTTCTTGGGATCATTTATTATTTCTATTTAATTATTTATGTCTTGTTTATAAGTATATTAACAAATTTATAAATAAATTTCAACAAATTTTCAATAAATAATAAATAAATCAATAATTTTTGGTGTGTAAACTGATTTTTTTGTGCCACCCTTTCATCCACATTCTTTTCTTTTTCAGTTTATTTCTTTCAATTTCTTGCATTTTTAAACCAACAGCCATAATCAGAATTAAATGTTGTTCATCCGTCATTGATATTGTCGTCCGCTCACTACAAAAGTCAACACAAAAATGACAATTGAATGATGGAACTGCAAAAAAGTACGCAATTTCGTGCACCGTACACAATTGATTGAAGCTGAATGTAGGACCGTGTCTAGGCCACTAGGCTACTAAATAAATAGACTAATAAAACTCTAAGAAATTAGTGTACAATATTTTATTCTATAAATAAAATTAAAATAAAACTTAAAAATTTGAAAAGCGTGCTTGAAAAACTCAACTTAAACATAAAGCAACATAAATTTCGAACCGAGTTAATTAAAAAACAGCCACTCTTAAAACCCAAGCATTTACGTGTATTCAAATATAAAACAACTCTTAGTGCCTTGTTTAAAAAATCACACCGCTGACTTTGGTTGGCGGTTGCAGCTGCGCGTTTGGCTTAAGAGGGCGAACACAAAACTAGTCGCACTTCAGACTCGACTGAGCTTCACTTTCTTCAATATCCACATACACATTCATTGTATGTAGATCTCAGTCTCATTCGCGGTTGAGTTTGAGGTGCTGCTGGTGGCGGCCGTGGTAACGCGACCTCAACTCTCTCGCTGCCGTTGCAGTGTTCGTTGTTGTCGTGTAAAATCTAAATTTTTGAATTATGAATTTGAAATTTTGTGAGCGCAAGCTAGCAAAATTTATTATTACATACTGAATTACGTGCGGGAATATGAGTTGTTGTTACTAACGAAACCGACTCAAATAGACGGAGAAGCAATTCCTTGCAACAAAGGTGCAACAGAGCAGCGATAACCACAACTGCTGTTGCTGGTTCTGGAAGTGTAGGGGAATGTGGTACATAGAGCTTGCTGTGATTCATCAAAATTTATGCATACTTGGCTTTTGCAGTAGACGAACAGTTCAGCTCTTGTTTTACAATGAGAGAGTTTAAACTATCTCAATATTCTAATTTGACATGAGCGGTTGCAAAGGCTTTTGGTTTTGGTCATAAATTTCAAAATTTCTGTCGCCTGAGTTTTTGTCATATACGATTATTTACTTTTATATAATCACAAACAGTGTCGCTAAATGAATTGCTTTCAGTTATGCTACTTAATTGATGTAATCATGCGCGACAATGTAAAATTGATCAGAATTGTCGCCGTGTAAGCATTCTGGGCCTTTTTAAAATTGAATTGAATATTATCCGCCAATGAGAAGCTTTATAAAGAAGTTAGTTATGACGCTGTTATGCTCGCAGGTAGCAAGCCGATGCCTCCCCTAAGAAGCCATGTAGAATCCCGTTAGTATCTTAAATTGCTGCGATTTCTCAATAATATCGAAGTCTGTTCGATTTGATATTTCATTTCATATAATTTAGCTTCTTTGAAATTTGCAATTTGGACTTCCGCCCGTTAGCGAATAATGTTTACCCAAAGTTTAGCAGAAAAAAGTGAATGTCATGATATGTAACACTCCTCACACTCTTAGGTGAAGAATTATATATTAACTCTACCGTCGGCAAAATTGGCTTTTAGAATTAATCCAGAGGGAGAGAGAGAGACAGAGAGAGATTAGACGATTATACCTTTTAGTGTGCGCTAAACGTATTGGATTGGCATGGGATCCTTTTCTCAGCACTGGATTTGACTTATTATACATATGTAGAGAAATCCGAGGTGCCAAAGCTGATAAAATGCTTGCAATATGCCATGAAAAACCGTAGTACAATGTATTTTTTATATACCGCTTTGGTAGTACTATATGAAATCGCTTTGTCGTTGGGTCCTTCTCGGAAACCAAATTGTCGATTGTTACGGAGAACTGATTATAAGTTTGAGTTGTAGCATATAAACTTTTGAATACTAAACATAGCGTCTATTAATTTGAAATAAATATTGGTGTATAGTCATTTCTCATTATTGCATTATATAACTTAATTTTTTTCTGCAATTGATTAATTTCTTTTATCAAGCTACATATAAGGCTTTAATTCAAATGATTAACTGACTTTACTTCACCGATGGACTCCACCTTCTGCCTACGTTAAATGCGTGTCCCACTATTTCGTTTTAACTATCTATCTAACTTGACTGACTTTTACTCTTGCCTGCCCGTTTGCTATTAGTTTGACTCATTTCAGTCAATACACTTCAGCTAAGTCATGTCACTTGCTGATTGCTTCATAAATTTCTTATTGCTGACCACGCCGGTGGTTTATGCAGTTAAATTAATTGCTTTTTCCACTTGCTACACCCCAACATTGAAGAAGTGTATATGTGATTGGTTGAATGTGTGTGATTTAATGACAATTTTTAGTACTGTATGTCGTGCGGCATAATGAAAAAGTGCATACGCCACGTATGATGGTATAAAAAGAAAGTTAAGTCGAAGTTTGGTATGCATATGGCATAAGGTAAAAACCACAAAATGTATGCTCGCAAGCGCTCGTAAACACCTTACATACATTGAGAGCGAATATTATTTTTATGAGTTACCAACACTTTGGCGTAGTCAAAGAAGGCTACTTCCGTTCATAATTTATGAAAACCGCTCACGTGCAAAATGCGGTTTGGGTTGTTCCGACTGGTCTCTAGTCTAGGTGTATTTTCGATTAATGACTGACTGCGTTCAAATTGCCGATATGTTCCCGCTCAACACCTACTCAACCGCTAATAAAAATAATACTCATAATAATCGCATGCGTTCAAAGTTTAATCATAGAATTACTGGCGGGCTGAGCGTGTGTGTGACTGTGACTTGTGTACGTTGCGTGACTTCCGTTTTCGTTGACTTGTTTTATGTTTTCGACAAACGAAAGTGTTTGCCATTTGCTAGTTGAAGTGCCGCTTGACTGCTGCCGCCAGCACATACGTACATGTTGGGCTAAAAATAAAACTGTGGAAATATAGTTCAAGCTAAGTATGAGTACGTTGTTTTTATTTGACATTTTTCCGTTTCTTTTAATAGTAATTTGACTATTTGAAACTTGAGGCAAACTTAAGATTTATGACAACTCAAGGCACTTTCAAGATGCTGATTCGTTTGGTCGCCGTTGTTACTTGTGACGTGACAACAATACAAATTTAGTGCAATTACCGAAGACACATTAGTTCTCATCGTCATCCTTGTCGTTCTTGTCGTTATTCTCGTTGAGATCTGAGGGTAGATGTTAATGCTGTTACTCTTGCTCTTCAAATTACCCGTTAGCTATTGCGCCATAACCGAGGCAAGCACCGCAGCTGCAATTGCAGTCACTTGCTAAGGGTGAAGCGTTTATGTGCATGTTTGTGCATAAGCACGAAAGACATGTTGCCAGAATGTATAAGTTTGTGTGATACTTAGATATCACGGAAACTTAAGCTGACACCAAGGACTAATTTTAAGCTGAGTGAGAAAACTTGTTGAGTGTTGAGTGTGCACGTTGCCGCCAGCATACATTGAAAGGTCGACGTTTTATTCTAGTCCTGGCTGCATAGTTGTGTCTATATCATAAATGAATCATGTAGTTTAAAATAATAATTTAAAAGTAATATAATCTTTTTAATTTAATTTTGTGTTTTTTTAAGGTAGATCCATTCCTACAATTCCGATATCAGTTAGAATATTTATTTAAGGACTGCGCCATTGCACTATGGGAAATTTGACCGATTTAGATACCGAAAACAAATTTTTCGAAATTGTTCAAAATAATATATGTGCTCAGTCATTCTATTAGAAATACATTCAAGCATAATGTTGTATATCAGAAATGCTGATTAAATGCAGCGTTGTCCAATTAATAGCCATCAAACAAAGCTTTTGTTGACAGAGGAAGAGTACTTATAAAAGTGGCTTTTTACGAGTGATTTGCAAGTGATTAAAACTTACGAAAAAAAAGTATTTTATTGGTCTTTTTGTAATGGAATCTTTTAATGTATTTTTCTGCAACGGCTGCTCCAGGGTCATTCCCTCCAGCTTTATAGACAGGGTGCGGTCGGGAAGTGTTTTTAGGGTGAAGCAGCGGTTGGTAGTCTTCTGCGGGTTGACCTTTAGATTCCACCTCCTGCACAAATCTGCCAGAGTGTCCAGATACAACTAGAGTCCATCTGCTGCCTTAGAGCCTGACTTGGAACTGTAGAGGACTGCGATATCGTCCGCGTAGGTCGCAAGAAGAGCCTTCGTGGGAGCCTGCATATGATTCTCGCTGGGGCAGGGTAGATCGGCCGTGTACATCGAATAGAGCAGCGGTCCAAGAACACTATCCTGTGTAACTCCAGCTCTCATGAGGCATGGGACCGAATAGGTGTTCCTGACCCTGACCATAAACTCCCGTCCTTCCTGGTATGAGCGAGGGATACCGTAGTAAGGCGCTGGCAAAAGCATTTTGATTTTACTCAGGAGACCAGCATGCCAGACCCTATCAAATGCTTGCTGTATGTCAATGAAAACAGCATTGCAGTATTCAAGGTTATCAAAGGCCTGTAGAATGTGCTCCACCAATCTGTAAACCTGCTCTACGGTGTTGCGTCCCACCCGAAAGCCAAATTGATGATCCGGTAAGATACAGAGCTCCCTGATGATTATACCAAGACGATTGGCAATAAGCCTTTCCCATACCTTAGATAGGGAGCAGAGGAGGCTTATTGGTCGATAAGACTGAGGGTCAACTTCCGGTTTTCCAGGCTTATGAATCATGAGGATTGCTGCTATCTTCCACTGCTTTGGGAGGAACTGAACCCTTAGCATAACATTAAAAATCAACGCTATGTAGAGGATCGCCTTAGATGGCAGGGCCTTCAGCGTGGCATGGTACATCCTGTCAATGCCTGGGGCCTTGTTCTTCGGAAGGAATTTGATAACCTCAGCAATCTCCTCAGCCCTGGCTGGTCTAATGGCTAGCGACATTTGCAGAGGTGTCTGTAGACTGTCGTTAGTCTCTCTGATCTGCTCTATTGTAGCGAAGTCGTAACGTGTGAATCTAGTTTCCAAGTGACGTGCAAACGCATTGGCCTGTTATTCCTCATTCCTAGCAAGATTACCTCCAGGACAACGAACAGGCACCTGCCTAAATGGCTGTCTCTTAAGGGACTGAGTGCATTTCCAGAGCGAATAATTGTCACCCACGGCATAATCCATGGAAGCCAACTCCCGGGCTGTTTGGCTGCCCGGTTCCATAAAATTCGGTCCCAGGGATCTTGAGATCGGATAGCACGTCTTCGCAGTCTCCTTTTTGTTGCCAAGAGCTCACTGGCCTCCCTCGTGAGAACGATACCATAGCTAATGGTCCCTGACGACGGTTCAAGAGGCGTTGAAGCAGCAGCAGCCATGTGAATGTTTTCTGTGAGGATATCTACAGCTGCCTCAATATCTTCCCCAGAGTCCAGAGTTGCATCAAATTGAATCGCGTTCTCGAGGTAGTGCCTAAAGGCGAGCAGGTCAGTGCGCTTAGTTGCCAGTCGAGGACTTGGACTGGCATTAACACCATCTGTCCTTATACTAATGACCAGGGCCAGATGGTCGTAGTCTAGATCCCAGCTCTGTCTTATACTTGCTCATGAATTTGGTATTCCATGATGCACTGCGAAGTCTATGCAGGTAGGAGTGTGACTGGGCACATATGGTTATCTGGTTGTTGATCCCGTAGCAAGTATATTAGCCCCAGTAGCAGAAATGGCTTCTGCTAGCTCTCGCCCCCTAGGTGAGTTGTACATGTCTCCCCAAATCCAGTGACGCGCATTCCAATCACCACCAACCAGATACCGCTGTCCGCAAGGACGGAGGATATCCATGAAGTACCTTTCTTCGATCCTGTTCCTTGGGGGGCAGTAAATGGCGCTGAACTCCATGTCACCCAGGCCTGTAGCTACCTCTACTGAAGGCATTTGGATGCTGTGTGTCTCAATGACCCTTTGTGGGAACTGGCGAAGCGAACTCCTCACCAATACCGCCGCTCCCCCACTGACATGATTATTGCGTGATGGCTTGAGGCAAGATATAAGGTATATCCGTATATTTTTACGGCATGCTCTCGTTTAATCCTGATCTCTGAGAAGAGAAGAATGTCGACGTTATTGTTGTGAGCAAAGAGCTCAACTTCTTTAGGCTTTCCTGAAATGCCGTTGACATTCCAGAAAAGAACCTTTAGTGAATTCATTGCAAGGCTGAAGCGTTGTTCTGTAACTTGAGACTTGATCTATCCCCAGCCCATTGCTTTATAGTGTTGGCCATTTCAAACACTATTTGTTCAAGGTTTTTCTAAGCGTTGGTTGGCCTACTTGTTTTGCTGTTGCTGTTCCTGCTGCTGACGCTGTAGCCAAAAAAGGAACTGCTGTTTCTGCTGTTCTTGTAGCTGCTGTTGCCGTTGCTGGAATTGTATTTGCTGCTGTTGCAATAATGATTGGAGATTTGGTAAATGTAGCTGCTTATTCAATTCATGTTTTCCCAGTAACTGTTGCGGTTGTTGGTTAAATAGTCGTCGATGAGCAGGGTTGCTTTTAGCTGCTGCAGCATAAGAGACACCACTGTTGCCTCCAGAACTGCAAGACGGTTGCAGCGGTACGGTTTGCCGCTGCTGTTGAGTTAGTTGCGCTGCTGTTCTTGTTGTATTTCTGCTCTTTTAGCCCTGTTACGGCTTCCCGACTGCAGAGGTGGAAACTGCTGTGGATCCAGGGCGTGAGTGGCAGGGTTGGCGTTAGTCACGTTGGGATTTGTGGGAAGAGGACCCGTTCTGTTAGACTTTTCCATCTTTTTTGCAGGCCTCATTGATCGACGAAGAAACTCCTGATACCATTGGCAGCCTTTATAGCTGGCCATGTGACAACCTGAACGGTGAATAGATGTAGGTGGTGCATCCATAGGATGTGTGCATTGTGTAGTGCGGTGATCTTCGCCACACCTGGCCCAATTGGGATGACGTCGGCAGTATTTGGCTGTGGGGCCGTATTCCTGGCAGCAAAGACATTGCGCAATTTCCGTGGATTTTCGCATCCTTTCAATCCTCACTTTCTGGCGGCACAGGGTCTTAATTTCATATACTTCACTTATTTTGACACGAGGCTTGATATTAATGAAAAACATATTAAGTTTTTCGTCTTTATGATCCTTGATCTCTGGTTATGAATGTGAAGAACCTCGTAGAGTGCTATGATGTAGACCTCTAACTACAATTCTATGAGGCTTTTCCATCTGCATTTGATATGTGTGAATTTCCATACCAATTTCGTCTATTCGGCTAACAATAGGTCTGTACGTGTCACTGTCTTTAGGGAAGATTCTAACCGTTTTCCCTTGATTGCCTTTAACGGTGACGTTATCCCGATTAACGACCTCCGCAATGAATTCAAAAAGCTCATTTACATTACTAATGTGGGCAACTATTTGTGGTGGCTTCAGGGAACCCTTGGGCTGGTTATCAGTATTTGAAGTATTTTCTGAGTTTGGGCGGCCTCACCAGTATCAATATCATTTGGTTCATGATGTTTGTCTGTAGAGGGGTTAGTATGATCTTCGTCTACATTTCTCGTTAATTCTTCATCATCGCTATCACTGGGAATGTCCATGTCAAGAATGTCAAACCTGTTGCTAGTGTTTGCTTGTTGACTTGTGGTCGGGAGCGAGTGCAGTGGCAAGTTGCCGCTCGCCCGTTTAGAGCTAGCAATGGGTGGTATGGGCTTATAATTTTTCATCTTGCTCTTCTTCTGTTTTTGGTCACCCAACAATCTTTTTTAGCAGCACTGAGCGTTGGAGCTGCAGTGTCATCGAGCCATTGGGGTATGGGGCGATTGTCATAGTTCACACCAGAGCAAAAGCTGCTGGTTTTATCAGTTGCCATGGTATAGGTGGTATTACTAGTGGCACTAGTAAATGTTATAGTTGTGGTGGTTGAGCTACTGCTATTAGTTTCAGTGCAGAGCAAGAGTTGAAGATCTAGGCGGTACTCAGACCTAATCGCAGAAGGTAGCTTCCCAGCTATTGAGAATATTTTTTCATAATCAATCTGCTAATTTATAAGCAAAGAGTCAGGAGAAATGTTCACATTCATTTTAATAAAGGTTACCGAAGAAAAACAAAAACAAAAAATAAAATAAAATAAAATAAATAAATAAATAAAAAAATATATATTCACTTTACGCGTGCTTTATTTAATGCTTAATTTACGCAAAGTGAGATCAAAGTCACTGATAAGAAATATTTTTGTATTGCCCCGTTTGTTCGGTCGCGCGCGCAGTGAGGGCAACGTCTTGCCCGAAGGGCAGTGAGTGCAAATTCACCGTTCTTCTTCCAATGTTCTTTGTTGTTGCCCGAATGCCGGCACCGCCGGCTATGCTATTTTTAGCACACGAAGAATGCACTGCTCAAGGCAGAAAAACAGAAATCAACTCAGCGCAATCACGACACAACCGATGTCGATGAGAGCCCGTCATCAAATTCTATTCTTCAGCTTCATGTTATAGTTTAACCTATTACAACTGGAGTTTACTCTATTCCTTGATTCTATATTTTCACTACGTTACTTTTACCAATAAGTTTCCTCTAGAAAAATCTGTGCCAAATTGTTCCCATAAAATAATTCATAAATTCGTTTATCTGTCATTTTTAGTACAACATTTTTAGTACAAATATTTTGTGTAACCAATAAATTATGATTATCTAATATAATTTGTCTAACAGAGAAAAAAATCCAATAAACCTTAAAGTATGCAACATTATAGGATTTTTTGCTAAGCTTAGCTCATGAGACTATACTGCAACATTGTACGCGTTGGTTGAACTTTATGCGCACTCGTTTCACAACAACAAAGGTTTCAGCACATTGTACAAGAAAAATTGAGCGTTCATCCTTTGTACGCACTGCCTGTCATAGCTCCTATTTCTATGCTATATGAAAAAAAAAAATGTGAGCAAATACTAAGACATAGTTGTACATGAGCATGAATGCAAAATATCACTATGTTGCACGCCGGAACTTATGGGATGTGAGCCCTTGTTGCCCGCCATTCGGCGCTGCCACTTTTTTTTTTGTGTTAATTCTACTCCGTTATTATGTTGCAAAGCAATCTTAGCATAATTTTAGGCAAACGCGTCAAGTTTACAGACTTAGCTCAGCCACAGTTGTCCTCATCGAAGACATCATCTTGGTTCTGTCGATTTGTTTTCGTGTCTTCGCCGTCGTCAACGTCGTCATGTTAGCAAAATGTCAACTGTTTTTAATTGCCACAAAAGGCAACTTTGTTGTGTACACTTGCTGACAACATTGATGACGATGACGTCTAAGAAGTATAACCATTCAGGCTACTTCTACATCCAGGCAGTTAGTTGAGCAATCAAGCAAGTCAAGTCAGGCAGCTGCGCCTGTCGTCATCATCATGCCCGTCTTCGTCATCGTTGCGTTGCTGCCCTCACAATCAAAATTAGCCAGAAACGGAGCTGAGCAGAGTACTACTGAACAAAAACCAGGCGAGTCACACCACTCAATGCGAATACCGTTGGACAACTTGCCGTTGCCTGTCTTTAAGTAACATAGCAATCGAGTATATATATGTGTGAGTGTGTAACAAAAGGATTTTCATAAGCTGGCTCATAAACTATTAAGAACACTCACTCATTCTTGGTGATGGTGTCTTCACTCCATTCGAAACGGTTCGGTTTAATAGCCGAGACATGCACAGACGCTAAGGTGGTGACTTTCTTTGTTTTAAGTAATCTTGGCTAGGTTGGATTTACGGCGTAGTACGACCAACAACATCAGCAGACGCAGATTGAAGTTAGTTCCTCTATTCGGTTTAGTGTTAAAATGTTGCTGTCGCCTATGTAAACTTTGTAATAGCATTAATTGCGTTGGCTGCCGATAATGAATTTTGTGTATGGTTTTTTTTTATTATTCATTTTTATCAATTTTTCAAATTTCTCCTTTTATATTTTGTTTTTCTTTGCTTCATAGACATGGTAAATCTTTAGATCAAAGTGATGCTCTATTTGTGCAGATATTAAAATGAAGTGGGGAACGGTTAAATAAATCGCCTGTACAACGAATTTCGCACGATTAAATTATGCAGTGAATTATGTAGCATGCCTACAGGCCAAATAAAAATTATTGGGTGCGTCCAAAAGTCATGTCAGATTTTTTCTTAGTTTTGCCCTTAGTCTCATTTTGAAATGAGTGATGGGTCTTGCAGGCCCAGTATATGGGTGTCACATGAAAGCTTTGCGTCTTAACTATATATAACTATCTATAAAAAATTGACTGGCCGGCCATTGGAGGCTGATGACGACATAGTTAAGTTAATGATTGATGAAAAACGCCGTTATTCAACACGAGAGATTGCAGAAAGGCTTAATGTATCACGCACAACAGTGGAAAGATACCTTGAAGAACTTGGATACGTAAACAAACTCGATATTAGGGTTCCGCACGAGTTAAAGGAATGTAAGAAAAATGATCCGTTTTTGAAGCGAATCATAACGGGCGATGAAAAATGAGTTTACAATAACATCAAACGAAAACGATCATGGAGTAAGAGTGAATTGCCTCTTACCACGTCAAAGCGGATAGTCGCCGGAGTAAAGTGATGCCGTCCGTTTGGTGGAATTGGAAGGGTATCGGTCGTGAGCTATCCCAATTGGACAAATCAATGCACCATCAGATTATCACTTGAACCACTCTCTTGAAACATTGGATTCAGATAAGGCTGTCAAAAACCACCTGACAGTTTTTTGCCCATAAGGTTAAGAAGGTCTTTTATGATGGAATAATGAAACTTGCCAAAAGATGGGTTTAACCAAACTGCAATACATAATCGATTAATGTTTAATCTACATATAACAAATCATTTTTTAATTTAATGAAAGATTCAAGAATCCAATGTTTTGTATTGCCTAACCCATTATGTCACATTCTTCTTAACATAAGCAAGCCATTGGGAGCATTCACAATTTTTTTACATTCACTTGTATGAATTTTTATACAAGAAAACAATATTCAACAATATTCACATCTTTTTTGCATAATATAAAGTTTTCCACATTCATCTACATAGACCCGACTAGGCCAATACTGCCGCCCCGACAAAGTAGAACAAAAAATATTCACTTTTATATATTAAAAAAGTATGCTAATTAATATTAAAGCGTTTAAATGCCTCACGAGCAAACGGCCACACTTCAGCGCCCACTCATCCATTTATGCATTCATTTAATTCGATGGCAGACGCAAAGCCAATGAAGGCGTAACAAGGAGAGTGCGCCCAGGTTAAGCTGCTTATCAACTTGAACAGAAATTATAGCCGCGAGCATGACGAGCAACAGAGTGCTTTGCCATTATTGTTGTTGTTGTTATTGTTGGTGTTGGTGTTGCTACAAAGGCGAAGCATGCAGTCATGCCAGCAGTTAAGCAAGCAGTCAGCGTCCTTTTAAATTTCCTGTCATTTGCCAAACAATACGCTCCAGAGTCCTGTTGCAATTCTTCGGCGCTGTGACTACTTCTTCTTTTACTATTGCTCCTGCTATTTGTTGTTGTTGCTTAACGCTGCTATTTGTACACTGTTCTGCTTTTCTTCGTTGTCCTTCTGTATACATGTCTGTGAGTTTGTGGAAGGGAGTGCGAGTAAACGATCCTTTTGCGCATACAAAAGTATATTTGTCTACTTGCAAAAGTGAATGCGAGGCAAGCGAGTGTTGTTTGCTGGAATTTAGCCGCTGGGAATTTGCATTTTTCATTACGATGACTACGACGACTGCTCAGCTCAGCTTGGTGCTGTTCCCACTGTTGAGGCACAATGCTTACAAACTGCAATCCCTCAGACTCAGAACGACAGTGTGTACAACTGCAACTTAAAAGCTGGCTTGCCATGGCACCATATTAACGCCTTGTGCCTTAAAACATATCCTGTGCAAACTGCTGTTACTGCAATCGTCGACCGACAGCCACCATTGTAGTCCTCTAGCAACTACTTAATTTGTTCCGCAGCCTGTCCAGTCATACTTTCGCCTTCTTCATCGTTTTTATACAAGAGGTTAAAAGCTAGTTTCCGGCGGAAGTGGCTGCGCGCTGTTAGTACGCGTCAGGCTCACCCACTTGCTCTTTGCCACTGCATATAAATAAATTTTGCGAAATGAAATGAATGTGATTGCCTTCCGTTCTTGTGAAATGAGTCGCCTCCCTTTCGCCCTCGAATATGTTGCTTACCGAAAAAATAAAAAATAAATATAAAGCAGTAGCAACAAATTGCGAAAGCAGTTATTATTGCACTCGACTGTATGTGACTGTACGGGGTTACGAAAATTCTTCTTCAAATATACGAAATACAAATTTTTGAGCACAACTCAATGCAAATTTCGCTTGAGGGTCTTCGATGTTATGCAAACAGTTACTGCTGTGCATGTAATGTGTGGTGCTTTGAGCTTTATTGATAACATGAGAACAGTTGTTGGTTTGCTAATTCAAATAGACTTGGGAGTTGCATGCCTGAGCTTCAGCAACTTTGTTTATTTTGTTCAGAGCAACAGCAGTTTATTTAATATTTTAGCAATAGAGCCGTTTTCGTTTCCTTTTTTCAATACGATTTTTCAACATAGTTGCTGCCTAAAAGAGCACTTTGAAAATTGTTGCAAATTTTTACAAATAAAGTTTGATTTTATTTAATTTATTTTTTTTGAAACATGACATCTTTTTAATACTATCGGCGCTTTGTTTTTGCTGATTTCTCCATCTTTATTCATATTTTTGACATGAAATCAAAACCATGCAAACAATGTTGCATGCCTTTAGGCGGCTTAATATCATTGCCATTGCGATAACATAAGCAGTTCAATGAAAATGGAATTTTTTTTTATTATGTTGAATGCTGCTGATCATATTCCTTATTCTTTTATGAAATACGTGTGTGTAGGCAAATCTTTTTAAGTAATTTCTGAAATTTTCTACAATTCCTAGCAAATTTCAATGAAGGGTTTTTAATATTGTTGTAAGCAACTCCATATATCAGAATTATATTTTGGTTTTGTTGTTATAGCTACTCTATAAAAAGAAATAGTGTCGTTTTTTTATAGAGTACTTTTGGCTTAACATTATTAACGAGGGGATACAATCGACGGAATTCTAGATAAAAACATTGTTTTTTTTTTTTTAAATGCAAAACCTATCCTGTAAGCAATGTTCTTGTAAAAACTATAAGAACAACTAAGCAAAAAAGAACAATAGGGAAGGAATATGTTTATTTGCTCAATTTATTGAGCAACTCTTTTTATTCTTTTACTCATGAGCAACCCAACATAAATACATTAATAATAGCAAAGAAAGCGCATACAAACAAAATTGATCTCTCCCTACACTGTGCATGAAATTAAATGGAACAGCAATAATAAGATAGCTTTAGAAAACCGATAGAACAGAAGAGTGCCAGATAAATCTGTCTATTCTCCCACGCTACTGCCCTCACAACATCAACGGCTCTGTGTTGTTATTGTTGTTGAAACGAGGTTATTTTTGACAACCTAAACCCGATTTTGATAAAAATTTGAAGGTGTACATCTAGAGAAGAATATTATTCAATTGGTTTTTTTTTAAATTAAAATCATGTCAGTGTTGTACTCGGTAAAGGTAGCACATCTATCTATCTACATATATAAAATTAGAAGTATATTTGTCTGTATGTTTGTCAGTTATGGACGCCGAAACCGCTGGATCGATTTCGTTGAAATTTTCAGGGAATCTCTAGAATAGGCTTTAGTTAGTAACTGAGAAGTTTGGTGAGAAAAAATAAATATTAAGACCAACTCAACTTCAGATGCTTCTCAAACTGTACAGATACAAAAAAAACCCAAAAACATAGCAGCATCTGCGAAATTGTAAAAAGTCGAAATGTTCAAATATTCGAATGAAAAAAAAATTAAAAAAGTGAAGAAGATCAATGAGAAAATCGCAACCGGGTCCCTGATAGTTAATTATAAATATTTTTATTTATTTATTATTTTATTTATTAATGTATTTCTTTTTTTTTTTGTATTTAGTTTTTTTTTTTGTATTCGTGCTTATCATATTGGCAGTTTTGTGTGAAGCACTGTTTGCTGCAAATCTTTATGAGAAAATGTTTTTTACTTTCAAGTTTTCCTGTAATTTCTTTTAGTTTTTTGTTGATTAATATGTACAGTTAATGAGAATTTCCCTTGTTCATTTTGTAGATTTTTCTAAAAACACATATAACAGTTTTTTAATAGTATTCCTTTATTCTATATTTATCAGTAATTCATAAATATTCGCTTATTTTCAGGTAAGTTATAATGAATACTACATTTTGTGGAATATTATAGTATTGGTGAGTCTAATTTGTGTAAAAATTATTTAAACTATAAAAAAGAACCCGAATGAATAGACTTGGACCTTTGGGGCTAAACAAATATATTAAACGGCATTGATGATTGGCGTATATGTTTGTTAATGCTGCTATTAATGTGATACTAATCCCTTTACATTTATGTGAACTGCAAATAATTTTAAGGCATAAAATGCAATATGCGCTTAACCTGCATTTTAGTGAATCTCAATTCCTCATATTACGATGAAAAATGTCGTGAAAATATACGATTCTCCATTAGTGTTTTCTTTTCATATATACTGCACAAAAATATGGTTTTTATTTACATTGGCAGTGTGCGTATGCCATTTGCCGAGCAGATACGCGTCTCAATCAATGCAAACACATGAATGAAATAATGTAAATAATGATGATGATGTTGTTATTATTGTTGTTTGATGAAGTGCTGATATGCCTGCGTGAGTCTGCACATAAAAGTATCTTTTTCACTCAATTATACACATACAAAGCAACAGAGCAACAATAAATATTTAATGCAAATAAAGATGAGCAATTCCGAAAACACTTTATTGACGTCGACAATGCGTTTCCCAGTGTGTTTGCAAAAAATTGAAAAAATTAACAACCATAAAATATACTTATAATATATACATATATATTATATATATGTAGGCAAAAAAGCAAATTAAATCAAAATTTACATTAACCATTTTCACGTGCAATCAAAGTGCAATTCAGATATATGTATACAAATGCACGTGTGGGCACTGCCCCAAAATACAGAAAAAAATGAGATGTTAAATCAGATACAATTTTAACAATGGTTCGAGGTACACCACAGGCTTATCTGTCTTTGTCTACTTAATAGTTCGATTATTTCAGTACTTGCCGTTCCTGCTACTGTGTACTTGAGTGGGCTATGCTCACGCATAAACAATAAATATGGTTTTCATAATTTTCCATTGAACGTTAGCGCAAGCATTTTCCATTGGGTGGCTGACGGCCTGCTTCGCTGTCGACTTTATAAATTCATTGGCAACAGGAGGAGCCGTAGCAACAGCATATGACCCTGCTTTTGTTATCCTGTTGTCTTACACCTCATTCCATTTCGCCAATTGTTGCATTACCGTGGCAACAACCAAACTTCCCACTTGCTGTGAATCTGATGCTGCTTCTGTTGCTTTTGCTGCTGCAAAATGCTGTGAACGTGCTTTTGTCGTAATCCTTTGAATTTCGTTGCAATAATTCCACTTGAATGTTTATTTATTTGTTGTTAGTGTCTGTGTAAGTGTATACGAACTTGCTTGCTACTACTTAGGTCAAACAGTCTGACTCCCTTTATTTTCACCCGCTCACTTACTTTTGCGTCGTCCTTACTGTATACGTAAAATGCCTGTTAAAGGTTATTGTTTACGTCATTTGAGTTTACCAAACGCATTTTGAATCACTGCTCGGCTTTTCTTTGGCAATCAGCATGCACAGCAACCCAAAGGCGTACATCTTAACATACCATAACTCTCCCGTATATCCTTGACGTTTTTTGCTTGATTCATAGGTAAATTTTGTTTTCTGCCGCTCCTATGCCAATCATCTCAATCGGCCCAAGTCGCCATAAATTGCTTATATCAACTTTTTATATTCTATCTTCGCTTGCTCCTCACACAATCCGATTTGTTTCCTTTCCACGCCTAAAACTTGGTTCTCCAGCAATCTTTATATACCTATTTTAATAACTGATGACGATGATTTCAACACAAGCCTAGTCAAAAAAAAGTGCATAAAATTTTTCAAAAGCTTATCTATATTCAATTAACTTTTTTCTTCCTTTAAAATATAGACACAAATTCATTTCTCTCTCCTAGCCTGCGGCATTTAGGCCTTTTTTCATGTCGAGATTTTTGTTTTTCTGTTTGTCAAATGGAAGTAATTAAAATTGGAAAATAGGCTAAACAACTTGGTGACAGAGTACGGAAGCAGACAGGCACTTGTGCCTCAGCCGACAGTAATAATGATAAAAGGATTTGTTACAAAGAAAACGTCGGCGGGGGTTGGTGTATCCACTGGGTTGTTTGCAGATTTTTATTTTGGTAGAGTCTGTTGGTTCAAAATTACAGCTTGTTGAATTGTTGGGAAACTTGAAATTTTCTAGATACGTTTCTCAACAGTGTTTTTTGGAATGCCATTAAAAGCAGCTATGAAATGAAAATGTTAACTAATAAAATTATAATTAGTTTTTTCTTCTTCTTTTTTCCTTTATATTTAATTTTTCTGTTATTATTAGAACAACTTCAATTAAATTGTATATACAAAAATTAACAAAACAACTTAAATAATAAGTGGGGATATATTATTGTGTATTAAATAGATCTATTACGGTGGTCGGAGGGGTGCGACCTTCTCAGCCGTCTCGTCACCCTAACTCCTCCCATTCTGCGTCGTTTTAGAAGGCGCCCTGATAGTTTATTTGGATGATTTTTTAACCTCTCTATATATTTTTTGGCCTGACGATTTATCACATCGCCAATTTTCGGTATTTTTAAGTCGTTTTCAAGGTCCGCCGTTCGCATGAACCAAGGAGCACCAGTAAGCATACGCAATGTCTTGGCCTGCAGTACTCTCACCTTCGTGATGTTTGACCTCGCTGCTATGCCATACACCTGCATGCCGTATCGCCAAGCAGGAGCAATTATGGTTTTGTAAATGTTCACCTTATTTCATAAGGACAATTTATTCCTGCTAGTTAAAAGCCAATACAATTTACCAATCCTCTGTCTTAAGGATTTCGTGATACTTGAAATATGCGTCTTGAAAGTTAGCCGCCTATCCAAATACACACCCAGGTATTTGTAACCTGAATGGTGTTCCACCAGCTAGTTTCCAATGAAAACTCCCGGACAGAAATCTGGCCGTAAGGTGTACGTCACATTGGCACATTTGTTTTTGTTAATGCAAATGTTCCAACGTCGTGTCCAGTTTTCAAATATATGCAGATATTGGTGCAGTGGGTCCGTGGCTTCGTAAATGCACTTGTTTCTGACGAGGATGGCCGTATCGTCTGCAGACGTGGCAATGATCAGATCCAGAGGATCCTTCAGTGGTATTTCTGAACCAGTGGGCATGTCGTGCGTGAACAGGGTATAGAGTGTAGTGGATGGAAAACTTTCTGCTTTGCAGTTAAAGTGGGAAACTAAAGTGTAACTTTCGTAAAATCATTCAGCATTATGTATAAATTCTACAGAATGTGAAATAATTTATTTAAAGAGCAGTATTCTACTAGCCCCATTTTAAAACAATTTACTAAATTTATATGAACAGGATTAGCAAAGAACGGAGAGAAATCGAGTTTTCGACTTCGGAGCTATTGGGTCATATAATTTGAAATTTTCAGAAATGAAAGCAAAGTATATTAATATAAGGATTTATTTCATTCATGAAAGTACGCACACATATTATCCAGACTCTTTACAGCTTTTAAGTCGGTTGTATAAAAGACTGGCGAACGGAAAGCAGTTATCCCAACTATGGAACAATAGTAGTAGTATAGTAATCCGTGGGAGATAAGTCTGGTGAGTATGGAGGATGTTGAAGAAGTTCCATACCCTATTCCTGTACTTTCGCGTGAGGTCTGACATAATCGTTCAATATGCCGCGTGCCATATTTGTGAAAAAATGTGCGAAATTTGTTGAACCAGTTTGTTATTGTCGGATGCTTAGTAACACTAGAGTAAAATACATTTTTAATTTTTCGCACGGCCTGCGATGTCGTGGATCCATGCTTCATATTATTACTAGTATCGCCCAGTGGTCGAAGTTCGACCGCCCGCATGAATGAAAGGTACTACAAAAATCGTGTCTCCGCTTTAATATACGATAGATAGATATAGAGCAAGCAGTTTTACAATACTTATTGTTATTAACGTTAAATTTACTCACCTGTTTTTTTTTTTCTGTTTTTACATCAATATATTGGCATTCAAATTATCCTACGCAAAGCTTTAGAACAATACCTTATAATTTTCATTAAAATATATTGATGTTAAAATGGGTAAAATGGTACCACAAAAATCGTATCTCCGTATTAATATATAAATTTCGTTCATTCAAAATAATTTTCTACATAAAGTTCTGAAATCGTTTTGAATTTAAAACTGAAAATTCTTAAGAGTTTTCAGTCCAAGCTACGGTGGAGAATCGTTGTTATACAGTGGTATGTCCGGAACTCTGTTATTCATCAACACTTGAAGAGCAAAGAATGCATAGTCAAGCTCTGCAGCAGACACTTTATTAGGTTAGACTACCATACGAAACGCCTACCAATCAACCTGCTGGACAGCAGCGGGCAAACACGACGCCTGACAACGGTATACCCCCTACATTCATTAACTTCATTAAGTTACTGTATATCTCTGACGATAGGAGCAAACAAATACTATAAAGAAAAAAGTGTTACGCCCCAATATATATGTATTATGCCCATTTTGAAAATAGAAGTCAGATTTCGTGTTTGAAAATCTGTCTTAAGTTTGAGTAATATCCATTCAGAGATAAACACAATAAACTACAGATTTGAGCTTTTCGAACACTTTTCTGCATCCAATGGTTTGTATTCCCCATACATCTATGGTCAGACCTAAAGGCCGAATTTTAAATCAAACTATATGAAAATGAGAAATAACACAATTGAAACGATTCTGTGAGAAGTTTTATCTGTTAAACATTCATCAATAAACAATTTCATTTTTATTCATGGTTGTCTCTATTTACAAGATTAATTTATTCGTATTAAAGCCGTACAAAAACAAATAATTGATTTCACGAAAGTTTTTATTTTAGGCCTTTGAATTTGCTCAGTGGAAAATTTCGCTTGACTAACTTCTGACCTCATCAATATAAACCTTAATTAAAGCTGTTAATTAAGGAAATTCAAGGGACTGTTTCGAGGAAATGGTATTCTGCCTGCCTCCAACTTAAGAAGCAATTCAAAAAAGGAAGTCAATTTTCGCCACTTTTTGTTTATTGTACGATGCAGCTTATTGCTACTTACAACACACTCTGTGCCACTTAGAGATCGAATATGGCTTATATTGTGTGAGTGCATTTGTGCGTGCATTCTATGATAACAAATCAGCACAGAAAATCAAACAACGCGAAAGATAACCAAGAACAACAAGTTTGCAGATGTAACAAACAACAACAATAATCGAGCTAGCTACAAATCAAATACTGAGCAACAACAACATTAACTAAGAAGCAATACAATGGTTAACGGACGTGGCAACATCAGCAGCAGCAGTGGCAACCTCAGCGATAACTGAGTGCGAAACATTGCCACAGAAACACAACGCGCAAATATATATGCATGTATATATGTTTATCCAGTATATGTGCACACATGCAATGCTTTTGAGCTAAGCTAAATGCATACAAAGTATGTGTAAGAGATCTAGACACACACACACTAGGAAACCTGCGACAGACACGCCGAACACAATGCTAAGCATAGTTTTTGAATTTATGCAGTGTTGGGTTTGTTATTATGCAACTCACACACACATAGACACCAACGCATACAACCAACAAACACAAATACAATACGAAGAAAATGATAACAGCGACACTGCCAGACGGCGTTGACCGCCAATTTCAAACAAAATCCAAGTCCAAGTGCAAACCCAAAACCCAAACCCATTGCATACTTTGCCTGGGCTTAGCTTTAGCTTAGTAGCCTGCCACGTGCATCTATACACCCCAAACTCCTAGTCGACATTTCATGGCTTTGAGTGAAAGGTGCAAGCTGCAATGAGCTGCTACTGCTAGTGCAACGTTAGGTATGTGAGAGGGTGCAACATTATTTCCTGTGCGTGTGGGTGGTATGAGTGTGGGTTCGGCTCTTTCTCTGTATCTGAATCTGTCGCTCTGTTTGTGTTCCTCTATCTCGTGGTTGCAATCTCAGTTTGTGGTTAATATAATTCTGCATTTCTCATATTCGGCTGCACATTTTGTCAAATGTTGTTGTTATTGTTGCTTTTATTATTATGCTTCAGTTATTACCTCATCTCAGCTCAACGAAGCCTCAGCTTGAGTTGAACGCAACTCGACTGGTTTATTATCGCTGCCATTGCCATTGAAATTGGAAACACGTCTTTGCCACACAAAAGCTAAGCTCAACTCGCCTGTCCATTCAACCATTCATCGTTACCGAAACGTTGTATCTACGCACAAATATCTAACAAAACTATGGTTCTAGTTATGCAATGTTTTGGTTCACTTGGTCTGGGCTAAGTTGTCTGTATTTCTAGCAATGTTTTTGACAAATAGTCAAGGAAATGCATTCGGATGCTGTTTATTGTGTCGTGCGGCAGAATTGGTTGCGGTTAAGTTTATCTGTTGGCGTACAGCGTGTATGGTTTATATGCATCGAGATACCTTTGGAACCAGAGTTTTGTGTGACCGACAACCCTTGTCAATTCGAACAATGAAGTGTATATTCTGCTGTTTGTTTGTAAAATAACTAATCATGTCGCTTTATTAAACCAAGCTCAGGATTTGTCTTATTGTAAAAATGATTGAAAACGTACTTAAAAAAAAAAACAATATGTGAGTGTGCTTAGCACTCACAAGCTCTTGATGTGAAACATATTCAGTATGTAAATTATTATACAAAGTCACTGCCAGCACAAGCGTAAAAACTGTTTCGTACGTTTTCTGATTCTTTATGCTATGCTTCTTCTTCATTTTTGTGTTTGTGTGTGTTCAGAGTATACTCTTTGAACGCATCACATACAAAGGTGGGCAAAACAACGTTTGCCATTTAATATGAATGAAACGAAAATACCAGGCGGCTAGAAAAAAAAGAAAGCTTGATCACAAAACAAAATCATACAAAAATATTCCGAGTGATACCCACAATAAGAAACCAATACAATCATATACACGCACAATACCTACACAACACAAATTTTCGGTTTGTGTTAACAAATAAAATATGTTTCAAGGTGAGTGTGTGAATGCAGTGGTATATATTTTTTCTTTGTCTTCGCTTATGTTCGGCAAATAAGAAAAAAACAAATGTCACACGCTTTGTTTTTGCTGGTTTTATTTCGTTTTCACATGGGACGCTTGCAGTTTTGCTGTTTGCCTGGTAGTAAAGGTAGATTTAGCATTATTCAACTTCTATTTTTCGACATATCTAGCCCACAAAATAGGAACAGATAAAATGTAAATCAATTTAAATTATTTATTTAGTTTTCTCAAAGAAAAAAAAACACAAAAGCTCGTGTGCTTCCTTTTTTTTTGTTGTGTTCATTAGATTTCATTTGTTTACAAAGAACCATAATACAATGACGCGATGACGATGTGACGTCACTTTAAAATTTCACTCTACCGAAACCAAATTTGTTTCACATCACAAAAAAAAAGCGCGTGCCCTTCCTCTCTTTGTTGTTTTCATTAGGTTTCATTTGTTTACAAATAACGATAATGCAATGACGCTATGACGCGGTGAAGCGATTACGCTCTGACGTCACTTTAATATCTCACTCTACCTAAGGTAAAGATGTCAAAAATGTAATATGAGTATGCTGCAGCGGCAAAGTACGCAACCGTTGCCCAACTACTATCCCTGGAGCGGGCTCCCTATGAGCTGTTTCATGGTTCTACTTGACGGTGCAGGGCAGTCAAACTTGATTTCCTCTCCCCATCAAACCACTCATCCTCTAGAGCTTTAGTTTCAGGTCAAAACATTTTGTATTAGTCGACCATAGAAAAATTCGTGGTAGAGAGAGTGCCTCGGTAGTCTAGTGGAAGTGTACTGAGGCCGCCTCCCTAGAAGTCGAGGCCTAGGTGGGACGGCAGGTTATTGCTGTCAGCCGATTTAACCTAACTTAATCCAAACTGTCATATTCAACTAAAGAAAGGAAAATCCAGTGGCACTGCTCGGTCTGAATACAATTCTTATTCAAACCAGCTAATGCAATTTCTATCTTGCTCTCGCTCTTTTGCCATCTGTGTTGAGAATCGCAGATTAGTTGAATAGATAGAGGCTTTTGTCATTTTTGCTATTCTCACGAACATTGTAAGCTACACTGTTACAAAAAAGCTGTTTTTCATAATAGTCTAAAAAATCCATGTGGCCGCTCTCTTAAGTTGAGTTCTACATATGGTATTTCCAAATGCTTCTTCTTTACTGTGCAATTAGAATTGCGCGGGAGACCGACAGTTGGTTGTTTCCATTATGACGCGGCTTCAATTGCTCTATCAATTGGTGGCAGAATATTTTTGAGAATCGATAGTTTCTCTCAAAAATATAGTCCGGTATTGAAAATGGATCACTTAAGTTTATCATGACCTCATGAGGAGGTGATAAAAACCAGATAAAAATGTAACCGTAAAGGAAAATATATAGAGAAAGAGCTTTTTCTATAAGAGCAACTCTATCCAGAAATTCATTAACAGTGATTAGTCACTTTTCTATCATTGACAGTCTATCCATTCATTAGATATAGTGCTGATTAGATATAGTGCTGAGACTTGCTTAGTAAGGCTAAGCAAGAATAAAATCGTTTCGACTCCCTACATATCCTAAACCCAAAGATCAAAGGTAAACTTCTCGTAAGAGTGGGCAAGAAATCAAGTTAGTTTTTTATGAAACGAGATCAATGAGTATCACAAAGGTTCATTGAATGCAAACAATCCCAAGAAGTTATACAGAATCAAAAGTTGGTTTTTTTACGTCTACATATTCAACTTTTACCACTCATCGCGTTAAGACTAAGTTTCTTCTCAAAATTAAATTTGAAAACTGTGATTCTTAGCGTTAAATTTGCATGTCCTTTTCATATTTGCGATGATGCGACGTCTGACTTGATAAACTTTTGTTTGCTGTCTATGTAGGTTGTCCTCTCTGTTTGGCTTTCCTTTGAGTTACACTGGTGCGTGCATGAATGCATGCATGCATGCTTGCAATGTCAAACATTCCATACATAATTAACACAAAACAAATAGCAAACTTAATTACGGCAAATATTTTGAGTCAAAAGCCAATAAACAAATACGCAAATGAAATGTCCTGCAAAGCTGACCCGAGTTGGTTGAGTTGAATTTGGTGAGAGTTAGTGAAATTTGCTAAAGGTAAAAGGTGGCAGCTGTGCATAATTGTAGAAAATATGCGCCTCGCATCTCAAGCTAGGTACACTTGATAAGTTGCAGCCTTTTGCATCAAGGATGCAGACGAATTACCAAGCAAATTCGTTTATGCATGCAATAATTTGGTTTATTGAGCAACGCACAAAATTGGCCGAAATGAAATTTTCAAAGTTCATTCGACGATGACGATGACGATGACGCGAGCGGTATGAGCGGTGTCGAGGCCGAAAGCAAGCGACTCAATATAACTCAATTGCGCAAACGATTCTGCAGCGGAACACAGTGGCAACGCCGATCAGAAACTGATGCCGCCAATAAACATACAGCTATAACTTTTAATTTGATTAAGAAAGCCAGTTTGCCAAACCGTCACTATCGAGATTATTTCGGATTGTGGTAACTCAACAGTATAGGTGGTTCATATTACATTCGCTTTGTGCGAAAAGTCATCATAAATATTTCAAAACAGATTTTGGCTTACTTTGGCTAAAAGCATTTAAGGCCAAATGAAATTAGCTGTGTGCGTATGTTTTGAAGTCCATTAATTGGACATTTATTGTATATATATGAGTGTGAGTGTGTTTGTGTATAAACCAAAAGTCAACGAAATGCGCAGAGTTACAAAAATAAACTATTTAATAAACACATGACTTGGGTCATTAGGTCCGAAAACGAAACGTGATTGTATTACATGACTTGCTTATGGGTATATGGAGTGCCAAGGGTTGCATGGGTACGCGGTTAATAGTTGTGAAATCGTCCTTTGGACGTGTATGTGTATATGTCACAGCTTAATAAAAATGCAAACTTATGCTTTTTTACAGCTTCAAGGGTCTTTTTGCCATATTTTATTTGGTTATTTTTTTTTATTCAAATGTGTTGAGTAAGTGGAGTGGCAAAGGAGTAGATTTCTCTCCCTTTCACTCTGTGTAAATCTAACTGCATATGTAGATATGCATGTGTGTGTACGGTAATCCAATTAAAGGTAGCATAGTTGGCTTTTAACGTTACTGCTAGGGTTGCTGCTGTTAGCTGCTGCTGCTTTTTGCTCCTGTCAAGGTTAAAAGCTTTTACCAAACGCACACTTCGGCACCGACACTGATTTTGTACTCTAATTTGATTTTTTTAAACATACACAAATACACACAACGACAAATTTACTGCCCTACCTGTGTGTGTGTGTGGCAGTGTTTGTGTTCATAGTGGTCATGCTCTGATTTTTTCAATGATTTTACTCACCATTTTCGGTGGCTCCATTGGGTAGTATTCTTTGGCATACGAACTGAGAAAAAATCTAATTTTTGTGCAGTTTAACGAGACATTTACGTTTTTATTTGATTATCCCACACTCGCAATACGGCACACCCAAAATCGACTTAAATGCCGCCCACCGTAGTACCTGTTTTAAAAGCGTTGATTGTAAAGATTTTCAACACCTTTGTTGTCGACAGGAGCTAGTTGCCTTTGGTGGTTGACTGCCTCATTGACTGTTACGCAGCGTTACTTACGCTATGCCACGTAACGTAACGATTTCGCATTAAAAATGAGAAAAAAAGCAAAAATAATATTTTTTTTTAAAAACTAAGGATTACTTTTTGAAAGCGCTCAATCGCACGCAGGTCAACTCAGGACAATGGTAAATGTTCAATGACGATGACGACGACGACGACAACGACTACGTCGCATTGCTTTTCATTTACGGGGATTTTCTTTTTGGTTGATTGCTGGTTTTATTGCTGCATTTCGCATTGCAATTGCAATCAAGTTAAAATCAGTTTCTGCACTACACGTAATCATTGCAAATCCAATTGGAATTGAGTCGTCATCAACATCACCACCCCATCATCATAGACAACCCGTCTATCACCATCGTTATCTGATGGCGTTTGTTATGTTGGTTTATTTGATTGGTTGCAGGTGGTTGACCATTAAAATCAGAAGTCAAAAAATTACTCATCAAAATGGTGGACCTCAAAGCATTTGAATTTCAGTCAATTGTAAAAAGTCATAAGTAAGTGCCGAAAAGTATGCAACCCTCACTCATTAAAAACTAAACAAGCCTACTCAGCAGTATACAATGCAGGCAGTTGATGGGCATTTGGCAAAGTGACAAACGTGACACGTCCAGTGATAGCAGCAATGTGTGTTGGGCATGGCAGTTCACCCTCGTGCGTGTTGTTGTCGTTTCGAAGGCCGCAAAAGTGGAACCGATCCCGAAAACGAGTTGTGAGCACTGCGTACTGCCGGAAGTAAAACTGATTTGGTTCTTTGGTTTAGCATATGTTGCCTGCTTTTTGGCGTTTACGTTTCGGTTAATTTCAACCAACACAGCAGCAGGAAAGTATGCTACGAATTTTTCGACTGTGCGTTTACGTGATGTCATTATGCACATAGGTAAATTTCAAAATGTCAGTTTAGATAACAAGAGCTGACCGTGGAAAATAAGAGCACGGATCCCTCACTCTTAGCAGCCCCTGGATATTCTTTCGCTCACATTGCCCCTTGCTACCACAAACAGCCAAATAGGCTTGTTCTGAAATGACCGTTTTAATGTATTCGACATTTGATGCTCGCCCGGATATGTCATTATAATGTTTCGTCCTTTCGTTGTCCTACAGCATTGGCTATCAGTCAGTCAGTATTCCTCCCCCCACCGTCCTTAGTGAACACATTTTTCGTTGTGCCCCATGGCAGGCTGTGATATTTGTCATTTGACCTGTTTTGCTGCCCAACTCATTTTAAGGTTTCGTTGCAATCAGGCCACCAGGCATGAGGTACCGTTGCTGTTTCCCATCCATTGCAAATTTTGGTCGCATTAGTCAAGACCAGTGCTTCTGCTCTCTCTGTAATTTGAATAACACGTAATTGGCATACACAGATAATCATGCCTTTGGACGCTATTTTGTGCGAAATTGTTAAGCAAACCTCAGGATGAAAAAGCTGTCGTCTCACATTGAAGTGTAACTAATTAATGCCGCAATTTAAAGATTTTCACCCAATTAATGGGTGCGAACATATGAAGTAAAAGACATGAGAACATAAAAGATGCACTGAATAGTAACCTTAGCAGTCTAACCGTAAAGACCCTGCTACTGAGGCCCCATTTTCGTGAGTATTTAAAATATTCCTTCTAATTAGGTCACTAGGACACTTTGTGTTTTTTATCGCATTATGAGCATTTTTATCGAAGCATATGTAGCGAAGATTATGTAAATCCCTGGAATATAAGTAAAGCTGTGAGGTCAGCAAACTCCTTTCTTGCTCTCAAATCAGTTCATATAAACATTAAAATGCACTATAGTTATATATGTATAGTCTATAAGCAGATAATTTACTGCCCACAAGTATGCAGCATGAAGGGCACTGGAGTCTAGATATAACGAATTAAATCTACGTGGCTTCTTTATTATAACTAGTTTTTTTGTGTTACCCACTTGTTTGTGTTATGTTTTGGGAAAAAAGTCGAAGCACGTCATTCCACATTTCATACTTTGGATAAAACGAATGTACGTGGTTCTTAATTATACCAGGTTTTTGTGTAACCATGGTCAGGAAAAAGGGTGTGTTTGTCAGTTTCATACCTTACTAATATTTAAGCAGACCTTTCAGATTTTTAATAAATATAAGGATGCCCTTTATTACGGGTTACGAACACCTGAAATATAAACACAGCTACATGCCGTAAGTATATGCAGCTTTTATTCAAATTGCTTATTTATAGGTTAGCAGCCTAGAATCCAAATCAGCATATAATATTTAGGTTGTTGTTAGGTTTTGGTACAAAAGTCGAAGCTCGTTATCCCAGATTACACATGTCATTCCCACGCGACGTCCAACATCCTAGCCAAGAGTAAACTTTGTACAGTTACCCTCTTTTTCCGACTTTCTGACCATATAACAGTTTTACTATTCAAAAAGTATCAGTACAGTAAGCCCTCGATTTAGATATTAATTAAAATATATGTTAATCAAATGTTGCTGGTTTAATGATTTTATGATACATATAAACAAAAAACGAATTGACAACTTAAAAAACAATGGAAAATTCATTAAACTTATGCACATATATTATATTTATTCCGAATCAGACTATTTAGTACTTGAAGAAAGATTTTCAGCCCTAAGCATCATCGTGTGGAACATTTCGTTGCGTAAATTGTCCCTGCGAAAAAATAGTCGAATTCGCTATATATTAAGACCAACTAAAGCTTCTCAAACTGCATGGATATAAATAAAACACAAAAACAAAGTAGCCTCTGAGAATTGAATTTTCTGGCAGTGTGCAAAGTCGAAATAATCAAATATACGAATGAATATAAAAGTCAAACATTGGAAGATCAACGAGAAAATCGCAACAGTTAGACAGAGCGCAGGAGACAGCAACGCGCCCGGGCCCTGGTAGTATATATATAATATAAGATAGATAATGTATTTATATACCAACCCTGCTAGAAAGCCTTAAGCTTATTTTACTACTTTATATAATGTAGAAAATTCATTTTTAACTTAATCCTGTTTGATCGAATGTGATGGTGAATATAAAACTCTGTAAAATCTCCAGTGTACTGCTTAAAAGCATACTAGTGCTTTTTATTTTGTTCTTTATTTAAGGGACAAAGTTAATAATTCCAAGAATGCTTTATTAATTTGAATATTTGTCCCTCAATGGGGTGAGTTTAGCAATAAAAACTAATTAGGGCCTCTGGAAATTGTGCCACACTTCTTCCCATTTAGCCATTTCGCTGCCTTTCTCTATGGTTCTCATTACAGCCCAAAAATCAATTCGAGGTATTTTTTCTTCTGTTCTGTTTTAGTTGCCAATAGAATTTTGCTTGTGAGCTCATTTTTCGTGATTTCGCAATGCCAGCGGCCATTTTTACTTGTTTTACGTCGCATTTATTCCGTTGACATTTTTAGGGTACAACCTTTTTTGGGAAACCTTCTCATCACTCCTTGTCTTTACTCTCATATCCATAGGCATTACGTTAAGTATTGTCGTCATTAATGTGACATATTAACGGCAAAACGAGCTCAGCATTTTCTAAAAAATAATTTCAAACGCCAATCAACCTCAATTCATATTCGTGTTCCTGGTGTGTTTAGAAGTGTATGAAATTGTACTTTCTGTCTGTATCGTTTACTCATCAAAGCCTAAATGAGTAGAACAAAAAGGAGTTAAAAAGCTTTCAGCAGCATTAATTGGATTTCAGTCTATAGTAAGTGAGTGTTCCCTTAAACAAAAGGGGTGTGGGATGCTGAGCATAAGGGTCTTTTGGAGAAGTAGGGTGTTTTGCCGATAGAAGTTTCGTGCCTCAAGAATAAAGGCACAAACACAAAACGGAATCAGGAAACTTCAACGACGCAGAAAATGTTTCCATATCGCAATACGGCTGCTTGACGACCTTTGATACCGCATCCTCGTCTCGTAAAAAAGTAAGCGGCAACACCATAACGAAGCCCACTTCAAAAGCAATCAGTTAAAGGAATTATATTCGAAAGCCTTTGGCTTTCATTTGCCTTCTGCGCCCTCTCTTTTTTCGAACCTAACTTCCGGAGTCTTCGACACCCTGCGTGTCTTTGACAGTTTCACTTCGTTTGCATTAATTTCGCTAATTTTGACAGGTTCTTTGGGTATTTTCATTTCATATTTTTCCTTCTTTTTTTTTTAGTTCAGTAAAGCCACAAACAAGAAGGAAAATGGAAAAACATAGTACAGAACACAGAATAGTCTTGAGCAACGTAATTAAGAGCTTAATGAGACAACAAAGCAGCCAGCTTACGAATAGGAGTCCCCGTACCAAACCCCGACTCAAGACATGTCTTTCTTCATTTATCAATCCTTTTTAAAAGTGTTAAGGGTGATCACTAAGTATGGAATTTGCATAATTGCACTGATTTTGGTTTAAATGGATTTTTGGAGGAATTTTCCCTTTTTCGACGATATTTTTTTTTTTAATAAATTACACACCATCAGTGACTGATAGGTGAGCAGTTTCGATCATCTAAAATATCACACCACACTACAAAATCCCATTCAACATTTAAGTTTGATCGGTTTGTTAATAAACTAACGCGCACATGACGAAATTCTTTCTATAATTGCTTTACTTTTCTATGACTAATTTATTTGTTGTTGTTGTTTTCTATTTGTTTTTATTGATGTCACGTCGCCTATTGTGCCTTTTCCCTAATCATTTAGTGCGGACACAAACCAACTACGACCGCGAAATTCAGCATAACTTCACTTTTCACCACGTCTTTGCAATCATTTGAATTTTGTAGTCGTAAAAGTCTTCACTTCTAACCTTAATCCAACAGCCACGGAATGTTAGAAATTCAAATGTATAATTTTGATAAATTCATGTATTAAAACCGTAATTTCGGCCATAAATATACATACAATATATTTAGTCGACTGTGGTTACAATTTTATTGCACAATTGAAGCAGAATAAATGACAAAAGGGGACAATTAAATGAAAGAACAGTCAAAATGGAAAAGACTAATGGAGGAAGTACGTAACACGCGTTGTTATCGTCGTCGTTTCTAACGTGCTAAGGCTTCTACACGTTTCAACTATAACATAACATGCATCGGCGTTTCAAATTTTGTAACCAGAAAATAGAAACAAAAATTTTGTAACAGAAACAGATAAATTATTAATACATAGTAAAAAATGGTTCATTGGGATATGCTCACAACTGCTGGCGAGGTGTTCCTTTTGCTCTAAATTCTTCTGTTTTCATTAAATATTATTTGGCTCGTGCAAATTCCCATCTTCCTTCCATCTTCAGCCTTCACGACTGCTAAAAGGAATTGAACACATTTCACAGCGTCATTACGCTCTCATTCACGTTGTTGTGCTTGTTGTTGTTCTCCATTTGTATAAACTCGTGCTTACGCTCTCTCGTCCGAATCTGAAAATTTTTATGTTCTTAGTGTTTTTTTTTTTTGTTCTCAATATGTTCTTGAATTATCCACGTCTCAGTGTCCGCTGACATTTGATTGAAATTAGTTGCCGCTGATTAAGACGCATAAAAAGTTCCGAGTTTTTTTTTTTTTTGAGATGGCTTTTGTGTGTGAGTTTTTTTTAAACATGTAGTAAATATGTGTATGTGAAAGAAAAAATATTAAAATATTTTATAACTTTTATATTGATATTTTTATTATTATTTTTTTCACTATTATTGTTATTTTTTACTTATTTATTTTTTGACGCTCCGTAATGAAAGTATTTTATGTTAAGTGTAATTCCGTTTGCGTATTCGATTCTTATAGTTTTTCAGTACACTTCTTTAAATTGAAGAGCAATGATCAGGTATATTTTGCTTCTATTAATAACCTACAAACTTCAACTACTCGTTTAAAATGATTTATGAAAGATGCCAATAATTCAGATAAATCAAATAGACAAAAATTAAAAATAATTTTAATTAAACAATGCGCAGTTGGCGTCTTAACAATTCCTTTATTCCTTTTATTCTTCAATACATTCATTCATTTTTGAGCGTCTCTCTAAGTAACCATTTCTCACTTTCACACAGGGCAAAGTCATACTATCTCATTTTCAAATGATCGCACGCACACGGAACCTGTACAATTTTTAAATTAAATGTAGCTTATGTCTCTATTGTGTACCTATACCTATACACCGTTTTTAAACTTAGCTCTCGCTATTTATGCGTTCTCCTTGTTCTCTCGCAGCAAGTTACACAACGCATTCAATGTGTGTGTGTGTGTATGTATGGATTCTTTACATTACCAACCCACCTCGATTGCTATGGCGAGCAGTTTATCAATACTTTATGATCATCTGCCAGATGTGAATGTGATTTTAATAAGTAACATGCGCTGATTCAAGTGCCTGCAGAGAATGCGTCAACATTTCTAAGGTGAATAAACACATAGGAGTATATTACATATACAAAACCAAATCATTTTAATGCTAATGCCAATTTAAACGACTTGAAAAAAATACTTTAAACCTAAAGAATGTCTCTACTTATTTCACTGGTAATCAAATTCTCTGTTCTGCTATTTTAATTCACTGACTGAATGACTAACTGCCTGGCTTGACTGGTTGCCAGCTGCCGCCCAACTTTTTCCATTAACTCTAAGCTGTACGCTACTAATTACTTTACCACTAATTACACGCTGATTTCGTCAACAACCAACAAAACTTAAACCAACATCAGTACTCCCGCCCTCCATTGGGCACTTCTGCAATTGCGCACGCTATGCTCTTGAATAAATTTATTTATGTGTTTGATTTGTAGTCAAACGCACGCATATTTTTGGAACGTTTAATGTTTTTATGTGGCTGTAAATAAATACAGAGAAAGGTAAATAGAACGCAATAAAAGTCAACAATTTGAACAACAAAAACACCTGGAAAGTTACACATTTCCAAATATTCATAAATACTTCTTATGTGTAAACAACTAAGAGGAGAGGAGGAGACAATGTAAAACAAATAAGCATAAGGCATTACACATATTGTGTTTCATGTACAATTGCAAAGGAATGCCATTGAAGAGTCAAATATGACGATATATTATTGAGTATCTTCTTCATATGAAAGTGCCAACGAATCATTATGTTTATAATAATATGGTACAAACGTTTATTTCGATGGTATGGCTATATCAAAGTATTTTTTATTATTTATTTACATTTTATTTATTTACTTTTTTTAAGTCATTATGCCTGTAGTATCCCTGAATAAAAATTTTTTAGACCATATATTAAATTCAAATGCGTGTGGAATGTCACAACTAATGGTTTTTCTTTATTTTGCATTTATTTTTTTCATTCATACATAAGTCAAAGTTGACAATAGATTGTCAAGTGGTTTGTTTGCCAGTCCAAATATCACCAAAAGTTGTATCCTTGAACGGCTTCGGTCTACCTATCTATCTATCTTCATTTCTACTAACGGGGACCCGGCGCGTTGCTATCTTCGCGTGCGTTTCGCTCTTCGGATGTTACAGCAGCTCTCGCTGCGCGATTTCAATCAAAATCGGTCCAGCGGTTTCGGCGTCCATAACGGACAAACAAACAACCAAATAAACATACTTTCAATTTCATATATATAGATAGATATGTCAGTCAACCACTCTCTGTTTAGTGTTTTATGACTCTAATGTATCATGAATGACCAGTTCATTTCAGCCACTTCTTACTGTCCCTTTTAGGATTCAGTTTTCATAGCAGCATTTTGGTGATCATATGCTCATACCGCTTTTTTGTGTCTTATGTGTACTATGTGCACTTCGCGCGTCTTCTGCACTTGCGGCCGTTGAGGCTGCTGCAATACTATTTAAAGCTTATGTTTTTGTTGTTATTGTTTTTGTTCGCTGTTTGTCAGCTGTGTTCCAATTAGATTTTATTGTTTGTACGATTCGACTGTAGATTTGAATTGACTAAATTGTTGTTGTTCTTGTTATTTGTGTTTTAGTAGAAGTTATAATTGTTGTTGTTGTTAGTTTATGTTGTTGTTGTAATTAGTGAAGCGCAAACAAATGTCGTCTAATGACAATTGTTGTTGCTGTTGTTGAAGGTTGGTCTGTCTCTCTATCGATTGGTTGAATTGCTCGTTGGTTCACTAAGTTATGTTGTTGGCTGATGTTGTTATATACATGTTTCGCTCGCTAGCAAACTGACTCTCTCTTTTTCTATCATTGACTTAAGCTCTTAACTACCTATATAAATGAATATTGGTAGTCATCGCATTAGTATTGTTTTCGTGCTGTTGTAATGTAATTACATATGTCGCGTTCATATTTACATGGTAATTGGGCGCAGACATTGTAATGTGATTACTCATACGCCACTTTGTCAAGCGAAATGAAGTCATATATACAGAGTGAAAGAGAAAACGAAGACTATAAAGCATGAATTAGAGTAGGGTTAAAAAAAGCGAATAAAAATTGAGCATAGAACTTACTTAAAGCGACTTTATTTATATACTAGCGTAGCCAGCCAGACGTTGTTTTGCTCTTTCGGGTATTATCAAAAAAATAAAAATCCAATATATACATAATAATATATAATTCTTTTTTTATCAGGCAGCTTTCTTATACCTTGACCTTCGTATCACATTTTCTATATCTCACGAAAAAATGCACAGTGAAACTGATTACTAGGTATGATTGAAGTAAATTTTCTCCAAATGATTTGCACCTTTTCTGTAAGTTACCACGTATCTCTTTGACTTTTAATTGTCTCACCTGATTGACTAAGATACATTTGTGAAATGACCGTCGGCGATTGTAATTAGTATGAGATTTCATTTTAATTACTTCGATTCGACACAGTGCATCATTTTACTGACCTGCGGCACGCAATAACTGTAATTAATAAAATACGTTTCGAAAATGACCTTTCGCATTTCGCAGGGCATACTTACAATACAAAAATGAAGTATGTGAGAAATGTTTCTAGTGCAACCACTCGCATTCTCACCTTATGGTTAGAAGTAGAATTAATCGACATCCTCGTCAATGTCGACCTCTCGCTAGATTTACATACTTTGAACGTGGAAACATTTTTTTTTCGTATACTTCGCATGATGTCGTATACCCCTCATATTCGTACTAGTTCATTCTGCTTTTAGTCCTACATATAAAAGCATATAATGCTTTAATTGTCAAACTTTATTTATCCGTCCATCGTACGTCTCACTCGCATCACATTACTTGCCGTAGGACAGCAAATAATGTTGTTGTTGACTTATGGTCCTTGTCATTTTCATTTGATTTCTCTCGTCGTTGTTGATTGAGTTTGGTTGAGCCTTTATTTATCGTCCATACGCCGAACTATACTTAATGAAAATCCAGTTAATTAGTAAATTCCTTAAGCGGTTTGTCCTCAAATAGATCCGTTTTTTTCCCTTATTCATGCTTCTTTTCGTCCAAGTGGTTGTTGTTGTAGCAATAAACATTTCTACAAGGTAGCTGTGCCTTAAGCGTTTCGTCTCTAATTCCTTAGTTTTACACTGAATCGAACTTCCCATACCGCAGAATTATAATGCAGATCGCATCCTAAGAGTACTAGGTCATATACATACGAGTACAGTGGCTGTTTTGCAGTCTTGGCTGTGTAGTACCAGGCATCCCTTTTTTAATTTAGTTATATCGTTATAAAACAACACAAATTTCTTGCTTGTTGCTGTCGGTTTATATCTTATATCCGCTTATATGATAAGCAAAGCAAGATGTTCAACCGCTGTAAATAATTTTTAGCTCGTCGTTGTTGTGGGGAGCGACACGGGTTGTGTGAACGCGTTCACAGAGACACTAGAACACGAGCGCAAGACCAGTGCGGATAGCAACGACTGCGCGCGTTTTTAGCACACAGTGTAACATTTACTTTGAGTCATTTATTGTTACCTATGCTTATGTTTGCGTACCCGTAGATAGTAGTTTAGTTTACAGTAAGTAGTTTTTCAAAAACAATACCCAACTTTCATTTTCTTCACAAAAATTGCGTAATACTCTTTTCAAGCTGCAAATAAAAAATTCCTTTCAAAAAGGAAAAAAATTCTTGTTATCATCAGTGTATTTTTTTGCCACGATTGGTGGCCCCTAATATGTGTCCGCCGTAGACCCGGGCCTACGTGGGCCTTAGGGCATATCCGAGTATATATACGTACCCATGCGATAAAGCTTACTGGTCCTTATTATTGAATCATATAGTTGTCAAACTGTTGGATGTACCATATCACGTCACTATTTAAAGAAAGATTTTAGCTTAGTCTAAGTAAAATGATCCAGTTCCAGTAGGATGATGCCACAATTGAAAGACAATGATCCTAAGCATTTATTTGTGGAATCGAGTTATCGGTGTCTAATTTTGACGATAATAATTGTTTGTTATGACTGAACTCAATCATCGTAAGTTATTTGACCCCGTCTAGACTTTTATTTTGGGCGTTGTGTGTATGAGCTACAGCCAAACTCATATTTGTTGCAATTTGTTGGGGCGAAAACATATTTTCACTCACCATTGCCACAGCAACCAAAGTTATGTACAACTCTGAACTTGATAAATTATGCGTTACATAATTTTCGGGCGCGCACTCACGCATGTTGCACATGGAGCTAAAAGTCGTGGTAACATGGCAACAGCAGGATGTGGCAACCATGGCAAAAAGGGGAGCAGCGTCAAGAAAAGCCTAGCGAAAAAGAACTTTTATGAATTCCTCGCCTAATTTATGAAAATTTGACGTATTATACAATTCGCTAGCTTTGCAGTTATATTTTTTTTTATCACGGAATAAGCAAACAGCAAGTGAAGAGGCCGGAGTTACCGAAACGAACTTTACCCATCATCGTGATCTATGCAAAATTGTGCCTAAACAATTTACTTGTGTAAAAAAGTTTTCAAATACTTGTAATTCCAAGGGCCGATGATGTGTTGTGGCAAGTTTACTAAACCAACAAAAATACCGTTTACTCAACTTTTGGAAGCAGCATACGACACAAGGAGCGACAGACTTGGGAAAAACTTTTTTTTTCAACAAATACTTTGCCTGTACTTTACATTTTTTTCCAGTATTTTGTTGATTTCCATTTGCCTGACTGTCTGCCTACATACTTGTTGCCCTTGGTATCACTGCTCTCGCAAAATACAAAACGCCTTTTTTATTTACTTTATTGCCCGCTGTTGTAAATATCCTTTCTAATAACTTGCATGCAAAAGAAAGTATTTTTTATGTTCTTAAGGCCCGCACCATAAACAAATTCTAACTATATACGTATTCAGACAAGAATATATACCGAGTGATGGACGAAGGTATGAACTTTCAACAACTTTTACCACTCAAATTCTTAGACTCAATATCATTTGAAAAGTTGTTAAGTATGTGTCAAAGTCGGTGAAGTCCTTCGTCCTTTGTTTTTTTGTGATGTGTCTTTTGTTGCCGTCTCCGCTTTTCTGCCTTTTTAGTATCAATATTTATTATTATCCGCAAAATCCGCCAAAAAATTTATTTAGACCATGGAAAACTTTGAAAACAGGACACCGAAAAACTTGACAACTTTTGTTCGTTCTTAAAACAAAACAAAAGATATATATATATTTCGTTTACCTTTTTAGCAATCCTGTTCATTTATTGTTAAAAAAAGTGGTCGAATATGCAAGTCTTTGAAGCATTATTACATATATATATATATATATTATTATATATATATTATATATATATATATATAAACCGATTTTTGTTTGTTTGTTTATTGTCTGTTTGTTTGTCCGAAGCCTACGAACTCCGACAACGTTTAACCGAGATATTTAATCCAATTTTTTTGTATGAAATAAATATTGCTTAATCAGTTTCCCATTGATATGTATGCCAAAATCGAAATCGAAGGTCTGACAATGGAAAATGATATAAAAAGTAAAAAATCAATTTAGTGTGTTTCAATTTTTTTGTGCCAGTGAGGTGTCATAACAAAAATATTGGTCGGCGTACGTGGGCAGCACGGCAGCAGCATGATCATAGAGTCAATCAGAATGAGGAACAGAGTAGTCAGCCTTTGGTGACATTTCGAATAAGAATTGACAAGAGGAAAGGTGAAATTACCACAAGAAAAGGAGCAGTAAAGTTTGTATGTAACAGTATATAATAAGGCGAACGAATGAACACAAAAGAAGTAAACAAGAGCATGTCGGTGACGCGAACTCATAAGGTATTGCTCTATAAAAATCGTTCAACGTGACTAAAGACTTTTTCATTTGCCTTTAACATCTTCCTTTTACACACATCCTGAGCTACGCCGATGCTCCTGATAGTTATAATAAAAGTTGATACAAAGAGAAGTTGGTATACCAAAAAAGTCACGTTTTTAGTTTTTCATTTTTTTTTATTTGATTCTTCGAGTTTCCAAACAAAATTTTAAACAAACAAACATAGTTATATAATGTATATATATAAAATATCAAGCACTCAAGCAAAAATCATTAGTCTCAGCTTGTTAATTTTCACAATTTGCACAATTCACCCATCAAACATAACTCTTATTGTAGCTGCAGTTTTTCTTATTAAAAACAAAACACAACAATGCAATTATTTTGTCACAAACACACCGCTCTTCATTTCAACACAACACTCATACATAGGAATCTGCGGTTGTGCATTTAAGCGAAGAACTCCAGTAGATCTGTACACCACCGTTGATATACTCAAAAGCATTAAACATTTCTATATCAATGATACATTATGTACATAAATACGTCGTTTCCATATTGGCTTCTTCGTTTTCAGCTTTGTCGTAGACTGTGATGCACACAAAATTACCAAAATCATTCGAGAGTGAGCAACTTGCTGAGCTTGGGTCGTATAAATATATATGTCAACATTTCACGAAATCACGAAACAGTAAAAGGGTTCAAAAAGCCACGCGCCTTAAGTAAAAAAATTTAAAAATAAATGTTCCAGGCATTTAGGCTGATATGGGTATGTACGGAAGGTGGACATAACACTGAATAAAGAAGCTTGAAGCATATTCGAAGCGAACGCGAGCGCAGATTGTTTTATAAATTGGACGTCGACAACGACGGTCGTGAGTCAAAACTGATTGATTTACATGTGATTTTCTTAGGGTTCGTAGCAAGCGTGACGCGTTTTTCTTGTTGTTGTTAACTGTTTTTAATGGATTTTTGTTTATATTTGTTCGGTCTTCAAGTCTGAACGGTTGCGTAAATGTTTGACAAAGCGTGTAATGGTAACATTTTTTAAAATATTTTTTTTGCTTCAATCGTATCTCATCAACTTATTCTGTTGGTCTACATTAAAGAAAAACTTTGAATGGGTTCTGTTGTAAATACTTGCAAAAGACCCGCCATTAAAAATTAATTTCAAATAAATGATGAAAATTATGTTACAATGCCACTTAAGTGAATTTGTTGGTGTAACACTCGAATAACAACAGCAGTACATAAGGTATAAGGCATCACTAAAGCGCTTTGCCACCAAATTTAAATTGCTAACATCAAATACAGAGCATTTATTTAGTTATTTATTTTTTTAACTACATATCTTAATGCACATTTTGAATAACCATACATTTCTAAGGACTTTCAATGCTCTTACCTGGTCTTTCAGGTGCTGTTGTGCTGTTTCAAGTGAAAAAGTTAGTTTTGGCAAGAACATATCTGTGGCAACAAGTCAAAGTAGCTTATATCGACAAAAGTGTAAATTGGGATAAAACTTTATTCTTATTTACCTCTTCAAAATACGTATTTGGATTCAAGAATTTAAAAAATATGTTTGGTAATATCTTTTATTGCTTCATAAATATTTTAACTGAAAAGTTTAAGAAACTAGAGTGGCTCATCCACCCTTCGAACAGGTTTATTATATATGTAGATGAAGGTTTACGTCAGCATGCCAACACTATATTGGTCATAAATTCTTGGTGCATGGTCACACGTATATCGAGTACGATAGTGATCACGAAAAAAAGGAGCACAAGCGTAAAAAGTCATCATCCTCGAGATTAGTATCAATATATAAGAACAATTGCAGAGAAGAAAAAATATGAGTTAACAAAAAAATGCTGAAAATTTTGAATTTCGTAAAAGTAGCAAACGGTTTATTTTTATGGCATTCAATTAAAATATTTGTAGGTTTTCTACGAATCGCCTCTTAAAATAAACCCTAAAGAAACGTCTTATTTGGAAATGTTGTTGCTAATTGAGGAAGTTTATAAAAGCTTTTATACTAATTTAATAACTAAAGATACAATCCAGATTTAATTGGAGAGGATGAAGAAATGGAAAATTAAAATTGGTTACAAATAAATTGATTAAATTTTTTGAATATGTTTGGAACGTTTTCATTTTGTTTGTATTGTTGAATTCATCTTATCTACAGTAGTTTCTTCATTTTAGTTTTATCAGAGGAACTTATATCTATTTACGAATGCCAAGTACAATTACTTAGTTTCAACAGAATCGCTTAAGAAGCTTTTACGCTCAATATTAGTTTTAGAAGAACATTTTGAGTACGAAACAATAAATATACAGGTTTTGTGATGGTATATTTTTTTAAATTGTATTTTTCTTGCCTTAAAAAGAGATACAGTCTATCTGAGATGAATAACATTGAAACGAAACCAAACAGAATCAGTCTTATATAAAATGAGCAACACAAAACATAGATTTTCAACATAAGCTACTATGACTGGTTGTAACAGATGTACTATTCTAAACGGGAAACCAACTCCCTTTCCCTATATCGTATGTATTGTCATATAAAAAGTCTCCGCGTTTTTGTGGTACATTTTTGAACAAATATTTTCTTTATTCAAAATCAATTTCAATCAAGTGCATATTGGCCATTATTATCTATGAGCTTTTGCTATTTTCCGCGTAGCTTCATAATTCTATCCATGTAGAATTTCTGTGATTTATCAGCGAAAAACTTGACCAAGTGATTTTCAGCGGCTATTCAGTCGGCCAATTTCTTACTATGAAGAGAGTTTTGCAAAGACCGAAACAAATCGTAGTCAGAGGATGCAAGGTCCGGGCTATACGGTGGATTCATTAAAACTTATGATGGAAGACAACTCCCTTTCTGTTGGCCAATTCTGGTCGCTCCTTATTGATTGCTTCATTCTAACGGTCGAGTTATGCACAGTAGAGGACCGAATTGACTGTTTCGCCACGTTCTCATAATAGACAATTCCCTTCCAATCCCACTAAATAATAATCGTTGTGTTGGATATTGTTATATAAAATCCATTTTTCATCGTCCGTAATTATTCGCTTCAAAAATGGTTCCATTTCGTTACTTTTCAACAGCATTTCACTGATGGTTATTTGGTCAATTCAATTTCTTTGTGTTAATTCATGTCTCTGCCTGCTGCCTGCTCTTTTTATATGATTCCAAACTATCATATAGTAGATGTTTAGTGCTTCCGCTATCTCCTCACAGCTTCCGTGCCGGTCTTACTCCATCAGTTACAAAATTTCATCGACTTTTTCAGTGACAGGCCGACCAGTGCAAGGTGCATCTTTTACATAGAAATTTCCGGAACGGAACCTAGAAAACCCACTCATGGGTCCGTCGTTCGCTGACAGCATTCTCACCTCAAACTACACAAATTTTATTATATAAAAGTATAAAGAGTGGTACATTTTCAGCATAGCTGAAGTTAATGTTTGTTTTTTTTTTTCCTCGCTATTTTGTTTTTCTTATTTTATTTCATTACTTTATTTTTATTTTTGAGAGCAACTTAAGCAACACAGCAAGCTCCTTTAGTTGTGTATATGTGTGAATGCCAAATAATATAATAATCTACTACCTAACTGACTGACTGACATCCTCATACATTGCAAAAATGACTGAGTACTGAGTCAGTACTCATGAAAGAAGAATTCGAATTTTATTGACATCTCAAGTTGTTGCTTATTACGTTTAGCGAAGCGCGTAGGTGTGAGTTCCGAAATATTTCTATCTTTTATAAAATAAAGCGTGGGTAAAAACACACCCTTTTAAGTTTATTAAATTTGGCAATTTGTAAGCACTTCTATATACATATGTTTGTGTGAGTTGTTGCCATAACCGTACTAAGTCCACACTTATACAAGTACAGAATAATTGAACGGGCATGGTTCCCTGGAGAGTGCGTATGTTATCCAGTGCATAAGACAATTTTTTCATCTTGTACAGCTCCTCCTTCATAAAGATTTGACAACAGCAGGAGTGACGCACCACATCTCCTCACGAGACCAAAAAATGAAAGCAAGAAAATAATTTCGGTATAAGAAAAAGAGTATTAAAAAGGTTTTTGTTGTCGTACATTTTTCAATAACGTTTTTTCTATACCTTTGGGCCACTCGATTTGATATCGTATGTTGTTCGTTTATTTTCTTGATGGTGATGGACAGACATAAGTCGCAAAGTGAGTTATATTCCTACTGAGCCTGAGCCTGTGATTCGGCCTAGACTTGAGGGTTATGAATATGACATGCGAAATTCTGGAGTGTGGGTTTGAAGTTATTTTGATTGATTAAAGTATGAAAATTTCAAGAGTGTATACACACAAGTCAACAATACAATGTTTTCCAACTAGTATATTAGCACGAGAAGAACTTGTAATAAAAATGTGGCTGGCAACAATGAAATGGTGAATGAAGAATTTGTCACTAGCTTCACCAACTTCGCATTTTTGATTTATAGAGATGAAATTAAAAGGAATTTAAAAATTTAGATAACAGAATTGAGTTTTTTTTGAGTCTGTAACTTCTTTCAAAAAGAAATTTAAAAAATTACTTTTCGTTAGACCATTCATGATTCTTCAAGATTAGTTGAACCCAATTTTTAAGAGTTAAGACAAAATTTAAATATGAGTATTTGAATCTATTTAAGTAAATCGTATAAGAAATTCTTAACGAACCTATAGGCGGCTGTAGTTGTACTCGTATTGTAGAATAACTTTAATCTGCTCCTTTTCATATTCAGATCCATCTTAATATTTTTCATGTGAAATATCTTTGGTTTCAGTAGAGTGAAATTTTACAAGTATAACGCTCGCATACAATAAAACATTGTAACGCTCACCTACAATAACAAGACTTCATCACGCTCGCATGCAATCAAACATGGTCATCGCGCACGAAGGTATACGAATTCGCTACCCACATACAGTTAAGTCATCTGCTTGCTTGACTATGTACGTCAACTCGGTAACCTATTGGAAGTCTACTACGGCTGCCGTCCCAGCGTTCGAGATTCAATCCCCACGGCGGGCGGAAAAAACATTTCAATTTTTAAAATTTCTTGCGGTTGAATCATCCTGGCGGTCGGAAAAAAAACGTGCGTTTCACATCTGAAGCTCGAGAGTGTTGGGCACCCTCACATACTGTTTTTTGTTTTATACCATTTGAGCAAGTCATATATAATATCGCTACTGTCAAGTCTCAACAAATTCGTAGTAAAACTTTGAATTGATTTCACCAGCCTTCATCGAAACTGAACATGCATTTGGGAGTATCAAAATACGTCTAAATTTCACCGCCTTTAATAGTCCCACGTAATATTGATAGGGTGTAGTGCTATTAGTTTACCAGCGCAATCCAAATCCTGATGATGATATATCCAAATGATACATATAGTAATTTCAGCGTTTTACTGACTTTTTAATGTAGTATTGTCATTTCGTTTATCATATTCAAACTTCTTAGGGAGGTTTTCGTGCTCATGAACTTTATATTAAATTTCTAAATTTTTGGTTTAGGGGAAAGTTTCCCAAATATCTTACCGTGAACAACGTACTTCTACTGTTGGCTGTTTTATCAGAAGTGATAGTGAAGTAAGAGTGCTTTTAATTTTGTACAAAATTTGGCAAAATGCTTGCTGGAAATTTTCGATAATTAGGGACTAAGAATGTGACGGAAAGCATGTTTTTCAAGAAATACTTCCCTAATTTTCTTGCACCGTTCCTCTCTAATCATAGTATCTAAAAACAATTATGTTGCTCTGCCATTGCTTGTGTTCTCGCCTTTTTTTTTCAAACTATAATAATACCGAGAAGAACATGATGTTGTTTTGATAAGTCTTAAACAACAAACCACACAAATGCAGCGATAAAATCTAGATAAACAGCCAAAGTATTTTTTTTCACTATTGTGCTTTACAATCAACACACCCACTGTAGCCTAAAAAAACTAAGAAGGTTCACATACTTAGCCTGGGATGTCTTTCAATGAAGAACATGTCGTATACCAAGGCGAAGAGCCGATAAATTCTCAAGGATGCTGCAACAATGCGAAGAACTCGGAGACAAACAAGACTATTTACGAAATTGTTATGCCAGACACAGAAGACGATGACCATGGCGGCGTTTCTGTTGGTGCTGTTGATGTTGTTGGTCTTCTTCGGAATGTGTTGAAATGCATTGGAAACGTTTACGTTTTGTCTGAGACAAATGCAGAAAGATAGAAACAGAAATGCTCGTATGTCCTGTACACCAGCCTCGTGCCGTTATTCTCTTGTCCAAAATTGATAGTGACATTAAATGCAGTGCATCTTTCAGGATTTGAAGATGGAAAGCATTGAAATTTATAAAAAGTGATGGGAGAATACAGTTAGTTAACCAAAATTTTTTGAGGCATACTTCTAGGTGCACACCATCCTTTCTCGTAGTTTAATATTTGCCAGCCTCATTCACAATACTTACTTTCAAGTAAATTTTAATATTATAGAAAACAGTTGTTCAATATCACAAAAATAAAAGCATTTCGAACCAATTTCTTTTACAAATGTGTTTTTCAAGCCATTTTTAAAGCATACCTTCAGGTAAAATGTTTCTCCTCTTTTTTCTTTTAAACGCTTTGCGCTCCACTACAACTTTTAAAGTCATTTGGTTGTAACCTATTTTTACGCATATAAAAACCAATTTCACTTTGCAAATATTGTCGCGCACCTTTGCATACTTTTTGGTTACAAGATTGCCGTAACCTCTCTTCTTCACCCCTCCATTTTGACACCCTACACCCAAATCCACAAAGAAATATTTTGCCAAAACTCTCTTAGCTTGTGGCGTTACTATAAATACACTCTCAAGTTGATCTATCTACATATATGAAGAGTATATTTTTCTGAGCTATATCTGGATTTAAAAATTACTTCGTGTGTGTGTATGTGTTTGTAAACTATATAAGTAAGGTAAGAAGATAACAAACAGCTTGGTTATTTATTTTTCTTAATATTAACGTCAACATTCAGCGCACATGTTGCACGCATGTCGTTTGCTCGTACGTTCCATAGATTTGCCCCCTCTTAGAAATAACAGGACAACGACTTCTAGCTGCCACCTACGCTCTGTCGTCTTTGGCCTGGCTTTTTTGGAGTGAGTATCACAGCATAACACAGAACGCAAGCAGCAGATAAAGTCATTTACACAAAACTACACATACTCACGCGCGCTTTCATCTTATGTAGTCGCCTTTTAGGCGAGTTCGTGGTGTGCAACTAAATCACATCAACAGCTAGAATTTATAACTCTACACACATACGCACGCTCACAAACACGTTGATACAAAGACGCTCTAGTCTTCTCGCCCGTAAAGGTTGGTTCGGGAGGGAGGTTGGTTATGAGATTGTGTGACAATATATAGATGTTTATCAGGCTTAAATAAACATAACCTGAGGTGTCGTTGAATCGTGGAACTGGAACTGTTATTGATCTGTAGTTTGAGGGTTTTCGCGTTATGGTTGTTGTGGTGAAGCTGTCTCTGACTTAAAGCTAAATCAAGTCTTTATTGAGCATTGAAATTTAATAGTCTTTGATAGCATGCCGTTGTGCTCTCATGGAATCGAAGGATTATATTGTGATTATATTAGGCTGATGTGTCTGTCTGTTGTTTTCTAATTAACAGTGAAGTTCTCCTAATCAAAAACCAGTCTAATCTTCATGTAAGTTGTAAGAGCTTTGTCACTGCTCTTCACACAGTGTTGTCTTTCGAAAAGGCAATGAAATTAAGAGATGAGTTTATTTTTTTTTTATAATATATTTATTCAAGCGCCAAAAACGGACTCAATATTGCCGTACAAACACCCAGTTTTTACAAACATAATTTTTACAATATATAAATGACGAATAAGTAAACAATTTAAGACAATACATGGTTATGTGAACCGTGGAGTACGGTTGAAAATGAGTTTTTTTTAAGAGGAATAAAAAACGCTTTCCGTAAAACCTAAAGAAATCTTAATGTGCCACTGTCCCTACTTTGAAAGCCAAGATGATTCAATGAAGAAGTTTAATTTTACAATAAAATCAAATGATCAGTTCTTCTGAGAATGATTTATTATTTAGATGTTAAACCGATTTTCTCTCAGTTGACAGACTGTTGTCAAAAAAAGGTTTTTTGTTTCTTTTTTTGTTGTTGTTGTTTTTAAAAATATTGTGAGCATATTTGCTGTTATCCACATACTACAAGATATTCCAGTCACCTAGAAATGGATTCACGAAAGTAATTGTTTTTGATAAGTGAGTACAAGATAGATGGAGATGAACCCACTTAGGCTCAATCTGAACAGTCAACTGCCCTAGAATGTTCAACTTATCAACAAATGGAAAATTTTTTTGTAAAAGAAGAACAGCCGATACGAACCTCTCCTAACACTGAAAGTTGTTCAAGGTATTTAGAAATTAATTTGAAAAGAGATACGCTTCCTGAGAAGTGAGTGATAGAGATGAGTGAGAGAGAATGATAAGTATTTTTGCATCATTTCGGATTGCTTCTACTTCTAGTTTTGTAGTAGACTGCCCAAGGAAATGGAAATATTTTCTCTAAAGAAGAACAATTTTTTGATAATTTTCTAGAGTAAATAAAGGATAAAGTGACTATCCAAATAGTCAAAGAATTTATGTGTTTTCTTCTAAGAGAGTATATTGCCATAACGTTCATATATTTGGATTCTTTAGTTGTAGTGTTTAATGTACCCGAAACTTCACAGCACTTGTCGATCACTCTCAATCTACCGAATCCATCGATCGCTGTCAATCGACTGCACTCTGATCTTCGGCTTATTTTTTTTTTCTACGCAAACTAGATTGTTCCGTTCCACATATATACGTGTATTAAGACATCCAGAGGCTGAGGAACTCGAGATGTTGAATATATTTCGTGGCCTTTTAATATTAATAGCTTGATATTGTCAAGAAATGCAGGAAGACAGAATATGTCGAACCTATTAGAACTTTATAGATATCCAAGTTGTCACGAAGTAAGTGAACAAAATCTGAGAAGAGTTTTCTGTGAAATCAATGAAGAACAGGGATTGGTAACCTAATCAGATACTGTTCGTGGTATCATTATCCTCTGGATATAATGTCAAAAAAAGGTTAAAATGTTTTCTTAAACTATTTGTATATGTTGGTCAGAAATGTTGAAACAATTTAAGCTTCTCCTAATTTTGATGGCTATTTATGGTGGCTAATAAGGGTGTTCAAGAAGATAACTCTGACATTTTTACCCTCCTATTTTTGTTTTACCTTTCTCTTTGTTTGTTTTTGATTTGTTTTGTAAACAAACTCTCTAAAAAATACTCTTCAGGTAGCATCTCAAGTTATGACGTTTTGTAGAACCATCAGCAGCACTATTTTACCTAACCGTATCGATTTACCAATCCAAGCATTGTAGGAAATCAGTTGACGGCAGCATTTTTTTTATTAAGTTGAAATATTTATTAATTTTTTTTATTTTTGCGTCAAAATTGATTGGACAACAAATAGAGATACTCAAACAAATCTGAAACATGTCACTAATTAAAAATATACTAAATTGTTATTATCAGAGAGTTGCATTCACTTGTTTTATGAGTGGGGAATCATGGTATGATGTATGATTTTTTTAGCGTTGTATTCTCATTCAATTATTCGCCGTGCAAACAATCCACAAGTGTCATCAGCGTCAGACTGTGTTTGATGTCTGACCACACTGACAAACAATCAAACAAACAACAGACAAAGAAATGAAAACAAAGCAGAACTCGTTCTACCCAACTTCAACAAGCAAAAGCGCTAAAACCAACTAAACAAAATCAAGTGTTTACTTTTAGAGTGGACAAACAGGCAGTGATAACAAAGTGTAGTCGTTCTTTCGTTTCGCTCTCTCTCTCTCTCTCTCCACTCTTCCTCTATCTAACAACCTGTGTTCGATTTACAGTATTCATTTATCATGTGCTATGAAACTACTCAAATTGCCTTGGATGCCTGTCAGGCTGTGAGCCTACTAACAAATCATTAAATCAAACCAAGGCAAGCAGAGCGAGGCTAAAATTTTTTTTGCGTTGCACAAATTTTCCATCATACTTATGATGACAATGATATGTGTGCATGTGTGTGAGAGTCCTGCAGTCCAACGACTGCAATTCATCAATATCATTTTATCAATTTTCGCGCTGTGTGTGCCACATGATACGACATACGTGCATGGGCTGCGCTCAGATAGAATCCTTGTCTATTTGCCAAAGGATATGCTGTTGTTTTTTGTACATGCACTCGCAGGCTGTCATCGATACTCATTTGAGTGTGTATGTGTGTTTGGTGTTTGATATTGACTCGATTGAGTGACGTTCGACAGATCGTTTTGTTCATACGAACTCGTTCGTTAGTAGTCCTTCTATCTCTGTCTTTTTTATATTTTCCAGGACCATGCACTATGTCTCCAGCCCTTTTCAATATGCATATTGGTCGCTTTGCAACTGTAATTCAATTTTACCAATTTTTCAACTGTCTGCGCGTTTGTGTATGTGCAATTTTGACTGGACGGTGATTTGTAGCCGCCTTTCAGGCACTCTGCAGCACCACAGATAGCGTGTCCTTCTTCCTATCACTCGTTATGTCACCCCTCCTCTCACTGCCTCTCTATCTTTGTGAACATTTGCGTAGGTGTTTGATTTCAATTGACAGGCACAAGCCGGTTCCAGCATAAAAACGAGGCTTGGTCATTTGTTATTATTTTTTGCGGTATGTTTTTTTGAGGTGTGCTTGTAACTGATTGAAAAGTCAGGAAAAATTAATTATATTTGACAATTTTTATATATGATTTATGGTATATGAAAGTTTCATTTTATAACGCTCTGTTATTGCCAGCTCCACTTGTCAGTTGTTCCTTTAGTTGGAAATACAGGCTATATAATCAAGAAAATCGTCGTCGGATAATTTTTTGAGGTCTTTGGAAGTTTTTGTATTAATTTTCCGACTTGAAATGCTAATAGGAAAAACATTGGTATTTCTTATGTTTATGTTGACTTTTCTTTGCCAATTCTCCTTTTGAAATACCCCTCGTTCAATCTCGATGGAATTGACTCTGCTTGCTTCAGTGACGATTTCTTCCACGGAGCAGACCACCTCTCGAGAGGTTGGCACTATTGGTATGGTTATAACGAAACTCGATCAAACCCTCCCTTATCATTGAAATCGATAGAGTAGTACAAAGCGGAAGAGTACTACTGAAGAGTGCAAAATTAACGTATAACCAAACAAAAACTTACTAACAACACTTGCTTAAATTTGGTAGTAATCTATCGACAAAAAGCCTTGATGCATTTACAGTTACAAAACACATAAATGAGATTATATATATATATATATATATAGAGTGGTCTGCTTGAACTGTAACCAACTGCAAACCGCAACAAAGTTATTGAAAAATAGTTATTGTATTTGGTAGTATCGTATTTCTCGGTCGAGAGGAACGGAGCTTTCACACTCCCTAAGACATAAACATCTTTCTAGAAAATGTGAAACCTTTGTTAATTTTGGAAACTCTGGAAACTGTTCACTTCCCATCACATCATTTGTCTGAGAACTAAGCATGATATGGTAAACGGTAATATTGGTTTGAGGAAAAAGGAATCAATTTTTTTACCCTAATCTCAAGGATTGCATTGTCTGGTTTAGTTCACATAGATCCCAATTTGTTAATGACTTTTTGTCATTTGTTTGAGAATGATATTTCATCTTTGGAGTGCCAAAAAACTCAACCCTACCGCAATTATACAGGCATTTATTGGAAAAAAAAGTATTTCTTTTTTTTTCAAACTAATATTAGCATTGTTATTTCTATGCTTTGGAAATTAGCTACGCTATAAGACACAAATAAGTGCATTTTTTTCTCATTTTATTTAACCCTTTGGTGCAATTAATTTCTTACTCCAATATATCGATCAATTTTACCTACACTTCCTCCCACTCGTCACTTCCTATGGTTGTTCTCAATCACGCTATATTCAAACTTTGTAACACAGGCTGCCAATTTCTTTCGACATTTCATAAAATTTTCACACATTTCATTTTGTTCAACATTTCCTTTTTTGAGTATTTTTGTACCAATGCGGTTAAAAACGGCAAAACAACTAAAAAATCAATTACTGCCGGCAGTCCATTTAGATATTATTGTACTCGTATCTTTGTATCCACTGGCGCGCACACGTTCTGCACATGAATGAATGTAATGATGCATGACGGCAACCATATGTGCCTAAAAGTGGAAAAGAGAGAGTACTTACGAGTACGAGCGAACATGCAGTCATCCATTGCGACAACTAGTCAATCCTTCATCTAGTCGTTTACTCATTACACACTGCTTCTGCGACTATATCAACTTGCTTGCGTGCGCGAGTGCGTGATTGTGTTTGGGGTCAAAGTTACCGGTTCAATTAGGTTTACTCGCCGCTGATTAACATAATTAGATACAATTCTTTTCCCGGTTTGTAATGACTTTTATTGATATACTCGTACGCACGTGTTTTTTTTTTCCTCTGTTCATATGTGTGTGTGTTGGTATGTACGCGGCTGTACTTAGACAAGTGCAGCTAACAGTTCTGGCACGCTTCGCGTATTTCACATATCATATCATGCGTTGTTGCTGAGCTACTCGAATTGAGTCGAGTCGCATCAATACTTCTTTGTATTTAATTCTAATTACGTTGGTGTTGGCGCTAAAAATAGCTACGAAGTTGTGTGGTTTGGCGTACTTTTTTTTTTCGTATATTTATTTATTTTTTTTTTTGGCTTTAGACTCGTGTTAGCGTGAAATTGTTTGTGATGTGTTGTGGGAAATACTTCAGTGCGTTTCAGTGAAGATAACGTTGATAACTATGGGTAATTAAATAATTCTATGTTTGAAATTCAAGTGTTACGTTGGAGCAATACACTTGTTTTTTATTTATTTATTTTTTTTTTTGTGACGAAAATTCTAAAATGGGAACAGAAAATGTTAAAAGGAAAACAAACGGAAAAAACAATCATTTCGGCACGCTGGCAAAAACGGACATGTTTCATGCAAAATAACTAGAGAATATTTAAAGAGAAAACAGTATCTAAAGAGGAAAGGTTTGTTTCGTGAGAGCGTAGACGGAAAATGCGCGTTTTTACAGCGAAAATGGCAATGGCAACCGGATAATGGAAAGCCATCGACAAACTGAGAAGTGTAAATGAATTTTTTTTTCAGATATAACTCGAAGATAAAAACAAATTGAAATATATGTGAGGAAAATAGTGTAAGTTAGTTTTCTTTTCCAGCCGAATTTTAATAATATTTCTCAAATTTTTTCTCATCAATGTCAGTGCTTTCCTTGTTTATTATTCAGTAAAACACGCCGTGACTTTGAGAATTCGCCGCAGTTTGTGTTTTATGCCGCTTCCACGGCGAAAAATGAGCGTAAATTGAGTGCGATTTTCCCTTGTTCGATTCCAAACTCTCTTAAACGAAGAGTAAAGCAATTCTGAAAAAACCAAAACATTGCAAAAGGCAAAGGGAAATAAGCAAAAACAGAGAGAGCGAAAAATATGTTTATGCAAAATCAGCGAAAATTCATATAAAAAAGAAGTATGTCAAAATTAGTACGAGTGAGTAAGTGGAGATAGTGAAACACACACCTACACAAATAGTCGAATGCACTTGAAAATTTATTATATAAATTTATTATATATATATATTTATTATTATATATTACTGCAAATATACCGACACAAAAAACATCGCAGAAAGAATAGAAAAAAACTATGGTTTCCATGTGAATACCAAGATGGGTGCCGCCCAGATGATTTTTATCACACACACACAAGTGCGTATGTAAACTGTATAGGTATGTTGTATAATAAACAAAGAAGAATAAAAAAGTGGCACCTACCAGCAACAGGGTTGAGAAAAACCGCAATGAAGAAGAAAAGCAGAAGCCGGAGCAAAACGTCAATCACAGATTTGTAAGCAAAGCCAAGTGAAATGAGAAACGGTTGAAATAAAATTGAAAGGAGAAAATAAATAATGCAAATGTTGTGCAAAAGATAATTACCAAAAGAATCGACAACAACAAAAGCATATGAGTTTTTCACATGGTTTTTAGCGATGTTTTTTTTCTTCAAGTTTTTATTTTTTGCTATAATAGTTTTTCTTTCTTGTTGTTTTTGTTACTGCGTTTGCTCGTCGAGACCGACGAAACTGTATGGCTTCGGAAGATAAAAGCATTACTAAAAAACACACATACAAAAACGTATTCTTCAACATTATCATCATCATCATCCATCGTACATTAAAATTACCGGTAATCACGGTCGCGGGCCGCTAGCACAATAATAAAATGGAAATAAACATACGTGTGTCAACGGCATTTGAAGTGATGCAGATACAACCCCAGCCACAAACATTGATACTTGCCACAGGTATACATACCTACACTCAGTTACATTAAAAAACCTGATATACAATGTGATATAGACGACAGTCAGACATATTAATGACAAAATGATGATGACACAGTGACGCACACACACGCAGACGAAGAGAAAAGTTTACTAAAAGCGAAGCAAATGAATTAATGCGAAAAACGTAGTTTACACTTTTCATGACATGTTTGAAGTTCACAATTTAACCACCCTGTTTTCCGAGCTTTGGAATATATAAGTATATTTTTGTAAATCGAATTGGTGAGTTAATTTAGAAATAGGGTGACTAATAAGAATTAAAGTGCAAAGAGAAGAAATGGCTAGTACGTGCATTAAAATACTATAAAAGGAAAATTTTAAAAACATATGGCATATTAAAAACTGCACTGCAATGCAATGCGACAAGTAAACTTAAGAATCACAGAAAATGTCAGTGTTGTTTAATCTGGAAAGCGATGAACAGATAAAAGAATGACCACTTACAATTACAGTGGAATTGTGGATTACAACTTATTTTAGGAAAACCAGCTATTTATTAAAGGTAGAAAAATATCTTCTCTGCAAACAATATTTCTACCACAGAACCCAAAACAATACTCAAAAAGTCACGACAAAAAAAAAAAATATATATATATATATAACATTTTAATATCAAAGAAATTACACCTGCATAAGGATTGAGATATGGACCCAAACAAACGAGACAGGAGGAGTATTTATAAACGTGGTGAAAGCCTTGAGGTACTTTCGACAAACAGCCTTATATATAAATATGTACCGCATTATTGCGACATATGAACAAAGAGGCGCGCATAGACCCGTGAACTTTAACATATACGAAGACTCCTTCATACTGTGCTAATTGATCTCCTTTGTTGTAAATTGAAAAAATCGTTTATTAACACTGCTCAAACTAGTGAGATAGGAGTAATAAAAGAAAAACAGTCAGTCTAATATTCTTTAAAGTGCAAATAGAATACTGTTAAAAGGAACACATTTTGTAATAAGCATTCGAAAGATTCAATCGAATTGATTTTGAATTATTAGAAGTAGTTTTAAATAAAGTGGTGCATGGTTTTTGTCAACACCTCAAGAATTAAAATAAATATGCCCAACTTCTCAAACGTTCTTAAATATTCTAAATACACTTCAACTATTTACGCTCATAACCAACCGACACCCTCACTAACGCTCAGTGCTTTAACAAAGTAGATAACAAAAACAAAAACAAAGAAAATATTTTGAACATTTTAGTCCCTTCTGTTTGGTTTTGAGGCATTTTAATATCAGCGAGACTCGAATTTTACAATGTCGTAGCGCCTGCTTCGTAATTAGATTTTGTGGTTTGATAAAACTTCAAAAGTAAATAAAACACTATGTTGCCGGAAAATACGCTTTAAAGTTTGTTACACTAGAAAAAAAACGAGGTTGTAAGTAGGAGGTAGGAGTTGATAGATAATATGAATAAAGGCTAAGCACGCACTCATACATACATCAACATCACTAAATAACTCTGCTTAACTCAACTCAATTCAGCTCAACTGATCTGATCTGAACTTAACCAAAGCAAACATTTCCAAGTTCTTCGTGTACACCATCAACAACTGTGCATGAAAAGTATGCTACGCAATGGGAGCAACAGCGAACTCTTGTACTCACTTGTATGTGTGTATATGTTTGTTTGTGTAAGTGTGCTACAACTTTTTTACGCAATTAGTGTACAATTTCTTAATTTATACGCTGTCGCCAATTTATCAAGCAAACAGAGCACCGCGAAACCAGCGTCCCTGGTGTTGGAACCACGGACCCAGCACCAGCAATGTTTCCTGCTGTCGATTGGGGGCGTGTTGGTTAGTAACAATAACGCCTTGGGCAGACAGCAACAAAACCACACAAAGTCATGGTACTACTAGTGGTAATAGCAATGAAGGAGCATATTTAATATGAACAAGGACATGACCACACGCTTGCTGCCGCATCCCTTAAATCTTTTAGTCTTTGTTATAGGTACAAGGTACATGGCACACGAGCGTAGGCATAGAATTTATAGGAAGAACATCATCATTGTCAACCATAATCATAATACAATAACAAACAAACAAAACCAAAAAAAAAAAAACAAGAAATACCCTAAGGGCAACATGTTGACCTTACTCTTGATGGTGTGCAAAGGCAGAAGAGGAACATATAACCAGGTCTCCAAAAAGAGGGTTCATGTTGTTGTTCGCCTGTCGTCTTTCAACACTGTTGCTTGCACCGCAAAAAAGCTACCACAAAGGATTAATGTATGCGTTTCGCATAGTTGTATGCTGTAAACAATATTATTTATTACGCGATGGCACACTTTTAGGGGCTGTGAAAGCCGTTTTTGTCTGCCTTCGCCATCAAAATCTGTTAATTAAGTTATTAGAAACCACACAGATGTTGTAGAAGCTATTCAAAAGTGTGTTCGACTATGTGTGTGTAAGTTGTTGTGAAGGCTTATGAAAATTTCATTAATTTTCTCACGACTAAATTTGCTGGTGATGATAATATTAGCCCGATGATGTCGGCGATCATAGTGATGATGACAATTACAAAAGTGTCAACTCTCTAAACTCAGGACATCTAAGCTAAAATAATGAGATGTTTGGGCGCACATGGCTTAACATGATGAAGTTACTGGCAATGCTTGTCAGACAGTTTGTCACACTGTTATGTACCACAGTTGAAATTTCCCAGATTATTCCCCCCTTTATTTTTTCTTCATAATTCTCAAATTGACTAAAACTTTTTAACTGTCTATAATGGATGATGACAAATTTCATTCCAGTTCAGAGTTCGGTTTTCAATGCCTGTAATTTTCAACTTCATTTTCGAATTGATTAGGTGATAAGTAAAACTCTTGCCAAGCGTTGGTACCATAGTAATAATAATGATGATAAAACAATAAAGCATTTTTAAAGTAAAGTTTTATCTATTTTAATAATTTTAACAAGTCTTTATAAGAAAGTAGCTGTACCTAAGGCTCTTTAAAATGATTTAATTGTAGGTTAAATACAACAATAAGACCAGAAAATATCAGATTAAAAGTATCCTTAAATTTCAATAAAGATGAATTCAACTATTAGAAGTGCCTGAAAAGAATGTATTACATTAAGTTGGCTTACTTAAGATTTACTAGGTACACATGGAGTGAGAACACTTAAACCAAAATGTGTATTGTGGTACTACATGAGATATTCCTACCACCACATTTGGAAATAAATTCAATATAAATTTAAAAAAGACGTGGCAAGTCGGCGACCATCACTAACTTTCAATTAGTGCCCCAATATCAAGGATAAAGATTTTCCTATACTTAGTTTCATAGCCACATCCATCCATCAGTAATCGATCATGGACACCCATGACAATTAAGATAAGCTTTTAAAAACGAGTTCATTCATTTCCAAAATAGTGAATCTACAATTAAAGATGTTATATGAAATATTATAAGAACCACAGTCCTATCTGCCACTGCCACTACTTCTAATATTTTAATTCTATGGTTTTTATATGTCCCATCTAAAACTAAATACCGAACGAATTAAAAATATGGCCTAATTTACACTCAACCGTTTTTCATAAGTAATAAATTATTATACCTATTGTTCTTTAGAGGTACATCAGGGCAACTAATTTCGGTAATCATATGGGTAGGTTCAACAATAAATTACCGATTTCCATCAGAATTTTAAGTCTAACGTTGATAAGGTGTTCAGAGGTTCAACTAAACCACAAATTCGCCCAAGGTTGCGACTTGGCCTACCGCATCGTGATCAGATTTATCAATAGACATCCTTAAAAATATTATAGAGTTTTTTATAGACGACTATTGCTGGTATTAAAACAACATCCAAAATTTTTAATTTCTTTGACACTGTAATTTTGTCGTCTTTTCGACACCCCAAAGAAAAGTGATTGTCAAATCATCAGTCTTTCGCTATCGCTCTCGTTTAGCGAAGCATTTACAGCTAATTAAACCGCTGCCGATGCCGTGTGTCTGTATAGGTGGGTATCAATGTATTCTCGTGTCTGTACATATATTATATTGCGGAAATTCGTATTTTCAATATCGAATTTATAGTATATCTATATTATGATTCGATTCTATATAAACCTGAAAATTATATCCGAATAAATTTGATGAACATGCAATGAGGTGAATTGAGTTGAGTTGAGTTGAGTTGAGATGAGATGAGACTGACAATTTGACTAAACGACAGAGCGACAGACTGGTAAATTTGAGTTGATTGACTGTTCATAAAAGTGTGTACGAAATGAATAAAAGTGTTGCGAAAGGGGCGAAAAAATTGTCTTGCTTTTTATGGGGGGCTAAAAAGAGAGAAGGACATCAGAAAGCCCACGAATAAATATTGATTGAGCGTATGTAAGAAGGTGTGATACGAACTAGGGTGAGAAGTAGTCAGGTTGAGCTGTCTTAAGCAAATTAATATATTATTTTAGCCAGTGATTATCCTGTTACAATGAATGCAAACGAGTAGGGCGCGGAAAATCATCTCGCACGCACATTAAGAAAAAAGGCGACAAAACGAAGAAAAATAATTTAAGGACAATGAACGGAAAAAATAGAAGAAGAAGTTTGAAATGTTGCGATAAATTTTTCAATGATAGACGAACCTCAACAACCTGCCTTTCACCAGGATATATGCGGGACGAGTAGAGTAGGACAATGTTGTTCTTGATATGGTTGTTGTTGGTAAGCATATCCGTTGCAACATTTTTTTTTTCATGCCACCGCCACAGTTGGTCGACAACGGCGTAACCAAGCGATTCAATGCGCTTTGCTTTTTAAATGAGAGAAAATCGGTCGAGCATATCAAATTCAAAATAGCGCGGAGCCCGGATGACAACAACAACAGCAACAACAAAAATAATACTGATGATAGCAGTCAGAGAGTGGCGAGGGGCAAAGACAATAAGATACAAGCCAAGAAGGATAACGCACAGCTAGCGAAGTGAATAAATATTTCGAAACAGCGGAAGAAGGGAGAAGAAGCATCAAGCAACAAGCAAGAGAAATCACATAGAAAGCGCGTATCCCAGTGACACACAAATTGAGTTTGACGTTGTTGTACTTGTCGCCGTTGTTATCGTTGTGATTACTTACGGTGGTTGTAGTGCGTGCAACTCGTTGTTCTTTTACACAGATGCGTGGCACTGCATACGCATGACGGGCCAGTAGTTGACAAAAAAGCTTAGATTATTTTCCATTTTTTTTCCTTTTGTTTATACAGATGAACTGAGTGCGCCGAGGGGGAATGAATGTATCTGATTGGGTCTCTATCATGTATATTTCTGGAAATGCGGCTGACCTTCGTTCATTTTGACAGATTGACAGTTTGCGTAGATGGGGGAGGAAAACAATTAGCTTTCATACTTTCATACTTTCCTGTGATTCAGAAAAAGTGAAAGTGACTACTTATATTTGGATGGAAACATTTTCAAAGAAAATCAAAGTAGGGTGCCGGCTATGGGTACCTTTCACCATTTATGAGAACCAAGAATTATTGGTTCAAAGAGTGGTAGTAGAAGAGGCCATAGGCGTGTGGTATATTATATAATATATATTTTCCACGATAATTTAGAAATGAGAATCGGATCCGGCGGTTCGTTATCAGCGCCACAATTACCAGCACGACCACTATCACACCCACCATCACCAAAACAACAACCACTTATGTACGTACCTTATTAGTGGATTAGAGAACTTCACAAATACTATGATGAAAAAAATAAAAATATGTTCTTATTGGCAATGTCAACGTCAAGGTTAAACCATCGACAACAACTTTACGTCATATCTTTGTTACGGAACTACCCAGCATCAGTTGATCAAGGCCTAATTAGCTTAGCCAAGTGGGTTTTTCAGTTTGTTGAAGTATATGTATTTGATTATTTTTTGGACATGCTCTGTCCTAGTAACGACTATTTTCCCTTCTTAAGTGTCTTTGATAGTATCATTAAGTTAGCGGACCTTCTTTAAGCTTCCATACATTTTTAAAATATATCTAGCGTTTTTACGATTCTAAATGTGACTTCTTTAAATTTTTCTTTTAGCTTACTGTCATATGGAAATTCTTTAAAAAGACTATTTATTCACTCCAACCACATTTTTCATTCATTCATTACAAAAAAAAAGGTGCTCCCATTTTTACACCGTTCCCAATACTATACACGACGTTTGTTTTTCCCTTGCCATTTTCATCAGCAATAGTACAGAAACGCTCGTTTACAGTTTTAAATTTGCCGGCATCTTTGCCATCGTCAGTATTGCCTTCTAAGTCGTCGCTTTGCTTTTGCTTTGTTCATTTGTATGGGATTTTTTTCGGTTATTTCTCCTATTTTTACTGTGTCAGTGCGTTCTTGGTACGCATATCATACGCTCGAATTCTCTCACTCACTCACGCCCTCTCCGGTAGTTTGTTGTATTTGCGGATGTTGTTGGTGGGAAAAATTGTTGCGTTTCGCATAATAATAAAAATGCTTTCTAAATTTGTTGTTGCTGTTATTTGCAAATGATGCTAGTATTAGAAAGAGAGAGCACCCACAACAAGAGAAGATAAGCAAGACTTTGTTTCCAATTGCTCTCTTCACATTTCGGCGTGTTTTGATTTCTGTTTTTGCTTGAGTTGTTAAACGTTCTTGGCATTTAAGACACGAACCTGGCACAATTAAAAAAATTTATGATTTTTTTAAAATCATTTTATATCTGAATTACTTTTCGGAGTGATTTTTACTTTCTTATATAAAAGTGCGGAGAACTCTTATCCAGTCAAAACAAAACAGACACGTGCACCGAAAGCCACCAAAGCAAAGTCAAAAACCATAACAAATACAAAAATTCGAAAGAAATAAAAAGAAAATTCAAATGTGTACCAACTCACGCAGCCAACATAAAGCAAAATAACGGCACCGAAAAAGCACTACATCCTCTATACACACAAATCTAACTGCAACAACAAAAATAACAAATACAACAACCACGGACACCACCGACACAAACTCAATTTTCAAATGTGTGCGTGGTCAGTCGTAAATTGTCTGTCCATTTGTCCGACTGTTGGCTTGCTCGTTCGTTCGTTCGTTCGTACCATCGTTCGCTTAATTCATTCATACACGCCTCACCAACTACACACAACACTCACATAGTTTACTTCCAACTAAACAACGTCGTTTGTTTATAGCCATCTCGCTCTAACACATGGCACCCATCCGTGGCACACTTGAAGCGCGTGCCATGCGCCGCTCTTTTAACAAACACACACATAAACGCATCTACAACATAGCTTGGGTGCTTTCTGCTTGATTCGCAAGACGCCGCTTTTCCCTGTGTATTTTTTTGCTTTAGGCCTCTGTTTTGTATGTCTATCCGCCGACAAATCGGGCCTGCTGTTGTTGTTGCATTTTTCCAGCCAAACACATGCGGCTCGGTCTCTCATTCGTTGCTTCGACGCTCTCTTCATGCCGCACGCACGGCAGAATAGCGTTCGACACACATGTTTGTTCGCACACTTACTCGCTCGCTTGCCAGCTTCAGCTTGTTCGGTGTGCATTCGTAGTGTGTCGTGCTTTGTGCTTCGGGTTTTCTTTGATTTACTTCGCCACCCACCACAAGTTCGTGTTGCTTTTCTTGTGTTCTGTTGCGTTGTGTTCGAAGCCAACATGTTTGAAGGGCACATGTTTGAAATGCGCTTTGAAAAATAAAAAACCGTTACTATTTTCTGTTTACCGTTACTCGTTAGTTTTTCCTGCTGCTCGTGTATTGTTGCATCGGTTTGTCATTCGGGTTTGTTTGTTGTTCGGCTCGTGCTGTTGGTTCGTTCGAATTGGTTGGTTAGCTTGGTTTGATTTGTTACTTGGTTGGCTTGGCCGCGGCGTGCTTTGCTTGTGTGCGCTTCCTTCATCACATTCATCACATACGCTTGCTCGTTCAACGTTCGCTCGGTTAGTTCGGTCCGTTCGGTTCGTTCGTTTCGCTGTCCGTCGCTCGTTCGTTTTGTTCGTTCTCGTATCGGTTGGTTGTTGGTTGGATTTTCCTACTCGCCGCTTGTGTTTTCTATCGTCGCCAACGTCGTCGTAGTCGTCGTCGCTGTTGCCGTCGCCACTGCTGTTTCTGATTCTGATTCTTGTTTCGGAAAATTCGGTTTTTCTCGCCTTTGTGCGTTCCGTCCTTTTTCAGTATGAATTTGAGTTTTGTGTAGTTAAGTCGGAATATTTCGTATAATTCTAAACTACTCGTCTCGTGTGAAATTTTTCTCAGCACAATATAATTAATTAAATAAAAAATACATTTAAATTAAAAAATAAAAACTAAAAAAATTAATTAAAGCAAAGCTGTTAAATATGACTTTAAAAAATACATTATTATGATAAAGAAAAACAAATAAAATTCGATTTAAATGAATTATATTTGAACCAACACATTTAATAGTTACGTCAAAATAGTATGCGATTCATCAAGATATATTCAAATGAATAAATAAATCTAATTATCAATAAATTAAACATAAACAAAATGTATTAAGTTATTTAAACAATAACAACAAAACTGAACCCTTTCATATTTTTGCCGGTGAAAGTTGTTACGCTTATAACCGAACACATAAAAACTTACCAAAAACAAAGAAATTTCGCTTAACATAAAAAAATAAATATTTAAATTTTACTCAGCACAATAAATGCAATTCAAATCAAATCGAATCAAATATTTATATTCAGCAGCAACCTCAAACGCGTTTCAAAACTTGTAGGTTTTTAAACTTAACACCTGTGTTACGGTATTCAGATACGAATACCATGACACAAACGCATTCCAAAACTGACAGTTTACAAAAAGTTTCCTAATTTAAATAAAAAAAGAATAAAATAAAAACTCTGGCTTTGTAAACTCTCAGCGGTGATTTCGTGTGATTCGAGTATTAAAAATAAAACCTTCTATAAACAAATTCACACATTTCCATACATTCGAATACAAATTTCTTTTCTTGTAAACAAGTTGTTAGAAATTATTTTCGATTCGTTTCTTATTTTCTATAAACAAAATCGTTTTCGAAAGTCAAAAAGTGTTTGGTGGAGCAGCAGAGACATAACGGTTCACTTTCGCATTGAATCCAATATTATTCAATTCATATCAACTTGAACCAATTGACTATTAGTTTTCAATCTATCTTGCATGCTTTTCGGAAGTAAAACACTGATTTGAAATTTGTTTGTATAAGCAACATAATTTATTGAAATATGGATGAGTTCAATAACAAATGAGTTATTCCATTGTACTGAATGACGTTAATCATTTGAAAGGTTTCGATTACGTTTAGAATATTTCATATAACAACGCTTTTATTACGGCACTAATATTTGAGTTCGAAAAAAAAGTTATTCGGAGTTAAGCAATTTTCCAGAAGTTATAGGTACATGCTCCAATAAGTGTTCTTAACTATTTTTGGGAACATTAGATCAGGGAAATTCGTGTTCAAATATTCTGATATTTGGAGTTGTGGTTAAAAAAAAATATATATATTACAAAAAAAAAAGTCTTTTCGTCACAGCCTTTTTCATTCACGATTTTTCAGTCTTAAATAAAGAAAATCAGAACTTTGTGTGTGACTTTATTATAAAAACATTCTTTAGAATTGGCAAGTGAAATTTTGTTAGAGTTAATTTTAGGCTTTAATTTTTTATTTACTTGGAACCATTTCGATTCTTCCACATTTTCCAAGCCTTACAAAATGCAAATTATTCAACATTGTTTAATTTAATATTTTGTTATTCGAAACATTTCATATCAGAAATCAGATTTTAAAATGGTGCAATTTTTCTAGTTATTTTCTGGACAAAAGAAAAATTATGTTCCCAATTTGAACGTAAAAGATTTTTTGATCTGGAAGAATTCTATAAAAATTTTGAGATATTTCATGTTGTGACTGCCTTCAATAATCTAGGAAGTTCTGTAATACATTTTTGAATCTCTTAAATGGTGGCTTGGTGATATAACGAAGGATTTGCTTTGTGTCACACCCAATGTTATATGTATAAATTACTTTCCAGACGTGCTATAATAAGTGAAGTTTTTTTTAAATAATAAATGTAACCGTACTCTGATATAATCATTCTATCTTAAATATAAATATATTTAAGTTTGTATTACGTTATTCGAACAACCGAAACGCAAACCGAAAAGCGAAAAATATTATTCTTCCAGCTCTAATTGAAATGTTAGATCTGAGTCAACATTTTATGTGTCTTTCTCTGCCTCCCAACCACAATTGTATCTTTCTGAATTGTTTTCTGTTTTTCTGTTCAGAAAGTAAAATATTTCAAAAAGTAATGAGGACTCAAAAATGTTTTGGTTAATTATTACTCGAGTCATTATTAAGCGCATTTAATGGTTGTTGAATATAGATTCTCATTCATTTCCCTTAACAGAAACAGAGCGTTAGAAACTATAAACACGGCAGCAAAAATAACACGTACACTATTAAAAAAGAACTAATTGTTTCAAACAAAATATTTGATAAACATAACTGATCGAAAAACAAAAACCCTATGGGAATATACTGGAACGATAAGATAACAGCAACAACAATAATACTAATAAAATCAAATACACTCAGAAGAATAATTGAATAGAATAAAAAGAACAAAATTGAGAAGAAATCAATAGCAACAAAATTATTAAACTCAAACGTGTAAAGATCGAAAATCAAAAATATATAAGACTATAACGAATATAAAAAAAAACAAATAAACACAAAATAAGCTAATTTTGTGTAACAACAACAATAAAAACAACGTTAAATCGTTTTGAGAATTTTAATATTTTTTGCGAAGGCGCACGTCAACAAAAAATCGTTCCATATGGTTCATATTATTGAATTGGTCAGTCAGCCGAAGGTTGAGTTTGCTCAACAAGTTAATGTGAGTATTACTGGAGAACCAACTAAAAAAAAAATAATAATAATAAAACTAAAAAGCATATTATAAAAGCAAAAAAAATTATTTATATTTCCTATAATAATAGAAAAAAATAAATAGCAAAAACCCATGAAATAAAATGTGATACAAAAACCGACACATACTTGAAATGGCAGATGGCGTCAAAATAAGCTTGTGAGAGACAGGAAAAACAAATATACAACATATGATAATACATTTTTGGTCTGTAGTCACATAATGACAATTTAATACAAATACAAATTCATTTATACTTCACGTACATGCGTGTTGTATTTGCATAAGCGATCGACGTATCTGTAACTTTGTATCTCTGTATCTGGGTGTGTGCCGACTCATTTATACATTTACTTTGATTGTGTAGCCTGCCATGATTATTTTTTATCTTCGTTGTTGACGAGAGTATATTTTGACAATTAATTATTCGAATTGAGTCCTGACACTAATACCAATAAAAAGAAAGAAAAATCGGAAGAGCAAAAATTGAGTCAAGAATCTAAGTAAATTTTGCAGGTCAATAATATTCCGGATAGGATAAGGAAGTGGGTGTGCTATCAAAATATGTGTGTTCATATGTTTGCGTTTGATTGAGTATCGTTTCTTGTCTTTTTCATATTTGATGATAATAAATTTTCTCAGTAAATTCATTTGTAAAGAAAATTGTTATGGATGAAATATATTAGGGCAACTTAAAGAAAAGACAGAAGTTAAATTAGTTTGAGCTGATAGATTTCAGTTTGGATATCATTTTCAACAAAATATGTATTCTGTTATCTGTTTGCTATTAAAATTAATTAGCTCCTCTCAAATGACAGATCTCAAAAGTGTTCATTTAAACTTTGAGGATTTTTTTTTAGCTCCTTTTAATGTAGAAAAATTTTATGATGGTCATGTTTAGTTTGACTTATAAATAATAAATATTTACCTTTCTCATAAAAACTGCCTCGCTTTCTCTTAAATGGTCAGTTCTTTTATTTTCTGCTACATAACTTGATTATTTTTCAAAGTGTTTGCATATTACACATTATGCTATTATGATTTTAATAATTTATATTTCTATTCTTGAAAGTTAAAAAAAAAAAAAATAAGTAAATATGACGACCCCACACATTGTTTTCTCTTTACAATAAATCATATTAAGATTGTAACCCCAGATTTCTGGAAGTTGTACAAAAATTTAATTGAACTAGATCCCAAACTTTAAAACATAAAATTTTTTTTTTTTTTTTACAACTTTTATGGTTGTGGCAGTATCAGATAACAAGCAGTTAGTATCCTATAATGCGCCAAGTTACCTGAAAAATAATACTTGTACTGTTTCCATTTCAATATTCCAATTTATTTATTTTTTTCCCCCGACTTTCGCGGTATACTAACGCACCAAACTTCACAGGATTACTCAACAGGCTATCCTAGAGTTTAATCACTTAAGACAGATACATTCCTTAATTTAAAAAAAATTGACAAACATTATTCTCTTTATTTAACGTTATTGTATATAAGTAATTCAATTTCAGAAAAATGTTCATGATTAAAAAATATGAAAATCAAATACTGTACGGTTTATTTTTATCACAACTGCACACATGAAGCTGAAGATGGCCCTAAAAATACCAGTATGTTACTCTCTCTCTAATAGTGTTAGATAGTTATTTCGTTTTTGAAACAACTATCATAAAGTCTTAAACTTTTTGTATGTTTGCCTCCAGGCATTAGAAACCGTTAAATCTTCGAACAACAGATTGTCATTTAAAAATAACAACATTGTAATAACTGATATAATAGTGATAAGATATCATATGGCATGATATGATACTATTTCCTTGACGCACCAGTTACTTTATTAAGCAAAGAAAAAAAAGTCCAATGTTGTACAAAGGCCGTATGACAACTCTGTTTTACACAACTTCCCCGTATTCGGCCCAAATTGGTTATGTTTCCTTCAGCTTGTTAAATTCGTTTTTAACTTTTCAAATCCACTTTTAGCTTTTTGAGTTATCAACTTAAACGGCTGCGTAAGAAGCGTAACGAGAGAATAAGAAAATAGAGAAAAGCAAAAATGAACACATGAAATAAAGTGGAAAGTAAGAAAGGAAATGCCTTAAATTCTAATCGGATTTGTGTGCTTTTTTGTTTTTTTTTTTTAATTTAAATTTTTTTTTATTCTGTTGCCAAACGACCGATTTTTGTTTTTGCTGATGGCGCTGATTTTTTCACCACGTTGGCCTCGACTCTGTTGTTATACACAGGACTCCTTGACTATTTTTCTATGTCACTCTTCTTGCGGCATTTTTCTTTTATTTTTATTTTTTATTATTTTTTTCTATTTTGCTTCGTATATTCGTTGCTCTGAATACCGCTTAGTCCTTATCAATATTGTCACCCTCTTGATTCTGTGGCAAGTTGATGTTGCTTGTCACATGCGTTGGCAGCGGCAACGGTGGCTTTGAGTGTTGCGTGAATTTTATTGTGTATATGCCACACATTTTTCTCTCATTGTCGTCCTTTTGGTTGTTGTTGCGGTGGTGCGTGCTCACAATATGCCTTATCCTTTGTTGTGCTGCTGGCTGGTATTCTTGTTCTAAGGGACGTCCTTGGTGTCTGCTAGCATGGATGCATATGCGTTCGTGCGTGCGTGCGTTAGCGATTGCGACTTGACACAACTCAACTCGCCTCAGTTCGCTTGTGCGTTTTATTCCATTCTAATGATGACACATTCCTTATTACGCCACTCGTATCTGCTTGGCTTGCTTCTTATTGGGTTATGCAGTAATACACAAACATAAACTATCACCCCATGAGCAAGTCCGAATTATTCGATAAATTGCTCTCCTTTTGCTTATACCACATACTATATTGTGTCCTTTTGCATCATATTCATTTCGTTGATTTCTATTTTTTGCTTTACTTCCCTTTGCTGTTGCGTATTCTTACGGAATCGTGGCATACAAAATAGAGCAAAGTCGTTGACACAATTTTATTTTCTCAATTTTTTCATTTGAATAAAGAAGGCGTGGTTAAAGCATATGATTTTCAAGAAATCTTCTTAAAGTTGTCTTTTATGGAATACAAATAATTTGCGTAAGTCCCTTTTTCACTCCAAAATTTCAACTTTATGTCACACTATAAAAATATAGTACTAAATGTATTTAAATAAACATTTTTAATATACATTCATTGTAAACTCCGTTGTATTTATAGTTAAGAGGAGAAAAAAACTTTCCAAAAACTTTCTAAAATCTTTCCTGTAACCAATTTTATTTGTAAAAACAAAAGGAACAACTGAGCAGAAAACAACAAACCGGGAAAGATCATGTTCAATTGCTCACTGTAGTAAGCAACTCTTTTTTGTTCCCTCACTCATGAGCATCCCAACACTAGTACATTAATGATAGCAAAGAGAACGCAAACACACAAAGTTGAACAACTTCTAACCTAAACCACGGACCCGATTTTGATAAAAATTAAAGGGGTAAAGTTGTACAAGAAACTCACAGAAGTCGTATATTCCCTACCTATGAGGCTTAGCGGTATTCTTTCTAGTCGTTTTCAGTTTAAACCGATTTCTTTTTGATTCTTAAGCGGAAATGCACTTAACTCCAAAGCGTTACATAATTTTACGCTTGACAAGAGCGTTAAAAGCGCATATCAAATCACATGAGTTGATTCTATATTTTATGCATTTATTTTCCCAATGTCAAACATACTCATAGTTTGCCTATTAAATTACCTTGCAGTCTTTTTACTTCTTTTTAGTCTTTCAACATTTTCTTTTCTTCAAAATGCCGCAAATTACTTGTGTGTGGCAGCCTACAGCTTAGTAAAGCGTTTATTACTTATGTGTGTGGCGTATTGAAAATTATTCAACCCCTACCTCATTTTCTTTCCTTCTCACATAGATTGGATTGGTTTGTTTAGCGTGTGAGTTCGTTTCGTAATTGCTTAAGTCTGAAATTGCCAGCTTGTAATCATAAATAAGTAAGTAGACGTCGGCAACAGTGGGCGCCAGGTTTTGCGTCACTTATTATAATAGATTTTTTTTATTTTTGTTTTTTGTACTTCTATATTTTTTTATTGCGTGGCTAATAATGAGGCGAATTGGGGAATTCCTCAAACAATCTTATTTAATATATTAGCATACAGAAAAGCGCACACACACACAAAAACTTCCTACTTTCTCGTTGGTATATTTATATGAAGGATGACAGGTTTATTGCTTTGTTAACAGTCATGAGCAGCAAATGTGCCAAGTGAAATTTTTCCTTTTATTGCAGATTTCCTTTTCTATTATGCTTTTGTATTGTTCGTCTCTCACATTTCCTTTATTTTACTTTTTTCTTTCGATTCGTTTTTCTTTTCTTTGTTTTGCTCTACATTTTCCTTTGACATAATTCTCCCCCACATTTTCGCGCTCACGTTTGCCTCGTGAGCATAGTAAAGAGGGAGTAAAAAGGAAATATACTTTAGACGCACGACTTATCAAATTGTGTATTGCAACCACCCTTATACTTAACCGTCATTAGTTGGTGTTGGTGTGAATGTGTGTGTTCGTCATCGCCTTTTCGTAATTGTTGTAGTTATTGTTTCTTTAATACTACACTATTTATAATAACACCGCTTTTATTACGGTACTCGATGTCATCGGCATCGTTGTCGTTCGGTTTTATCTTTTGTTTTTATCTATGGCTGCATGAGCTCTATGAGACAGACAGACTGGATGGACTGACTGACAGCCAGTCTGAGCTTAATTGTAGGTCTTCCTTTATTCAGCTTGCTCTTAATACGAAATACATTATTTCATTACATTACTTGGCGATCGATCGATAAATTCTTTATTGTTGTCACGCATACATACTTATGTATGTGCGTACGAGCTTCAATATCAGTTAGTCTCATCAATAGGAAGTGTCAGTATGTATACTAGTATATGTATCTCTGCACTTAATGAGTGCATTAACACTTTGGCAAATCGATATCAGTTCTAATTACAACCACTGTTGCTGTCACTTCTATTGTGGTGACGTATTTTTTTGAATTGTGGCAAGTATAATTTAATAATTAATTATTTTCACTTTAATTCGCTTGAAGCTCACTTACCAGAGCACTTTTAGTGCAACAAAAGTTCTTCTATAGAATGGGTTTTTTTGCTTTTTGAGTCAATTCTAAATGCCTATACACGCAATGCATCGCAACTGCAAATTTCTTCAAATTAAAGAAGTGAATCACAAGTTCCCATATATCACACATACATGGATATTCGTTTCAAAACTGTATATTGTCGCACGAAATCATTTGTCTGATGCTGATTGTACAAGGTCTATCTTGGCTATCGTCATCCTAGATATCGTCTTTGTCTGCCTATCGTCATTTTCAAAGAAATCAAAAATAAATGCCAAAGAAACCTTTGAAATCGTAATACATATGTTACTACTGTGTTTAGTTATTAATTCTTCTAGCTTATATATTATGAATTTGTTAAAGAATACCAGCTAAAAGGTCGTAAACTCTAAAATATCATAAATTAAATTCTTAAATGCCTCACCAAACGAATAGTAGGTACACAAAATTTTACCTCTAAAGGAAAATTTCTAGTATTATCTCGCAGCGCGTTTGGCCATAATTTTAATCTTTATTGCTACTTTTAACGGCACATTTACCGGCAGCGTCCTTATAAAATTTATGAAACATGAAAACGAAAAATTAGAAATATGCTTTTGTTCAATGAATCGTGAATAATTCTTTTAATGTTCAATGTTATCAGCGACAGTAATTATAAAAAGAATTCATAACTCAATTCATAAGATGTATTTCAAAAATATAATACAGTATACCAAGTAAAATAGATTATAAGATATGCTTACTTGTATAAATCATTTCTTTATAATATATACGAGCATATTTCATTCTAATTACTTTGGCTTACAAGTTGTGCGTCATAAGCGTGTTGCATATATAGCGCAGCACCTTTACCATATTTGCCACAATATCCAACAATCTCAACAAAAGCGCAAAATTTACGCTGAAGAAAGTAATTCCTTCTTCAACCCAGCAAATGTGTGTAGTGTTACTAGACGTGTTTTTCTCATTTAAAATTTATTCTTTATTATAATATAATTTTTCCCCCTTTTTGATTTTAATTCGATTTTCGATTTTTGTGGAAAAACAAAGGCACAAAAAAAAAGAAAATAATTGTTTGGTAATCGCTCAATTTTCCAGTTGTCGGTGCAGACCTCAAATGGGAAAAGAAAATGTTGTAGTTCTTAGATTCTTTTTTCACTTCGATTTTTGTGTAGTTTTTGTTTATTTTCGCCGAGTGCCAAAAATAGAAAAAAGTATAAACAAAAGCGCAAAAATTTGTTTCGTACGACGCACTCACCGATGTGGCAAGTAAAATCGTATCGAATACGAGCTGAGTCGCGTCGAGTCGAGTTAAGTCGACTCATGCTGACCTGCGTTGCTCTGCGTGCACTTTGTTGTTGGTAAAGCGATCGCATGCCGTGGTGGTCTGTTAGAGGGAGAATGTGGGTGAGCATGTACTGAATTGTGGGTGTTGGGAGGAGAGTCAGATGATGAGTATTATATAAAAATTTTCCAGATGCTCAAGACTTCGAGTGTCGATTTATATCGACAAGTGTTACTTGTGTGTTTTTGTGTGTGTGAGTGCTGGTATGTATCTACGAAATGCTGCATTTCATACGCATCGATACTAGTGAGCGATTGGAAAAAAGAAAAAGAAGCAACAGAAATGTTTATGAATTCAATCCAGCACAATGACATAAATTATAATTTTTATACCTTTTCCGTTCTCTAGTTGTTGTTGTTGTTATTTTCTTTAAGTAATTTCCAGAAAATTCGTTGCAAATTGTTTTCGTTGAAATTTTGAAAAAGTATTTTCCATTGGGCACGTCGTATTCGTTTTCCATGTTGACTTAATTTATTCAAATTTAATAGTTGCGCTTGTTGGCCTAATAGGGAACAATTAAATGAACATAATCAACAACACCTTTTTATTAGGTGAATTTGCTGTTGCCAAAAGCACTCTTAAAACAAAGCACGCAAAGCAAAACAAGTCGAAGAAAGTTAGGCCAAAGCAGCGACACTCAGTCTAACCATTCAAGTGAAACCAGTTAAGTAGTTATGACAACAACAATAAGCACGATAATAATTTTACCAACAAGAACTATTAGGAAAGCCGAAAATGTTTAACTACGAACAATGAGGTAACGACATCATTAATAAAAACAACTGCCGTGGGGGTGTCGGCGTCGGCAGCACTAACACTACCATTTTTCTCTTATTGTCAGTGATATTGCTGCGTGTCGTTCACGCTGTGACGTGACTCAAGCGAGCGAACCATTTTCACGAGTTATAGTTTTTTTTTTCCTGCCTTCGATTTCCACAGTGGTTTTTCCTGCGAACGCTGTAAAAGCGCACACCACAGAAACTGGCAAGTCTGTTACGTATTTGATATTTGCAAGTTTCCCTGGGTAGGTTAGCACTGTCATTAGTCCATTTTTGCTTTTATTTTCCCTAAGATTACCGGTTTGTACTCTATGTGATTGAATGTTGTCTTGCAATCTCAGAGTCGTAGCTTTTCTCATTATTTTACATCAAGTACGTGCATACTATCTAATATACACTTTACCTGAAATCTATAATTTTATCCATCTCATAGGTATTTACACATAGCCACTCTTATAAAATAAAAATAAGTGTATATAAAATTAAGGGTATTATCTAAGAACTTTACTCTGGCCTTTTTACTAACTTACGTTCCCAAAACGTTACCATGGTTGCCAATACTATAGGAAATTGCCTAAGTACAAGTATTTTAATCCTTATTCTTTTCTAAGCATTGTTGTTTGGGCTGTCTATTCTAAAATTTTGATTCTAAAATCATACTCTTTCTAAGATATTCAACTCAGTATTCGTTATATTTCATATAATATGCACTACATGTAAAAGTATATTCCGCTTTCAAGCTTATTCTACACAAGTAAACCTTCCCAAACACCAGATTCGACTCGCCTTTCTAGCAAATGCTTATTAGAAATATATTCGTCAAATAAGTGAATGCACGATGCTCCTATGAGTTAACTTGAAGCTCGTCCACACGTGTGCCGGCTTTCGATTGCTGACTGCTAACTGACTACGTTGTTGTTCTCGTATTTGTATTTGTCCTCGTTCTCGTCGCCGTCATCATCATAGTCAAAGTTGCAATGCTTTGGAAATTTGCATTTTGTCTGCATGCGAAATTAATTTGGCCATTTGTATCTGTGTGTCGTATCTGACTTTCTATTTGTGTGTACGAATGTGTGTGCTTGTCTGTGATAGAGCGAACGACTCGATCATCAACTAAATATTTAGTTGAGCGAGGTTTGACTTTGGTTGTCAATGTCCTGCTCGATGTGTGCCGGGTATTATTGCTTGTCTGTCTGTCAGGTTTTTGCGGCTTGCAGTCAAACCCACGCGTGATTAACTCACTTCAAAAATACTCACTCACTCACTGACTCACTCATCTACTCCAGTCACTTACTCACACTCAGTCACTTAATCAGTCATTCAGTTCTGAGTATTGCATGCTTACCTTTGACTGTTTCCGGTGTCGCTCGTTCGTTCAAACACTTGACTCGTTTCCTGTTTGAGGAGTTTTTCTTTCCTTCTCTGAATTCCATTCCATTTGCCTTGTTTCTACCCCCGGTGCGTGTGAAGTTCCACACAACGCGTGGGTGGCACGCTTTCTGCTTTTAATGAAAAGGACATTATTTTTTTTTTTTACGATCTGTCAAATACTATTTTTCAAATCATGCCCAAATGCTGATTGTGCTATTCAAAGTTGGGGAATTTGTTTGAAAGAACTTTCCTGCTGACACATGATTTTGTTATAAGTTTTCTCTTTACCCTTATAGGTACATACACATTAAGCTATATATAGCTTATTATTTCTCGAATTACGCACGTTGCAAACGTATTTATTTATTAATTTTTTATTTTTTGAGATTCTCTTAATTCAGAATCGAGTGGATTACAAGTGTTATTCATATTTTTCCAGGTTAATTTTATAATATTTATTAATTTTATTATGTAAACTCAAAAACTCAACCTAAATTTAAAGTCATTTGGTTGTTTAAAATAAAATTATTATGATCAGTAAATTTGTGTAATGGGTTCTGCACAATGCTACTTATATAAGTGGCGCTACTTGGAGTTAAACTCAAATAAAAATATTCCCTCAATGACCCAAAAACAAAAATTTTATTAGAATATTAGGAAACTGCGATTTAAACTTTAAAGTGCTCCTAGGGAAACTTATTTTCCAACACACACAACCTACATCCTCTAAACTTTATTTAAACTCCGTACAAAACCTCAAATCAAACATGCAAAAGTCACTTACCAAAATGGCATTAAATAAGAGCATTTCAACACGAATGTATCAGCAGCACGAAAGACTTCACCAACAATAAAATGAAATGATGATAAAAAGAAACAAAAATTAAAAAAATAAAAATTTACAAAAATATTTCAAAAATGCATATAGAGGAAATGAGAGAAAAAAAGAAATCAAACGAATCTGCATTGCAGTCTTCAGTCCAGGGCATTAGAAACGTGCCCTGAGTAGAGGGCTTTGGTGTGAGCATGTCATGCTATTTTTGCCTTTAGTATCGACAAAGCCATCAGTAACGCCACTGCCGCCTGCTGCCTAAAATGTTAGTCGACTTTCAATATGCAAGTCTAATATTCTTTTATTTTCAATTTATTTCATTTTTAATTTTTGTTTTTGTATTTTTTTTTCGTTCTCCCAAACAAAACAACAACAATAAAAATCATTTGCTTTCGACGGTCGCAGCCATATGTGGCCAACAACAATAATAAAAATAAATTAAAGAAAAAGAAGCAATCACATGACGGCTATCGGTGCTGGTGAACTGGACGATGCGACTACTGCTGTCGGCCTCAGTACACGCCACTTCACACTACAACGCAAATAGACATCGTACACATACACACCCACACATACTAACGATTGTATCCATCATCAAAAACAACTGCTTCAGATAGTCGTACTGCATCCATACGCCCCAAAAACTAACGTCGAAATACTCATCGCGATCTAGCAGTCTCAACGGAGAATGAGTTAGATACTAGATACGTGCACACAAATGCAAATATGGATACAAACACAGATACATTTGCTGCACCGTAGCAAATACTTTATTGATGCGTGTTACACTCTCTCATGCCCAAAACATCGACATCGACATCGACGTCGACGTTGTCCAGTTACAGTTCGTTGGCTTTGCCGCTGCATACATTTTTCAAGGGAAAACATTTGTAGTTCTTTGGTTGTTCATTTTTGGATTCTTTGTTTGTTTTGTTTATATTTCAGCGTTTTTTCCTACTCTCTCAACACGAGTAGCAAGCTGCACATATGCAAATATATGCATTTATTTTGTCAAAAGCAACAGCAGCAGCAAAGTAAAATTGCATTATTTATTGTCTTGTGTACTGAGAGATTTTTATAAATTTGCCACTTTGTAGCACAAAATTTGTAGCACTGCTGTGTTGTTCCAAGATACATTATGTCTTCCTTTTTGTCATTGTTGAGCTCATGGAGCATCAGGTGAAAGAGGGAAAACGTGGAAGACGGATTAAAGATGAAGTAGAAATGTAGTATCAAAGAGTATAAATACCCCTAACTTTAGACTAGGACAAAACTTTACTGGAGAAGAATATAGTAAATATAGCCGACTAATTTGTCAAAAAATACAGGTAATTTCATACTTCCTGATATAGCAAACAAGTGTCAGATAATTATATTACAACCTTCCTGTAATAATCCAAAATTAATAAATAATTTTGAATAGCCTTGAAAGTGGTTAACCTCCTTCCTAAGCTTAAAACATTAGGTGAAAAATTAAGGATTTCTTTTTCTTATTTATTTATCTTTCTATATTAGTATGACATCGGAAATTGTATTAAAGCTTGAAGTAGAAGTTAGTATGTTTTTCCAAAGCAAAACGAAAAGTATATCGAAAAAAATTGTCCCATACTATGTTCTAGTTAATGGATAAGCAACATATTCTTTTCAGAAGTAACGAAATTAAGAACTACCTTAGAAGCGAAAGCACTCATATTTTTCTCCCCAAAAAGCCACGAAAGTTAGAAATATTAGACTAGAAAAATTCCGGGAAATTTAGATGATAGGTAGAAATATCTCAGAAATGTAAATGCCTTCCAACATGTTCAAATGTATGTGCTTCTTCATTTTGGACAGCATCAGTTAGAGTCAAAAATAAGACGACAGTCCCTTACCTGTATCTGTTACATGTCATAGGACTTCAAGTATCTAACAAAATAAATCTATTTTGTTTAATTTAATCCTCTGCATACTACTTAATTCAGTTAAGCTACTAAAAATGTCACTATTTTCTGTACAGACTTTTAATTTATTTTGCAATGCTTGTCGCCTTTGTGTAGTAATTTTTTTCTCTACTTCTTAAACTGTATTTCACAGCGTAGCTTTAATTTATCGCTTCCTGCGCAAACACTCTAACCGGCGGGCACATAAATACATAAATACTCGTACATATAAAATACAATAATACAATAGAGATATGTATAAATACCGCGCTTATTCTCCCATTCACACTAGGACTCACTGACTCCTACTGATGTTTACTGCGCCGCTCTATGTTAATACAAGTACGAGTATTGCCTGTTAAATCGTCACTAATACGTTTGTGCCAAGCGTTGTGTGAATTGCAACATAATTCATATCTTCATGCTATATTCATGCATGCATTGCATGCAATTTTCACTTTTACAAACCACCACCCCTAACATTCTCAACAAAGCCCGTATAAGTACAAACTTGTGTACAATTTTATTTTCTATTTTTCGCAAACTGTTAATAGAAAAAGTGGTAGGTATATAGAAAAAACTTGTAGCAAGATTGAAATATACAAAGAAAAAAGGTAACGAAGTAATTTTTAGTCCTAGTCACATGTCCCGTCCATTCATTGTAGTACATTCGTCGTCGTCGCCAACGTTCTGCTTCTACGATTTCTTATTTTTGATGGTGGTAGTTGAAGGTGGAGCTGAGAACCGCGTTAAGCTATAGAAAAACACAATCATCACTACTAAAACTACTACTATCAGTGGTCGTTGGCTAACTGCCTGCCTTTCCATTGGTGTGTCCTTTTTACTCGCATGCAATGCATATAATTCTTTACCAACTACTTCTACTACAGCGCAACTACAGCAATTTTCTTGCTCTGCTTTTTCATTTTGTTGTACCATCTGCACCCTTTTTAGCAAACCAAACTAAGTCCTTTATCCTTTAGCTTTGTTGTTGGTGTTTTCCATGCGCATGGGCACAGCAGCTACTTCACAGCAGCAGCCACAACCACGACTCCACGACAACACTAACGTCAGCGCCACCACCATCATCAACGAGGACGATGACGCCTACTGCTACCAACACCGGGAGTGCACGAATCCGGCTAACAACAATAACAACAACAGTATCTAGAGCAGCACTACGTTTTTTACTGGTGGTACTATTTTTTAGCTTACTTTTTTTCTTCTTACAAAGCCACTGGATTTTTCTATTATGCGCTCGTTTATTACACATTTTGCCACGCGGTTGTTTTTGGTGCACTCATTTTTTTTTTGCCGCACCTAATAGTATGCAGCAGCATTTTGTATTTTTAGTTTAGCACACACGGGTCTGCTCTATTGTTGCGCAATAGGCGTGAGCGTAAGCATGACGAGGCTGAGCAGCTTTTGTGAACAGTTTGTGGTTGTGGTAAAAGAATACACGAGATTTGCACATGTCCTTTTGTTATTTCACACGTTCCCGTAGGCGGCAAAGCAGTTAAAAAGAACGGGGGAAAAGTAGTGTTTTATTTTGCGGTTTCGTTCAACAATTTTGTAGACTTATTCAATTAAATGTAGGTTTCCTTTTATATTGAATTTCACAACTACAATTTTTACAACTTTCAGTTCATACATTTTGTAGCAGTTTAAAGATAGCGCTAAAGTTTAGTAAAACCTGTTGATACTTCTAATGTTATGCAAAGCCTAGAAATATTTCAGATAGATTAAAATAGGTGAATATAAATAGTTAATAATAATTATTTAATAAGAAACAAACAAATGTGAACATTTGTGGATCATGTTGATCAGTTTTATTCACGTTAATCAATAGGGACTTTTAAATCACTCTTCCAGGCTTACATATGAAACACAGCACTAGTTCATTTTGATACCTATTTATTCTGGCACTTTTTCGCTTTCGTCTTTTCGTTCCTGTGATAATCAAAAGTCATACAATTAGTACACAAAATCTCTGCGGACGAACGTGCGTGTCAAAATCTCAAAGGATACAATCATGAACATCATCACAATCAAGAGTGGCTGAAAAAAGTAAGGCCCCTTAGGCTCGGTTGTCCGAGCCCACGACGCACTGTCAAGTGTGTTGTGCGAAGTTTTCAAAATAAGCGCTACAGAACATGACAAAAGCAAACACACACAAAATAGGAAAAAAAGTGGAAAAAATCGATAGCAAAAAATAAAACTTTTTAATGATGTAAAGTACAAAGTTTTGTGTCTTGCCGGGTAGTCTTCTAAGGAAAAGTTAGTTACAAGGGGTGGAAGTTAGAAAAATGAAAAGGAAGAACACGTAAATCGAGCAAAGTTTGAGTTATGCTTTCTACGACCAGCAACCAGTAACCAGCAAAATAAACCCAACAACCAGTAAACGAACAAAAAAACATTCGTGCTGACAGCTGGAGTCCTAAAAAACGAAGAATTACATTGACTTCATACTAGAATAAGGAACACATTCGATCGATATTAGATCTCTCCTACTGTCTCTGTTAGTATTTTGTCGTTTGTTAAGAAAACTTTGTGACACTCATTTTTATTATCGCAACCTCCGGAGTGGAATCCGATGAAAGCGCTTGACAGAGATAGCACGATTTTATTATAACAGGCGTCAGTGTCAGTGCAACTTTTCTCAGTGGGCCGCCTTTCAGATTGGTACACAAATTACTCAAAGACTTTTTGATATACGTGTGTTGAAGTTGGCCTAATAAAATGCCAATTTAAACATTAAATGGTCTTTATTGGTTGAGCAAGGAAATCTTGTTGCTGCCATAAAAATAAAACCTTGCCATATTTTAGGCACTCACACACGCCAAACTCGTTATTTTCGTTTCGATTTCATTGGTGTGGCAGCTCTCAAATAATTTTCAAATTTACTTGATATAGAAGAGAGTGGCAAGCATTTTATGACGGCAACATTTACACGCATAAAATATGCATGATAAACTTGCTGGCTATAATAAAACAACAGCAGCATTAACAGCAAAAAAAAATGATGACCGCCCTGGTGAAAAAGGTCTTCAAAAGGGATATGCATGCAATAATGGTTCTAAAAGTAATACGTACTTTTCGTGTTCAATGTTGATGTGATTACGCAGAAGATCTTAAAAGTTAAATATTTAAGTGGCTTTTATGCGCAGACAAAAATTTCAAAGCACGCTTTTTGGTGTTTCGCAGTGATCATAAAAACTACAGCTGCTATTTTCTTTTTGCACGCATTTTATATTTCTTTTTTTTCTTCCAATTTTCGGGGAGCCTTCATGTGCGTGATTGTGTATTGAGCGCAATAAAAATTTTTTGTTCGAGCCCAAATCGAATATGTGCATTTCATGACCAAGCAATATTTTCGTATTCTTATGAAAATTATTTTTAAACATTTTTCATAGCATAACCACAGGCGCTTTATTCCCAGGACTATACTATCCGTTTGCCACTGTCAGTCGTCATCGGCAACTACTTGAACTGTCATTATTAAACTTTGTCTAAAGACGACAGCAGAGTATTGAACTCAATCGAAGTGAATGTATAACTTTTAAATCCCGCAATCAAGCATACTTTTAGTCGCTTAACATTGTCACTATGCAGATACAATCGGTGCACAATACAGTCGCAGTCAGTCAGAAACAGTTGAACACTATGAAATAAATTGGCGAAAAATGCAAAACTTTTGCACGAACAAAAGATGCGAGAAACGGGTGCTCAACTTTATAATAGCTGCAGATTGAACGCAAGCATGATGTCGTAAGAGGAGGACGTGTGGTGAAGCCCAAAAGGGCATCAACGCCTCGGCGCACAGTTCATTTACACAAGTTGGCTATTTTACTTGCTGCGTTATTGTGCGCAGCATAAAATAACTTTGTTGCACTAACCATGCACCGACGGGAACAAAGAAGAAAAGTTCGGATTCTTTTGCATTTTTGTCGCGCGAATCTTTGTCGTGCCTGCCCGGTTCTGTTGTCTACAACGTCACGGCGGATGCATACGGAAGCGCGCATGTAACCGGTTTTTGAAATGTTAACTGAACAACAGTATAAGGAGTTTTCATAATATTTGCATTTCTCAATTTATGATTAGCTGGAACTCTTATCTGTGTCAAAAGAAGGCTTCAAAAAGTTTCAAAAAGTCAAATTTGCTTTGATTTTTCACACTTCGTAGATTACATTTTTTTTTTGATTTGCCTTTATAATTTTTTGTTTCTCTTGTGCTTTTTCCCTCTTTTTATTATTTTATATATTTTATATTCCCCCCATTCTCCATTTTCGTTTTGTTGCCCCTCTTAAGCGCCATAAAAACTTTTCCACTTTGCCGCTATTTTCTTGCTTTTCTACTCATTTTTCGCATTGGGAAATTTAAGTCGAGGTCTTTTTTGCACACTTTATCAACATTTTGCCACGCCTCGCTGAATGTTGAAGTTTTTTTTTATATTGTTTTGGGTGCTCCTATTGAGGAAAAAGTTTTTCATTAATAACGATTTTCCATTAACTATCGATTGATTTTGTAACACCAGCCAAGAGCGACAACAATCGACAACAATCAGCAACAACAAGAAAAGCAACAGTAGCAAACGCACTTCAGGATACTGCACAATGGGTGCACTTCACTTTGTTGCTGTTGTTTTTGTTGTATATTTTGAAGTGTACGCAAACAATAACAAACTCGGTGCACCTTTCTCGGACCCTTTTCTGTCACGCTGCCATAGAGCGCGGGAGAACTCATAACGGTTATTGGTTATTGTTGCTGTTATTATTTGGTAGTGGATTCTTTTTTCTTCCTTTTTGTATTGTTTTTTCTTGTTTTTTTTTTCTCCGGCGTTGGCGCACCGACAGGAAAAACTCATTGAAAAGTTTTCTTTTACACTTTACTTGCCCTCGTTCGTTCTAGTGGTTCATTCATGTGGTGGTTAGCGACACTCCCACACCATTGAAGAGGGAACTCCTTCACCTTTGTTCACCCTCAGCCTCATGTTTCTCTTTTATGCACATAGTGCATTTCCCAATCCTTTGCATTTACAACATGCGACTCCTTTTTTGAACTGAACAAAAGGTGTATCGAAAATGTTGTGTTTCCCGTTGGCGCTTACTTGCGAGAAAAAATGTCGAAATTATTGTTGGGGCTCGGGTGGTGAAAAACGTTATATTGTGGTTCAAAATCGTCGACGTCATCGTCTACGGCGCTTTTCGTTCGTATTACACGCAAAGGAGCAAGTTTTTAATTTTTTATCGCCAAGCGGTATGCAATACTTTTTTCAACTCTACAATGGCTGCTGTACTCTCTACCATTGTATTCGTGTATTGCTTTTGCACAAAGCCTTCGCTTTTTTTTTTTATAAATGAAGCAATGCTCACCGGTCTGGATTTTTTTTGCTATATTTTATATAAATTATTGCATAAACTTTGGCGCTAAGTTGCAAAAAGTTTCCTTTTCATTGCTGTGGGCATGTTGTGGTTGTGGTAGTGATTCTGTTTGGCTGTTTCAGCTCGATCGTGTCGGGGACGTCGTCTCGACAACATCGTAGGCCAAACAAAATAGACTATAAATCTTTATGGTCAACAGGGATTATAATGCTAACTTACTTGTCGGCCTGCCAAGCAGCCACCGTATTTCAACACTTGGCTTCTGGCCTTAGCAAATTTTTAGGTGCAAGTTGGCATTTACTATTGTGTTTTTATGTTTTCTATTGCATATTATTCCGTGTTTTTCCTTTGACATATGCTCGCATGTAAAAAATATAAGTTAGTAAGAAAAAATAAATCATGCGAACCAAAATGTGTGCTTTAATTTGTTTCCTGGGCACTTGGGCTGCTATAAATATAATTTTGTTAATGTAAAAAATACGCACACAATTGAGTATGTATATCTGACAATGTTGATTTTGGTTAACCGACAAGGTGACATTTATGGACTCACACGCGCTGGTGGTTGGTTTTCCGAAGTGTTAGTTGATTACTACATCTTTTACATAAAAATGCAATAAAAAATTCGTTTACATAAATTTCATTTGTATGTTTGTAATGGTGCAGAAAGATGACACCGACGCTCAAGGAGTTTTTGGAGGAAATGGGTGGGTCATAAATTGCCGTATATACGCTTCAAAGTAAGCTTATAAATGGCTTTAAATATATTTTTTTATATGTGCTTTCCGAAGTTGTCTATTGGTGTTGTGTTTATTATTCTATATATATATATATATATATTTTTTTTTTTGGCAAAAAAAAAGGACAAAACAAACACCCACAGAACTCCAGTCCAGTACATTTATACAACTAAACACTCAAACATTCAAACCTATTCATTTGTAGTTCGTGTCATTTGTTCGTTCATCGCTCATTCGTTTGTCCGTGTTCTTTATTAGTATCATGTATTTTTATAGTTCAAAGAACATTTGAATGAATGAGGGAATGAGCACTGCTCACTGTTTGAGCCAGAGAGAATAATTTTTTCCTTCTAGCATTACTCATCGTCAGTATCATCACGCAAACACCCCCCTACAATATTCAATGACGACGAAGCTTATATATCTGCTCTCTGTTGGTCAGCCAGGCACGTTTTATCTTAGTTCGAGCGTCACCGTCGAGTATATCGAATAACGACTGTCGAGGCCATCCCCTCTGCTTTACTACGTATAGGGTTAGGCATGCTTCCGCACCAGACTGTTGTGCTGATGAGAACACTGGACGGGTCAGCAAAGAGCAACATGAGAGACGAAGCGTTTTGATCACAATTTGGTCATCGTTGAAGTTTTCCAAGTTTCCGTTGGTGAAGATAAAGACGATGATGATGTTGTCAACGCCGCCAATGGCGTCGTCGTAGATGTTGATGCCCTCGTCGTCGATGACGAATGAAAATCAATATTTATTAGATTACTTTGGAAATTTTATACGGCAAATAGAATTTTTATGACATTTTTTTATTGGGTTGCTTTCTCAACTTCTCTGTCTTACTCAGAATCTTGTAATTTGATATAACATTTTGGTAGCATACTTTTTATCGTATATTTTAAATGCAATATAATAACATAAACACACCCACACACACACTCACAAATGTTTTTCTAATGCTAATTACCTTTTCTTTTGGTCTGTCTCATTTTAGGTAAGTTTACAGAATACATTTGTGCCTCCTATACATAATTTTAATTAGTAAGTATAAAGCGGGGACTCATTATGCTAAGCACTCTGCACAAGCCACAACTTAACATAATTTTTGACACCGCTACACAAGCACGACGGACACGCGCACGACCTGAGTACGTGAGTGGGCACAGAAATACACCGGAAGCAGACCGACTCAACACACTCGAAAATGAAGTCGCAAATTTTATAGAGCGGCCCCAAATAGCAGCAGCTGGCACCTGCCGCACCATAGTATGCTACACTTTTCTGTTGGTTTTTGATGCACAGCATAAACGTGCTTTTAAGAGTTGGAAAAAAAGAAAGCACAAACATAGAGTAGAGAGAAGACTTTATAGTTATAGTTGTCAGTGTTTAACTTAATTATGACATGCACATGGTCTGATGATGCTCATAAAGCACAGGCGACTGAACGGGTGAGTGAGTGTTTGTGCTCTATCGCCCGAAAGAAAGCAACACATGAGTGGCTGCCAGGCTCACAGGCTCACAGGCTCATACACTCGGCATCATGAAGTCTTGGCCTTTCACTCGGCGTCGTTGTTGGTTATTTATTATTTTTTTATTGTAAATTTTGGTCATATGCAGTTAATTTTCCGTTACTAAATAAACTGTTTATGGCATTTTCGCCAAAAACTTTCGAGCACACGCCTGCTATCATAAGCAGTACTACTACCACTGCCACCACCCTCCAACAACATACAACCATACCCACACATTGTTGGTTGCTCATTGTAGTCGCTTCAGATGAGGCACACGTCGAATGGCGACGTTGAGGAATTTCTGTGTTGCTGTTGTTGATGTATATCATAAATTTATGAGGTTTTTATGCTAGCGCTGGAAAATCGACTTAATTTTTACGCGTCCTCTCTGACAGGCTTTTAATTGCTATTTTTCGCATAATACTCATTTGATGTTTACCTAAAAGTATGCTCGGAAATGCTTTTACTTGGGCTTGCATAAATGCCCCATAAGCATTTAAGCTTAAATTTAAGTTTAAAGTTAGCTCATGTCTCTTATGGAGACCGCTTCGGCTTATAAGTATGCAGCAATTTTTCTCCACAAGCTTAAGACGCTGTTATAAAAAATCTCAACTAAATGCTTAACATGAGCTCGAAAATATTGTATATAAACTTTTCTGTTACCTGAAATATTTATTTTGTATTGACGTCATTTCACATCGACAAATGCCAACGGAAGCAAATGAGTTCGACTGACTGACTGGCTGACTGCCTACTGAATAGCTGACTGAGCGCTTGAATGAATGCCAGGTTGTTCTCTGTCCCGCCTATTCAACTTACTTCTCTCCACACACATTAATTAATATTTACATTTGTACGGTACAACTTTAGTCGCTTTTGTTGCTGACGCTAAAAGCCATGAACACAAAAAAGAAAAAAAAAATCACCCATTTTCACTTATGCTTATCCACGAAGTTGAGATTATCAGTGACTTTGATCTGACTTTGCGTAAATTAAGCATAGTAAAGAACGCGTAAACTGAATATATATTTATTTATTTTATTTATTTTTTTGTTTTTGTTTTTCTGCGGTATATATTTTGTTTACCTTTATTAAAATGAACACTTCTCCTGACTCTTTGCTTATAAATTAGCACATTGATTATGAAAAAATGTTCTCAATAGCTGGGAAGCTACCTTCTTCGATTAGGTCTGAGTACCGCCTAGATCTTCAACTCTTGCTCTGCACTGAAACTAATAGCAGTAGCTCAACCACCACAACTATAACATTTACTAGTGCCACTATTAATACCATCTACACCATTTCAACTGATACAACCAGCAGCTTTTGCTCTGGTGTGAACTATGACAATCGCCCCTTATCCCAATGTCTCGATGACACTGCAACTCCAACGCTCAGTACTGCTGCCAAAAGATTGTTGGGTGACCAAAAACAAAAAAGAGCAAGACGAAAAATGATAAGCCCATGTCACCCATTGCTAGCTCTAAACGGGCGAGCGGCAACTTCCCACTCGCTCCCGACCACAAGTCAACAGGCAAACACTAGCAACAGGTTTGACATTCTTGACATGGACATTCCCAGTGATAGCGATGATGCAGAATTAACAAGAAATGTAGACGTAGATCATACTAACCCCTCTACAGACTAACATCATCATGAACCAAATGATATTGATGGTGAGACCGCCCAATACTCAGAAATTAATACAAATACTGATAACCAACCCAAGGGTTCCCTGAAGCCACCGCAATAGTTGCCCACAGTAGTAATGTAAATAATCTTTTCGAAATCATTGCGGAGGTCGTTAATCGGGATAACGTCATCGTTAAAGCCAATCAATGGAAAACGGTTAGAATCTTCCCTAAAGATAGTGACACGTACAGAGCTATTGTTAGCCGAATGGACGAAATTGGTATGGAAATTCACACATATCAAATGCAGATGGAAAAGTCTCATATAATTGTAGTTAGAGGTCTACATCATAGCACTCTACGAGGTTCTTCACATTCATAACCAGAGATCAAGGATCTATAAAGACGAAAAACTTCATATGTTTTTCATTAATATCAAGCCTCGTGTCAAAATAAGTGAAGTATATGAAATTAAGACCCTTTGCCGCCAAAAAGTGAGGATTGAAAGGATGCGAAAATCCACGGAAATTGCGCAATGTCTTCTCTGCCAGGTATACGGCCCCACAGCCAAATACTGCCGACGTCATCCCAATTGGGCCAGGTGTGGCGAAGATCACCGCACTACACAATGCACACATCCTATGGATGCACCACCTACATCTATTCACTGTTCAGTTGTCACATGGCCAGCTATAAAGGCTGCCAATGGTATCAGGAGTTTCTTCGTCGATCAATGAGGCCTGCAAAAAAGATGGAAAAGTCTAACAGAACGGGTCCTCTTCCCACAAATCCCAACGTGACTAACGCCAACCCTGCCACTCACGCCCTGGATCCACAGCAGTTTCCACCTCTGCAGTCGGGAAGCCGTAACAGGGCTAAAAGAGCAGAAATACAACAAGAACAGCAGCGCAACTAACTCAACAGCAGCGGCAAACCGTACCGCTGCAACCGTCTTTCAGTTCTGGAGGCAACAGTGGTGTCTCTTATGCTGCAGCATCTAAAAGCAACCCTGCTCATCGACGACTATTTAACCAACAACCGCAACAGTTACTGGGGAAACATGAATTGAATAAGCAGCTACATTTACCAAATCTCCAGTCATTATTGCAACAGCAGCAAATACAATTCCAGCAATGGCAACAGCAGCTACAAGAACAGCAGCAACAGCAGTTCCTTTTTTGGCTACAGCGTCAGCAGCAGGAACAGCAACAGCAAAACAAGTAGGCCAACCAACGCTTAGAAAAATCTTGAACAAATTGTGCTTGAAATGGCCTATAAAGCAATGGGCTGGGGATAGATCTAATCTCCAGTTGCAAAACAACGCTTCAGCCTTGCAATGAATCCACTAAAGGCAACGGAATTTCAGGAAAGGCTAAAGAAGTTGAGCTCAGGAGCTCAGGATTAAACGAGGTCATGCCGTAAAAATATACGGACATACCTTATATCCTGCCTCAAGCCATCACGCAATAATCATGTCAGTGGGGGAGCGGCGGTATTGGTGAGAAGTTCGCTTCGCCAGTTCGCACAAATGGTCATTGAGACACACAGCATCCAAATGTCTTCAGTAAAGGTAGCTACAGGCCTGGGTGACATGGAGTTCAAAGCCATTTACTGCCCCCCAAGGAACAGGATCGAAGAAAGGCACTTCATTGATATCCTCCGTCCTTGCGGACAACGGTATCTGGTTGGTGGTGATTGGAATGCGCGTCACTGGCTTTGGGGAGACATGTACAACTCACCTAGGGGGCGAGAGCTAGCAGAAGCCATTTCTGCTACTGGGGCTAATATCCTTGCTACGGGATCACCAACCAGATATCCATATGTACCCAGTCACACTCCTACCTGAATAGACTTCGCAGTGCATCATGGAATACCAAATTCTCGAGCAAGTATAAGAAAGAGCTGGGATCTAGACTCCGACCATCATTGGTTATATGCCCTGGTCATTAGTATAGGGACAGATGGTGTTAATGCCAGTCCAAGTCCTTAACTGGTAACTAAGCGCACTGACCTGCTCGCCTTTAGGCAATACCTCGAGAACGCGATTCAATTTTATGCAACACGGGACTCTGGGGAAGATATTGAGGCGGCTGTAGATATCCTCACAGAAAACATTCACATGGCTGCTGCTGCTTCAACGCCTCTTGAACAGTCGTCAGGGACCATTAGCTATGGTATCGTTCTCAAGAGGGAGGCCAGTGAGCTCTTGGCAACAAAAAAGAGACTGCGAAGACGAGCAATCCGATCTCAAGATCCCTGGGACCGAATTTTATGGAACCGGGCAGCCAAACAGCTACGAAAACTCTTAAAGGATCTTAGAGGCAGTTTCTTTGAGCGGAAGTTGGCTTCCATGGATTATACCGTGGATGCCAACTATTCGCTCTGGAAATGCACTCAGTCCCTTAAGAGAAAGCCGTTTAGGCAGGTGCCTGTTCGTTGTCCTGGAGGTAATCTTGCTAGGAGTGAGGAACAATAGGCCAATGCGTTTGCACGTCACTTGGAAGCTAGATTCACACCTTACGACTTCGCTACAATAGAGCAGATCAGAGGGACTAACGACAGTCTACAGACACCTCTGCAAATGTCGCTACCCATTAGACCAGCCAGGGCTGAGGGCATCGACAGGGTGTGCCATGCCACGTTGAAGGCCCTACCATCTAAGGCGATCCTCTACATAGCGTTGATTTTTAATGCTATACTAAGGGTGCAGTTCTTCCCAAAGCGGTGGAAGATAGCAGCAGTCCTGATGATCCATAATCCTGGAAAACCGGAAGTTGACCCTTAGTTATATCTACCAATAAGCCTCCTCTGCTCCCTATCTAAGGTATGGGAGAGTTTTATTGCCAATCGTCTTGGTATAATCATCAGGGAGCTCTGTATCTTACCGGATCATCAATTTGGCTTTCGGGTGGGACACAGCACCGTGGAGCAAGTTCACAGATTGGTGGAGCACATTCTACAGGCCTTTGATAACCTTGAATACTGCAATGCTGTTTTCATTGACATACTCCTGAGTAAAATCAAAATGCTTCTGCCAGCGCCTTACTACGGTATCCTACGCTCATAACAGGAAGGACGGGAGTTTATGGTCAGGGTCAGGAACACCTATTCGGTCCCATGCCTCATGAGAGCTGGAGTTATAGTGTTCTTGGACCGCTGCTCTATTCGATGTACACGGCCGATCTACCCTGCCCTAGCAAGAATCATATGCAGGATCCCACGAAGGCTCTTCTTGCGACCTACGCGGACGATATCGCAGTCCTCTACAGTTCCAAGTCAGGCTCTGAGGCAGCAGATGGACTCCAGTTGTATCTGGACACGCTGGCAGCTTGGTGCAGGAGGTGGAATCTAAAGGTCAACCCGCAGAAGACTACCAACCCCTGCTTCACCCTAAAAGCACTATCCGACCGCATCCCGTCTATACAGCTGGAGGGAGTGACCCTGGAGCAGCCGTTGCATTCAAAATACCTTGGCATCACACTGGATAAACGCCTCACGTTTGGGCCATACTTGAAAGCTACGGTCAAAAAGTGTGGCCGAAGTATGCAACAATTGCGGTCAACAGAAGAAGCACCATGTCTCTCAGAGCAAAAAGACCAGTTTACGTGCACTGTATATCGTCGATCTGGCTATATGGTGTGCAGATCTGAGGCATCGCCGCCAAATTAAACTATAAACGCATCCGGGTACTGCAGAACCGAACCTTACGGCAAATAACGTTCTGCCCCTGATACGTTCGCGGCTCTCCACTCCACCGAGAGCTCAATCTGCATACTGTAGAGCAGCAGATCGGAAGGCACACTAGTAGATACAGTGATAGGCTGATCAGGCACTGCAGTACGCTCGCGAGAGGACTACTACCCGCCAGGCCTTTAAGCCGAATAAAACGACTGGGATTTGCCAAGACGGTTGGCCAACTCTGAGGCACTTCTCAGCCAGACTATAAGTCGTCGTGCAAAATACATGAGGTTTGTCTCCACTTAAATTATGATAAATGTGTTGTTAGGGTACTATATTTTGCATGTACGGGTTCAACGATTACTTTTTTTAATATAAAAAAATAAAAAAAACGAAGTTGAGACAACGGTTTGAAGTCACCGCAAACGAATAATATGAAATCGAAGTAAGAGGGAAAAGTGTCAAATTGAGACGACCTCGGTAAATATACAGGCTTGTCCCTCATTTAAATGCAAATGTCGGCTGGGTACCGTTAGCTTTTTTCATTTCTTCTTTACACCTGCCTGCCACTGTATATGATGCCAAGTAATATGTACAAGTTACACAAATACCCACGAACATTAAAACATTAAAATTAAAATATACTCACATACAAAATTCAAAGTTGTATAGCTTGACTGAGGGCACTGTTGGTCTTCAAAGCGTTCGCACCCCCTATATGTATGCTTCAAAAAGAGAATTTATGCAGCAAACGCTCAACGCTCCCCACGGCACCAGCCACAACCGCAACCACAACGCGTGAGAATAATTCAAGGTGATAGCTTAATTGAAATATGCTTTTAGGCGTTTCATTTCATTCATTCATTCATTCATTCCAGGTGGTCCTCAGCTTTTCTTCGTATGATTTTTCGTAATGTTATGCAAAGAGATTTTGTCGTTGCCTACCTTGAGGCGCTACTTTTGTTTTATCATTGAATTTTAATTGCGTTCAATTTCAACATTAACTTCACTTGACTTTAACGTACTCATAATAAGTAAATTAAAAATACTTGATGTTTTCCTTCATCTACTTCGTTGTCGCCTTTGGCACTTAAAGGACACTTCTCTGTATTTACAAATATGTGCATTAAAGTTATAAGCTCTTCTTTTTTATAAGTATGCATCTAAGTGTGACGTGTTGCACGTGACGTAACAGAGCCGCCTTTCTGACAGTCATCAACGCAAAGTTGCCGACTGTTGGTACTGATACACGTACATTTATATTTTTATTTTGCTATTTGCACATCGTACAAGAGAAATTTATGCACATACTCAGTGTAGTGAGTACCGCCAGCCGAGTGCCTTTTGAAGCATACCCTCATGTCATGCGTCTTGCAGCTGAGCTGAGACGAGCTTAAACGTCATTGACTTCTCTGTTTGCTCTCTTTCGTATCATTTGTCCCCCATTCAACCATTCATGTACTTCGTTACCAAGTTTTTGTTCTTTTTTTGCGTCAGAAATTATTAAAAGAAATACCATTTTGCCATTTCGCTGCCACTTGGAAGTTGCAAAGGGGCAGACTTCAGCCTGCTCGTGCTTCTGATTCTGCAGTTGCGTAGACTGCTCCCTAAGTGCATTTTGGCATCATATATCAAAGCATGGTAAATGAAAAGCGACAGCTTGGAATGCAATTTATAAATTACAAACATTTTTAGCAGCGGTATAGAGGGTACGAGAAAAGGATATCAGAAAGAAGTATCTAAAACGAGAGTAGCTGCATAAATATTTGATTGCGTGTGTTCCAAAACGAGCATCTCTGTTTTATTGGCTTTGTTCATTTTGTAGAAAGGCTAATACTATACACACACTCACACTTTATTAGCGAAATTACATTTAAATTTTTATAAAATTGTCATTTGCACGCACTTGAAATGAGAGCCGTAAAAACAAAAAACGCAGAAAGTGTACTCGGAAATCCACCGGCGGCAATGGCAATGATGACAATGAAAAGCCTTTACGACCTTGGCAGACTAGCACGCAAGCAAGTGGTAGACAGAACCCAAACAAGGCTGTGCATTAAGACAAAGACATCGTCCTTTAAGCAATTCAGCAAACACAGAAAGCCAAAGCAGGAAAGCAGTAAAATGGCATGAGGTACGACACCTTACGAAGAACGAGCAACTCTTAACGCACATTTTCATTTATAAATTATTAATTGGACTTGGTGTGTTCTAGGAGGGCAGTAGCACTGAGAAATTGAGAAGTCACAGTCGAAGTCAAAGAGGAGTCTAAACGGCAGGCGCGCACAAAACCACACATCAACATTTGGAAGAGAATGCTTTTGGGAGTTTAGACGGCGCGCAAGTTCCGTGCTTGATGTGTGTGTGTGCCGAAGTAGATGGGCCAGAGAAATGCATTTCGTATGGCATTAAATAATAAGAACCAAATTACGTCTTAAATTAAAAATAAAAGAAAGAACACGCCGAAAACATAAAGTCCCGCTTAAACACATACTCTTATAACAAATCATATTGGCTAGAAGAAGGGAGTAGTAGTGTGTGTATTATTCTTGGTATTTCTTTCTGCTTATGCATAGCCCTATTGTGATTTTTAAAATGTGAGGAAAATAAGCAGAAAATCTTTTTGCCTTATTTTTATATTAGTTTTATTTTTTTATTTTTTGAAAGTAGAAAGAAAGTAGTGAAAAAGTTCAGTGTGTGCAAACTAAGATAGGAAGGCAAACAATGATATGCAGAAGTTCTCGCAAGAAAGCATACAACTCGCAGCGCTGTGGTGCGTAGTGCAGATGAGTCGACTCGAAACGATTTAAGTATATAAATAAGTAAGCAAAAGCTTGTCGCTTAAGATTACTGCCTGTAAATGTAAAGAAAAAAATAAATCGTACAGGACATATATTGGCTTGTCGAGTCATCCCGACTGGCAGTCTACTTGCCTGACGCACTTACTTATTTATTCATAGCAAGGATAATGGAAGTAGCAAGGAAATGGGAAGTAGTATATAAGCAAGCTATTTTACTCACTGCCTGTCTTGCTAATGTATCCAAAATCAGCTCACCGCAACACGCAGTATAAAGGAATTGTTATGAGATGTGATAGCGTGAAATGCGTGTAATTTTAATAATTGATACTATTCTTATGTGTAGACTATATTCGTGCTTTTGAATGTAATTTGCCAGACAAATAATTCAGATAGCACTTGAGGAAGGAAGCACATATTGCCATAATTTTATGTTTTATTATTTTAAATGTTCAAATAAATTTCGACAGGTAATTTGGTAACTTTGAAGTTCTATTCAGAAGCAATGGTCAAATTCATTTTATGCACGAATCTTCCTCCAGTAATGATTCGAATGCAACACATTCCTATCAAACTCGCTCTTTTTAAATTTATACAACCAACTGGGACAATTTATGCTAATACAATTCATGAGCCACAATTGTTGGGATTTTAAAAGATATATATATATATATAATTATATATACATATAATTTTTTTTTAATGTGAACTCAGTAGGTTAAATTTTACAAGCGTGACGTTCACATACAATCAAATATTGTAACCCTCACATACAGTAATGAAACATCATCACGCATACAATCAAACATAGTAATCGGCTCGGCCAAGAAGCCATATGAAATCGTTCGCTTCCCACATACAGATCATTTACTCGTCGACTGATTAGCCTGTTGGAAGTGTAGTACGACTGTTGCCCCAGGGGGAGGGCGGACAAAAATTGAATTTTTCAATTTACCTGCAGTCGAATCTCCTGTGAGTGGAAAAAAAAAGCCCGTGTTACATTAGAAGCTCGTGAGTGTTATCACACCCACATATGGTTTTTTCTATAGTCTGTATTTGCTGTAATGTTTAAAAATAACGTACAATAAAATGTTGGTATGGCTTATCTTTCATTCGTGATGCGGAATAGGTGATCTATTGGGTGTAACCCTTTTGCCTGCTGTTGTATAGCAGGTTGATTTTTAGTTGATTTACATGGTTCTCCAAATGAGGTATGTGTATTTTGAACCAAAGATGTATATCAAATGACGCTTGAAGGCTGTGAACCCGACATTTTCGAAAAATATAATAAGTAAATAAATGATTTAATTAATAACTAAATATATCAAATTTAAAAAAAATTTGTACATAATTATGTGACGTTGACGCAAAGTTTAAGATTACGGTATTACCAAAGGTTTTAGATTTTAAACTTTTAACCATAACTTACCGGTTTTGCTTCCTTCTTTGTACACCCAATATAAAAATTAAGCAACGCAATGTGAGATCTTACGAAGAAGAGTTGTTAAACCACAAACAGCCCTCAACTCATTTGTGCTTATATTTTAATTAAGAACGAACTCACATAAAGCACTTCAGTGACACAGATCTATATACGGAAACAGATATAAATGCCAATCTATGTACAGAAAACAGCAGGCAGGCAAGCTTTCACGCACGTGTCCTTGCCAATGACAAGGGAAATTTAACAACTTACGAGTTAAATTTTCCAAAAAGTAGTAAGTTGTATATGTATGAAACAAGAGCAATATCGTCAACAACAATAAAAACAATAATGCCAACAAAAGGAAAGATAAAAAAGAAATGGCAATTTGAAATGCTGTTTTAGGGGTAATCAGTGGACTAGACAAGGCGAGAGATAGAGAGAGCAAACGAAAGCTGAGTACTCAGAATTAGTAGCTACACGGCATGGTAACAGGCACTGCCAAAGGACATGCAAGTATTTGGTGGATTGGGAAATAGGGCAGGAAAGAAGTAACCCTTTCGTTGATTTAAAAATCTAATTGCATGGAAGTTGTTAGAATGAACTACGTTGTTGGCTGTTCTACCACAGGCAATGAAATTTTGTATCCGTATACATATTTCATTATGAAGTTGTATGGGGAAATCGTTTTCCGTCGTTTTTCAGCAGCTTACTCTGACTGTTAAATTAAAACATAAATATATAAAAATGTTTCAAACATTTATAAATTGAGCCCGAACAAAGTTGAATTGTATTGTGCCACGCGTACGCAACCACTTTTGGCAACATCGTGTACCATTCCAACGTCGACTACGACTAAGGACCTCGTTCTAAGAGAGGAAACGAGATTGATGTTTGTTTTTATTAAAAATGTGTGCTGGCGAGTCTCGCTGTTGAAAGGGAATCTATTGAATTTGAATCTTGGTAGTATGTTGTTTCCTGTTTTGGAGCTTGTGTCAAAGAAATTAAGCTGATTTTGACGTTATTCTCGTTCTCTTCGCGTACTGCTCTTATTTGTCCCCGGCTTTTGAAAACGTATCTATTTCATTAGCGTAAAATCCTTATTTTAACTTTGAGACTACCACCCTAAGACATTATTTTTTCATTTGACTGTCTTTGGTCCGTGGGACCGAAAATAAAGTTAAAAAATAAATATAGTCTCAATGAAATGTGATCAAATGTAGTTTTAATGCAATTTTTTGAAACATTCGAAACAAAAATGCGGCTTATCTTTACACATATTACAATTATTACATATTACAGCCGGCTAAACGGAAAGTACAGTAAATTCGGGGCCGGGCTTAACGTACTCAACCTATAATAAAAAAAGCGACACATATTATTATTTGGTATTTGATTTATTTAATAACTCAACGTTTATTTCCTGGCATTTCTTACTAAATTAACACAAAGTATAGAGATTAAATGTTTGCGTTGTATTTCTAGACGAAAGTAAACTGCTGCAGTCACTTACAAGACCCACCCTTACATCATGTTATTTACATATTTTCAAAAACTTGTCGTGTCTCGAATTCATAAAGCAACCACCCTCAAGCTCATCCACCACCCTCTGCATACTGATTCCACCTTTAAGATATGATAATTTGAATTTACCAAATTATAGAGGTTAATGAGCAGAGCATAGCACGTTTTGATTTAACAAACCATTATTTGGGCAAATTTTAGACTTTAGAATGATTTAATTTAAGAACAGCTATTGCATACTTTTTGGTGGGCACATCAATCGGTTTATTGCTTTGCGCTGCCACCGGGATTTTCTTATTATGTGTATTTGCTCTTCCAAGTTTATTTGCATTTTACTTGCCAGGGTCATAAAAAGTGACGCGCCTTAAAGTCAGGCGTCTGAGCTGTGCAAATACCAAAGGGCAATATAAAATACGAGATCTGCTGGTCTTTATGCCTAAAAGCATGCTTTGATCATAAAACTCATGTCAGCTACTAATAAAAGCAGGCTTTTTTTCATTGCTACTTGTTTGCCTTATCAGTCGTTGAGATTCATTCTGCTCATTCTTGTGGGAAATTATATCTTGACGCAAAGTCAGTCAACTATCAAAAGATGCTTGCCTCGTACTAAATCAACAACAACAAAAACAACAACAAAAATAGGAGCCTTCACACGAGACATGCCAAAAATAAATAAATTCTAAATTAATACAAATTTCTTCAAGGCAAGCAAATACAAATACACACTAACCATAAAAGAGATATTGACAGACAGACAGACTGAAAGACGGACTGAGTTAAGATCAAAGTTAAACTTTTTTCCAACCTTCGCATTGGGCGATGTTCGGTGAATTGGTGTGTGTGCGTCTACGTTTTACTGCTGTATATACCCATGCATTACAATTTAAACACTAAGTATACAAGCACATATTCTCACTCACGCAATCCAGACGTCATTGCGAAAGCAATAAATGAATAGCTTAGCAAATGAATAAATAAAAATTTTTGCTTTGAAATTCAAATATCAAAAGTTGGCATGACATTGTGTTTATGACATTTGGTTTGGTTTAGTTTATAGAGTGTAAGTGCATTCGTAGGTATTATATGAATATGTACGCTCTCATGTCCTTTTCGGGATGAAGGTGTCGTCGAAGCAGAAAACAGACATCAAACTGCCGTAAAAACTAATTTTCATTTGAACATTCATGACAAGAAGTTCAAATTGTATGCAATACACGTGAGTCGGTTTTTAGCACATTTAAAAAAGCTTTATTTTTTTATTTTTTTTTACGGTAATACTTTCAATACCGGTTCTTCGTATCTTCGCAATAATAAAAAAATTGTCTAATGTAATACGGCTACGCATACTGCCTTAATTATTTTTTTATATGCGATAACCTATAGTATAAAGGATGCACTGCAATTAGAAATCTATAGAGCTTTTGCAACAGGCCTTAGGTTAAGTTGTTCGTTCAAGAACTCCTGATTGTAGCAGGTAAAATTGAGACCTATAGCATAATATTTAAATAAAGGTTGACTACAGCTGTATACTTACAATGAAATAAACCTTTACCCCTTAACAGCTTCTTTCAAGGCAAATAAGAAATTTTACTAAAAAATGTTATCATAACAAGCAGCCTTTATAAACGAATTATAAATTTTTTAATTTTTATTTTATTTTTTTAAATTAATGTATAACATTAAAAACGTCGAAGTCAACAACCAAATGTTACAACTCACCGCTGCGTAGACTGCAATCAATCGTGAGAGCGCCATAGCAAGCAGCATGATTAACTTTTTTGTTACATCCATTGTGCCGATGAATGCAGAACTTATACAATTAAAGGAAAAAACGAACTCTCCAACGTCCGAAATCTCAGTACCTTTGACAACGCAGTTCATAGAAAGCTTCCAAGTATATAAGCGATCGATACCAAAATCTTCTGTATAGGCATTATTTACAATGACTGCAAATATCGAAACTTACTAAATCATGGCTGTTCAAACTGGTTGTCTACTACTCACATATGTTTCTTAAATTAGTTAGCTTTACTACACTCTAGAATGTAGAATTGCAAATTTTCAATTAGTGTCATAAACGACGGTTTATTTTATTTTGGATGATTCAATCCTTCTCCCTGTCAGAGTAAGTTTACTTTGTTTTTGGAGGAGAGAGCAAGTTGAGCCATCCTGTAATTCCACCTTCGCAACCGAAGGTGTTCAGAGAAATCACAATATGTTGTTATTGTAATGTAATTATGCACCACATCAAAAACATGAGCTAGTGGTGCATATTTTTTGTCCCCTTCCTACCTTACTTAACGTCAATATATTTTAATAAAAACTTTATGGTTGGTGGTATTGTTTTCTAGATATGCGTTATGTATATATACTGATGGTACTTAAATTTAACTTTAAAAATCCACTGTTTGCTCAGCTAAGTTGTGGAATGAGAGAAAGAAAGGAAACACCACATAACAACAACAACAAAAAATTAAGTAAAAAAATAAAAATAAAAAGTAAAAAAATAGCTGCTTCATCGCATTGTCTCAAAAAAAAAAATGAAATAGTCATGAGCGCGCTATGGTCATCATATTGAATTGTAGAAATCTAAAGCGTTAAGAGAATTGTGATAATGCATATGTATTTAAATAAATGGTATTCAAGTACTTTTCACTGTCGTTATTGTGGTTGCGGGTCGCTGGTCAACCACTAATACGCTAGTTAATGATAAAAGGTTACACTCGGGCGACGTGTCACATAGAATTCATTTTTACAAGTATTGCCTTCATAAATATTTAAATGGTAAATTCTAGTGTTCTAATAGTCTCATACAAATTTTAAACATATACAATCGATAATAACAACTAAAACTATATAACAAAAATCAAAATAGTATTCTCCGATTTCGTAGACTTCTCAAAACTGTTTTCTTGTACCACATTAATCTCTTTAAATCAAAGTCTCTATTGCAAGCACAAAGAACAGCTGCTTAAAAATACGTCGCACAAAGCGTTCAAAGAGCCTTAATTCAATTTCCTGAAGTCTCTTGTAGCATACTTTTTGGTGCAACAGCATGTCGCGTCAAAACGCAAATTTAATGTGATTTTCCACATTTAAACATTGCAGTGCATACGAAAATGTATTTGCACACACACTCACTCACAAACGCTCGACGGCGGTACGAGTTCGTTCGCATGCAGCACACGATTTTCCAATTGAACTCACACAGCCATACACGTGTGTGTGTAGATATAGTTGCAGAGTTGGGAAAATACACATACATATATATTATACACACACACAAACCGTTGAGGAACATGAGCACAAACATTGCTGCGATGCAGTCGTGCATTCAATTGATTCGTCGTCGCCTCAGCTCGTTTTCGAAATCATTTCGAGTTAATAATAAATGGAGCATCATCAGACATCAAACAGCATTTCGAGTTTGTGAGTGTGTGTGTGTGCATCAGGATCTCGCCCTTGGCATGAGCTTGAATGTGAATCAGTATCTGCGTATGTGCGACCTAAAAGCTGTTGAATGATTTTTGACGCAATTTGTTTTGTTGTTGCTGATAGTAATGAATGTGCACGTCATCGAAACATATCAATTAAAATACGTGCTGAGATTCACAAAAACCATTTGCAATTGAACACGTTATTGTTGTTCTTGTTATTTGCTGGTTTATTTGTTTTCTTTTGTGTATTTGTGTTGCCTTCTTTTGGGGCACATGAGGAACAAGTGGATTCATGTGTTTTTTTTCTGAATATATTTGTGGTAGTCTTCTTTTAGCCAGCTTACAATTGTCAGTTGTTCATCTGAACTTGATTTGACTTCACTAGATTCAACGCGACTCGACTCATTAATCAATCAGGCCAACACTCTTTTCACGAGCTGCAAACAAATTGTAGTAGCTCTTTTCTAGTGAAGAAATAAAAAAAAAATATATATATATATATATATTGTACATATATATATATAATCATCATATACATTATATATCACATTTATCATGTTAAATGAATTTAATATATCTGACACTACGCAACGGCAGGAATAGTCGTTTCCATTAGAAAAGCTGAAGATGAGAAATATGATGATGGCGATGGCACACACAAAACTGTCAAATCAATTGACAGATGCCGGTTACATTGACTGTCATGTTGACATACCAAAGTAAAAAGTATCTTAGCAACGCTTAGAGAGACTCACTCATGTGGGAGGACATGCGTGTTCAAGGTGAATGTGAATGTTTTATGTCAATAGTATACTGAGCCACCCACACATACCCACACAGGGTATACGCTCTGTCTCGCCTGCTAGACTGCTCTTTAGATGGTACCTGCGTCGGTCTGCCTCTCTGTCGTGCTGTCGCTCAGAATGTCACTCTATGAGTTATATTTTTTGCGTACCTTTTTAAACATTTTCACAGTTGAATGATTATTTCATATTTTCTACAAAATTTATTAGTAAAGAAACTGGAAGTAGTGTGTTTGTCCCCAGAAGTATGCTATGTAAATACAAGTTAATAAAAATCAATAATTCTTTAAAAAAAATGGGTTCGCAAAGTGAAAATATAGCTGGTTGTATTGGTAGAACAGCTTTTGCTTAATTACTTATACTGTTTTGCTAATTGACTTTCCATATAAGATATATCTTCACAAAAATTATATGGAAAGGAGTAAAAGTTAATAAAAGACAATTGGTCAAAAGTAAATACCGAAAATTATGTACAATCGCACATACATTTTAGGCTTATTGATTTGTAACCTACTTTCATGGGCGTTCAACAAAGGCATGCGCCTCTTATGTGCACTCAACCAAGATATGGGCGTAGAAAGACACAACCAAAAAAAAAAAAAGGTGAAAGAGAGGCAAAGCAAACCTAATATGCTAATAAATTACAAAACTAATGTTTGTCTGACGCTTAATTTACGTTTTGGTATGTGTTTTGTGTGATGGGTGGCAGGCCCTACACAAAATACTACCGACGCCTAATTAATGGCAAACCTTTAAGAGAAAATAATCAACCACAAACATGTACACAAAAAATAAATATATAAATAAAAGAAAAGAAAAAAATTTGAACAATGGTACTAATTTCAGTTAAGCTGCACCTTTTTGTTTTTTGTAAAACGCACAGACAACCAAACCCGCAAAAACAGCTCAACTTCGGGTACAACCTGTTCTGCCTATCATGGCGGACGTCAACCTCACCCGTAACCAATACACCGAATTGCGTGTAAACCAAATATCTTAGCCACCCGTAGTGCCTCTCATTATGGGCATTAAAATAGCGTTAAATGTATGGCGGAAGCACGTCGACGGACACAATGTTTTTAATGTATATTCTTTTGTTTCAGCTTTGCATATTTTCTAAAATTATTTTGTTCAATTTTGTTCCTTTTCGAATTGCCTAAAATTTAGATAATTACACGCGATTAATTATTAAAATAATAGCTTGCGGCTTTGGTGCTCCACTTGTTATTTTTTTCTTTTCTTTTTTTTGTTTTGTTTTGTTTTGTGAATGTGCCTTTGCTATTTTTCCGCTCAAAGTAGAAAATCTAACAAATATATTATTCTCAACGACGCGAATGTCGTTTCCATTATGCATGAATATAAATACAGCAAAATTAAATTTACATAATTTATGACTTACTCAGCTCCATTTGACGGCGATGGGGATATATTAGTTAGTAGTGACGGCATTGCATAATTTTAGGCTTTACTAGGTTTATTGTGGCAAATGAATTATCAAAAAGGTAGAAATAGAGTCAAAAATTATTATGACTGTGTATTGAGAGTGAGTTACATTATCATTATTAATTTATTTGCATTTTAAGTAGTTCTGACAGTCTGTAGTATCAAAATATATAATGCACGTACATTTTATGACTGACTGAATGAATAACAGTTTGTGAAGAAGGCAAGATAAACGTGTGGGCAGATTGAACATCGACCCATTTCATGCCTAATATTTAGAAGTAGCATTAACAATAAATGTGGGCTGTCTAATGAAGAATTTAGTATGTTTTAATTTTTTCACTTCTTTTCAGTTTTTTTCCATCTTAAATTTTGTAGTATTAGTAAAGGTAACTCCCATTCGAACTCACCTAACACATGACTGAGTAGCAATAACTGCAATCAGGAAGCCGTTTTATTGTACACCACTATAGTACCATGTTTGCTTGCATAGCTTTGTGTATAAATAGCCCCTTACACAATACAAGAGTAACTTCCTGACATATATCCTTCACTGGGTTGTTGTTTATTCGTACTGAGTAGCGAAAAATATGTTTTCGCCCGCAGTAGTTTCAGTAAACTTTTGATTAAGCTGCAGTTTGTTATAGAAAAAGATAGATTTCTACTCATATTTCCGCTTTCGCTCTCCCCCTCTCACAATCTTACGCCCATCACTACACTCTTCCTATTATTTTCTTATACGTTACTTCTCAGAAGTATGCTAGACTCTTTTGTTTCACAAGTTTTGTGTTTGTTACTGATTTTTTCCACCATATTTGCTTCATCGTCATGTATACTTTCTTTTTTGTATTCCCCATCAAATAGTGAGTGTATCACTACATGCCTCAGGCAGTAGCCAAAGCGAACAAGGACGATAGAGTATATTGTAAGAGATTTGGCAGTTTCCTGAATGGTACTCCTTGCTGTCTGCTTTGGAAGTAATCCTTCTTTTTCGGTTTTTTCCATTTATGTTTTCTCTTTACGAATGAAAATAGAAATATTTCACGTATATTAGACTTCATAGTTGCTAAAGTTTTGTTGAATGGAAAATAATGGAACATTTTTTATAGAGGTTTATAAAACTTTTTCCGTTGAAGTTATTCAATAAGCAAACATAAAGTATTAGTTTTTTATCAAAAGAATGTACGGGTGTATAGGCAGGGCAGTAAACACACACCATCTTTCTAAAAGCATCATAAAAAAGCTTTTTTCATTGAATAGTGGACAAACACTATGAACAAGCGTAGAGCTCGTTTGGCTGTTCATTCGTAGAACAACAAAGCCCTAAAACGTACTTTTAATTGCATTTCTGTTCTAGCACCATTTTGTTAGTGGCATTGGTTGGGCACTGGAGTTAAGGCGGAGAAAGCAAAAAACTAAAACAAGCAACAAAAAAGGATAAAAGCAGTACGAGGAATGGCACACAAGGACAAAATTTGAAAGAATTGGTTTCGGTTTTTGGTGAGACTATAACTAGGTTTTCTTAATTTTGTGGTTCAATATGGACGAGTCACGAACAAACTGAGTAGGGAGTCGAGAGTCAAGTTGAGTTGAGTTGAGTTGATTTGAGTTGAATTGAGTTGAGTAGAGAGTCAAGTTGCGGCGCCGCTAGCTGAGAGTTCAGTGTATCCGACTATGACAGCACTCACACTAATTGCATAGATACGCAGATACACAATTCGTGCATGTAATGTGGCGCTTCTGGCTTAAAAACAAAAACAATCCGCCATTGGAAGCCACCACGAAAATGACCTCGTTCGTTTCGAAATGTCTTTGCTGGCGGTTGAGTGTCGTGCTGCTTGGAGCATCATGGTCATAAACTAGCACACTTTATGGTCTATGCGCCCTACGAAGCACTTTTCATTGTATAAGCGTAGGCGTCAGTCGTTGTCGTAGTCGCCGTCATTGTCGCAGTCGTCGTCGCCGTCGCCGTCAGTAGAGTACGATGAGACACGTTAGTCCTCACCAACGATGTACATATGGCTAAGGGAAGTATGTATTGTTGGCTGACCGAATTAGTGCCAAGTCGACTCGTAAAATCCTGTGAAAGTCGCTAATATTTACGGTTTGATGGTATTTTCTTCTGCTAAATGTGTAGCTAAAGCTTGTTTCGTAAAGCAAATGTGGCACAACTTTGCTATTGGCGCCTAACATTATGCAATAGAAATTATAAAAACGAGTCTAAGTTGAAAACACTTTAGCAGTTGCGATCAAATGGAACATAGACAAAGTATTTTAATGAATTTAATTTTGTCTTTAGTTTTAATGCTCTGCAAGTTTTTGTCAAAGTGATCGTAAAAAGTGAATCCTTTTCGGCTTGGTTATTCTATTTTTTAGAAATTTTGACTTCTTTTAATAAGCATTTATATAATTTTTATACTAGAACAATTTATCTGTCCAAAATCATATGTTTAATGTGTATTCAGGAATGAATTTTTTATATACAAATATTTCATAGAAAACAAAATACTTTACCTCGTTGGAAAGTTACCACATTTTATTGTTAAATGTTCATGCATACTTTTCGGCAAAGATTTAATTAACATTTTGTAATTTAAAAGCATCAAAAGTTGTGTACGCCTAACGCCGCCACCTCTATGCCTTCTTCTATGCTTTACTTATTCATTCATTCGTTTATTCATTCGTTGAGCTTCTCACAGGCGGCAAGCTGAAGAGCAAACTATACTTTTTGGCTTTTGGCAACATTTAAAATTCAAATTATGTACGCTAATTACGTAGAAACCTTTTAACGCCACCACTACAGATGCTGCTACATTCACTGCATACTTAGAGGCGCCGTACATACACAATAATTAGCATTTACTTGCGTTGCGATCTCGGTTGAAGGATGCCGTACAAAATTCGCGCTTTGTGTGCCATTTTGTTGGGGCTGCTATTGAAAATGTAATTTTAGTAATGAATGAAAGGCTTAGTTAAAATTGTACGACTTCAATGCATAGTGATGATGAGGATGTTAAGGATGGTTCCTGATAGTGTCTAAACTGAATAGACTGATCAGCAATTACATAATCATCATTCATCTGTATCATCATTATCAGAGTATTAATTAAGCGTTCTGGTTTGTTTTTTATTTTTTTGAAAATCCTGCCAGTCGACCGCAAATACTTGCTATATAAATTTGTACGAGTTCATTAGCCAAACCAACTCAATGCAATTCAACTCGAAGCGCACTTCAATCTTTCATTCAGTCATTCATCCACTCAGACACTATATGCAGTGATTGTGCGTGGTCAATATTTGCTTGCAATAATGCGCCACTGATTGCTGCTGTTCTTGTTTTTTGTGTTACTGTTGTTTTTGTTGTTGCCAGTGTGTATATGCAGTGATTTTGTTATGCACTCGATTCTCTGGAGGGGCAAAAAGAAAAAAAATCGACAACTCCGAAAACAACGTATATATATGTACACATATCAATGATGCGAATAAAGTCCCGTGATCCGCAGGCAACATCGAGACAAGGATGCAGTGGATTCAACCAGCAAGTATAAAGAAAAATCATAGCATACATCATGGCGCTTTTGTTGTGTGCACTCATATACGTTGAAAGGCGTATCTCAACAGTGTGCCCTGTTATTGATGTTGTTGCCATTGCTATTTGTGGTTTTTCTGATTTGATTTTTACCATGGCTTCCAAAAGCCGCAAGCAGCAAAGCGTTGCACTTAGTATGCAATTGTATAATATACTTTCGTTAGTCTCGCCCTCTTTCACGAACTCCCTTTTCTTCCTCTCGATTTTTAACAAATATTCGTGACTTTCAGAAATGAAAACAAAAAAAAATAGCAGCTAAATCTGACCATCACACACTTTAACACTTTTGTAGAATTTTCCAATTTATTACACACGTAAGCAGGCTTGGCAGCGTACATCAATCATTTATCAAGCAAGCATTTCCAACTGTATCTGAAGTCAACAATGGGGAGTCGACAGGACACGAGTGAGTTGCGTTGACTAAATGAACATTTTTGGTTAAACATTGGTTGAAATTTTGTGGCGTCATCATCAACATCAGCAGCAGCAGCAGCCATCATAGCTATGGTGGCGTCATCTACTCTCACAATTTACGTCATTGTTGTTGTTGTCGTCGCTGTCGCCGCCGCCTGTCCTCGATTTGTCCTCTGCATCGTGTTCCACTCTACATGTCAGCGACAGCAACAAAGTGTTGTTGTCATTGCTATTGTTGTTGTTTTTCCATGTGTTTTATATACAAAATCAACAAGAATTCAGTTCATCGACCACTTAATTTATCCTGCTGAGCTTTGAGTAAAGCGCATTTATGTGTTTTTGGCTTTTTCGTGTATTTCGTCCTCGTTCGTGTTTGGTGACGACGACAATAGCGATGGCAATGGCGTCAGCGGAGCCGGCTTGGTTTGTTGTTTGAGTTGGATATGCGTACTCTTGGTTGTCATGGGGCGTTCGTCGCGTCTGTCTTACTCAGCTTACATGTCTGTCACCCATACGCTTAATGCATTTGGCAAAACGATTTTTAGTAACTGAAAGCCTAAAAGTATGCGGCATACATAGAAATGCACTTAATCGTCGCGATAGGATATTATGTAAAACTGTTATTGTAAGTTTGCACAAAATATAGAACAGCTGATGAAACAAAACAAACAAATAAAAATAAAATAAAAATAGGTTCAATTAAAATTGGAAATAATAGGCATATACCCTGCACACACACAGGCTCATACACGAAACCATTTCATTTTCCATTTAGTAGATATTATAGTTTAGTGTCGAAAATTTGACATCAGCAAGCAGAAATTTTCGAAATGTTCCACGAAACTCGTGGCTTTTAGTTCTATGTGAAAAAACTGGGCGCACAACCCGTTACTGGCAATAGTAACGGGCCAATTGCACCACCAACAGCATGCAACACTCATGCAACTTGCTCATTCATTATGCATTAATGTAAATACGGTAAATGTTGTTCAATCATTAACATAATTGAATTACAAACAAGCATTGCCAACTTCTTTTTTTTTGGGCAGTCATTTTGCCATCGCCTGCCTGCCCGCTTACACGCGTCGACTGCCGCAATCCATTACCCACTTGCATCATGCTACGACCAGTTAAACGCAACCGATTTGATGATGTGTGGCATTTGGTTTTTGAATATTTTGTTAAGTGCGTCCTGCGAAATCCGTCCTCTCTTTTACTCTCCCTTCGTTCCCTTCTTTATGTGTTGTATAAATCGCGATTTTAATTACTTGCTTGACTAATGGATTGTGTGTGTAAACGCGCTTGTTTTGCGTTTATATTTGGCTTGTCTATAAAAAAATAAAATTCTTGGACAATTTTAGCACGTAAAATTAAATATTTTATACGTATATGTGTGCGCGCCATGCGTTGACAGCGTGAAAATTTAAAAAAAAAAAAAAAGGAAAAATGAAAAATTAATTGTCGGAAAAGGATCGTTATCGCTCGCCCTGTGCTGGCGTGTTTCCCACTCTCTTTATGCCTAATTTCCTCTCACCTTCCTCTCAACTCAACACTTTCGATATTATTGCATAGACGTCAATTTAATTTCAAAAGTTAAAAGCTTCAGTCATTTTCAATTGCCGCAAACTAATGGTTTACTATAAAATATTCATGTGACATACACGTACTTACTCAAACTCATACTCATACGCAGGCACAGAGGCACAACACTTACCATAACTGTATTGCACAACACAAAAAGTGATGAGCCAATAACAAGCAATAAAAGCAATAAAAACGACGACTTTGTTAACAAGAGGAAAACGAGGCAAAAGAAACCATTTTGTGGCAAATAAATTACAATTTTGTTTCTTTCTCTTCTGTCACTTCCTCAATCGTCGTCTTTCAATTTAACTTTGTACCAAGTGCGGAAAATAATCAATGAGATTGGTTTGTGACTGCTGGGCGGGTGAGCAGCTGGTGTGCGGTTAATTCATGTGTTATTGATTTATTAATGTAACTGGTTGTGTATGTGTGTTACACATGTGTATGTGGATATATGTAATCACAATCGTCCAAATGTGCTTTGTATAAGACTCAATTAGTAGCATTTTAATTTTATAAGTTTTTTTTCACTGTTTTTTTTCTGTTTTTCTTTATTAAAAAAAAAAAAAGAATAAGTCTGACAAACGTAGTCAACCCTCAGGTGATCAGTGTCAGTGTGAGTGTGCGTGGCTACACTTTTGACCGTATGGATTTTATGTTAAGAGGGTATATAAAGTTGAGCGTTGAGTGTTAACTGACCAACCAAATAACCAACCAACCAACAGAAAACAACAGCGACAGCTCCAAAATGAAGCTTTTCCTGCTTTTCTCTTTATTTCTTTATCAATCTGTTTGTGTGTGTTTGTGTCATGCTGCACGAACAAGTGAGATTTAAACTTAAATGATGCATGAAGCGTAACCGGATGTGGCCTACACTACACTACACTGCACCGCCATAATGCTCTAACGTACTGTGTTGTTGGTCATAAGGCAGACATGCATGCAGTCGAAAGGGCTGTTTGCACCAAAAGTGAATTTAAATGTTGTCGAAATTTTTTTTTGTAGTTATTTCTTTGCCAGTTTCTGTTAAAATGTAATGAGTAAAATGTAATGTTAATAACATAAGTAATAATATGAACCTGTTTTGAAATGCACTAATGTTAACTACTTTTAATGTAAAATCTGAAATGATCTTATTAATGTGCTTTCTCTTTTATACTGGCGCTTGAAGAATACGTACGTTGTATTCTTTCTTACCTAGCAAGTCAAATAGTTCTTCAACAGTTTCACTATTGAAATTGAATTTTACATTTTTTCATTGCTCTCATTTTACCTTCTCTTCTCATTTTAGATGAATCGTACTTTACAGCTCAAGCCAGCTGAAAGTGAAAGTCGCAGCGGTAAGTTTAAAATTCATATTTTTTATAATTGTACACAAAAAAAAAGTTATATACTTTTTCTAAAACAAACAACAGGAAATAAGAACTTTAAAAAAAAATGAAGTTCTTCGTCGTGAATGTGTTTTTCTTTTTGTATTTGCGATTGTCTGGCGTAATTAGTTTTCGTTGGTGTGTGTGTTTGTGATGTTACCAGAACAAATTTATTATTTTTTATTTACTTATTAATTTTTCTCATACAACTTAGCTTAGTGCGCTCATGTTCTTACAAACGAAGAACATTTTACCCAGTACTTCGAACTCATCAAACAACGAAAACATTCAAAGTATAACATTTTCACACTTTAAGCTTGGCAAATTACTTCGAATCGTATCGAAGTTTTCTTTTTTGTTCTGCTCTTCTCTTCTTCTATTTCGTTACATTCGATAAACTGTCAAAAGTGTCTGAAAATTTGACATTTGAAAAAAGTAGAAGAAACAATACAGCAGCAACGTTGAGCCAAGAGGAACGGTACACATGAAGTCGTGTTATAACATGCTGCTGTCAACGCCAAGCGTTGCCTGACTGCCTCCTGCCAGTTTGCCACATGCTGAGATACCTTCAGTTACGCCATATTGGTTTTACAATACACGCACACACTCACATACTTGTATATAAGGTTGATTGTCCTTTTTTCCCTGCCTGACTTTGTATTATTGAAAATTCATTCCAGAAAGTTTCGGTTGTTGAAAACTCTCGTTTGCAGGAACTCTCTACAGTTTATAATGGGACACACCCATACTAACAACTTTTCTATAATTTACATAATTTTTTAAGCGTGAATTGGGTCAACATCTGCGTTGATGTATAATAGTTGAAGCAGCAAGAGTCGGTATGCAATAATTTCCAATTTATTTGAGTATTTGAAATAAGAAGAAATAAATGGAAATAAAATAAAATAAAAAAAATACATGGAAAACAAAGAAACAATAACATTAAACATCTGATTTTTTGATGTCAAAGAGTAGTTCTGAAAGTGAAAAATTTGATTTATCTCCTCACAAAAAACTTCCTGAAGACTTTCCGTTATAACTTCGAAGTCTTCATTTGTAAAAGTCTGGATTTGCTCAACCATCAGTGGTATACAGTGGTATACAGTGCGCGACTTAAGGAGAATATTCTTCATCTACTATATTATACACATGCTGTGGTCTCCCTTTTGGAATATGGTATATCATCAATTCGACATAACATATATTTGATTTGGCTAGTACAGCACTAGTGAGACTGACGTATTGTATGTTGTAAATAAGCTGAACTGGTCCTACAAGATAAAAGAAAAAAAATCATACTAAGTAAATGTCACCTCGATGTCGATGTTGATCGCGTTGTCAGCATACACGAATGACCTTTAAACTTAGTCAAAGGACATGAATGTACTAATCGTTTCGTTGCTCTCCCTTTATTCATACAATTTTTCCTCTGTTCTTTTACTGTGACTTTTTTCTTTTCTACCACCAAAAGACGACAAACAACAGAAACAGAGTCAACGACGACTTTGCAGAGTATTTCATTTCATTTATATGTTGAGCGTCTTCAACTTTCTTTGGTGGGTGACATTTGAACACACACACATAATACACACCCGCTCTCGCACTATGCCGCAGTTGCAACAATTTAAACTTTTCTAATCCTCTGGGGATTGAACATCAGCTTGAACTTTTTAGCTCTGGCAGTAAGTCAGTCATTCATTCGTTCAGTCAATCATTGCGTCAGTCAGTCATTTGCTTATACCGAAGCAACGTCTATGACGCTGATGGCGAAGTCCGTCTTTCACACAAAAAACAGCATTGAATCAAGCAATCAAAATCGCTGCCATTTTGTTTGCGATTCTTGTGTGCTTGTAACTGTGTGTTTGTGTGGGTACGTGCTTATTATTGTTGTTGTCACAGCAACAATTTGAAAGAAATTAAAGCTTTCAAGTTTTAGCGGTTGCCTTTACTTAGCTGCTTCTTTTACTCTTATCACGAGTCAGGCATTTACATACACACCTACATAGAGTTAGTCTTTCGACTTTTGCCCGGCTTATGCGGCACTTTTGGAGACTTGAAAATTTTGCCTATCTTCGCACTGCCTTCTGGTTTTTTGACTTTTGGCTGCTGCTGCTGGACCCGACTTGTTTTAGCCATCTTTTTTGGCGACTTTTGACTTGTTGTTGTTGTCATCGTCTCAACCGAAAATGCAATTATTGCGACAACTTTAATTGCTCTGTGGTGTGCGCACAGATTTGATTAAGGCGCAAAAGTCACAAAAGTCCAAATCTGTGGGCAAACTAAGAATTTAGTTCGTTGATTATTTTAACTTATACAGTTTTGGTTAAAAGTTGTATTCTAAAGAAAAACTGTACTCTGTACTCTTCAATTTATTTAAAATTAAATGAAGCGTGAATACTTTACTTTACCCCTTTATACAACATTGGCTTGTCAAAAATCGGATAAATGCTTGACATTTGTGTTGAAAGATGAGAAAGACACCGACGTCGACAGACTGAAGCGAAAAAAAATATCTTGTTAGTTCATTAAATTTAAGTTAATAATGTGAAACGGAGAAGGTGAAACAAAAAAAGATGCAAGAATGAAAATGTCATCAGCGCTGGTGTGTTAGCAGCTACAAAATTGCATGATCCATGTGTATGAATCTGTGTGTATCAGAGTGTAAGTGTGGGTAACTTCTACAAACTAAAATGTAGCTTTATCTTCATCTTTGTCAGTCGTCGTCGGTTGTCGCTTGTCGGTTGACGGTCGTCATCATCTTCAAGTTAGACGTCATTGTCTTGGTCGGTCGCTCGTTGTCTGTTGACGACTTTCATTTCATTTACGAAAAATTTTCGTAGTTTCGTTTTTGTTGTGGCTTTGCTCTTGAGTGCATGTCATACGCATACACAAATACAATACGCACACATATTAATCTTGATATATGTATTTTCTCACACACAAAGAAAAAAAAAACAAAGACTCGTTTTCACAGCATCACTTCTATAAATGTGTAGACAGACTGACGACTACATTTATACTGTTTATTTTATTTTATTTTTTTATTTTTATTTTTTGGTTTCTCACTACAGTTCAACGTGTCTCAAACATATTTCATCATTATCAACATCATATTGTGTACAATTTAGCACAGAAAGACGGACATATACACACGTATACAGTAGCAAAAGTCGAGGCTTCGTAGCTTCATATTACAACACACCTTTCTTTACCTTTACCGATTTCATACCCATCTAACACTCGTGCTCGTTATAAGAATACCAACGAAAGTTTCACGCGTAATTTGTACTTGTCTAACACATAATGATGTCACGTAAATTGCATACGTAAGTTCGTTACGATTTTTAAATTGAGCGAGCGATGAACAACCAACGCACTATTAACGAGCAACGACTGATATAACGAATGTAAGTTTCTGCTTTGACATACAGGAAGCGTATGTGTGTGTGTAAGTGTAAGGAGTCAATTCGCTTGGCGGACTTAAGGACGAATTAATATAAAACGTTAGGTTGGTAACGAATTCCTTCATAATATGCCTTTCTCCTTTACAGACGTTCTTACATTTTGTTCATTCTACCCTACATATTGTAAAGATTATAACACTCTTAATAATGTCTATGTAAATACATAAACATATATCTTAGACTAATTCGCCTGTTGACATAGTTTTATTCATGTCTGTGTATTAAAATTAGTCTCTCAGTGCTATATCATACCATATAGACATTTCTTACTATTCTCAACACTCATCACAACCGTAGATACCCTATACAAAATAGCTAGCCATACAAAAGTCCAGATCATTTATAAAAAACCTTTTAATTTGTTGTTCTACAGAACACAAAATTTCAGCAGAGTCTTTACCTTCAAACAAATATTGGTGCGTGAATATTTCCGAACTGCCGTTGCCCGCCGGCCAATTTTCGGGATTTTAAAGTCACAATAGATAATACCATAAAAACTCAAAGTTCAATTCAATGGAACCCTGAAGAGTATTACAACTTCAACCTAGTCGACGTTAATACAAACATTTATTTTTATATCCCTAAGTTTTCTTCATCGGCGCAACGCTGACACACATAAATCTAGAAATCCTTACGCCATATTCTATATACACATCGTTCCCGTACCCTCATTCTTCTCTCCCTAAATACGCGGTCACATACATACGCACTCATGCACAGATTTATGTTTCTAACTACGCATTAATTTCCTACCTTATCCGAAAGGTTGTGTGTCTGACTGCCTGACTGGCTCGTGACTCTTTTCTTTTATGCTCAAGCTTTACTCTATCTACCCTCCTGCTGTTTTGTGCGCTCTACTACCACTGTTGTCGCCATCAGTAAATCATGTAGCAAGCACAGATTCTGATTTAGAGTCACACATTCACTCATTCACTGACTCTGTTGCTCGCCTGACGCCAGTCACGAAGATTCATTCATCATACTTATAAATATTCATTTCCTTCTTTGCCGTTTTGCTACCATGACTGCTGATTCCTTGGTTGCCTGCTGATCCTGCTGCTCCTGTTTCTAAACTATGTATGTGTTTGTGCGTTTATATTTATAGCTCGGGTGTGGCATGAAGAAAAGTGATTGTAAAAGATTTAAAATCAACTTCATAAAATTTCACATCACCTTTGATGATAAATTACATAAAATTAACAAAGCGCCGAATGTGCGTACGCCTCTACATAAGCGGAAAGTTAATTAAGCGGTGAAACGCGGTAGGCATGAAGAATACATAAATATATAAATAAATACAAAAATGTAATCATAAAGTACAGCTTGAAAAGCGCTTAATAATAAGTAATAAGTCAATATTTGACGGTGGGAAATTTCCATGATCTCAATTAAAGCAATTTAAATACACTTCATGTTTAGCAAAACAGAGAAAAAACTGAATAGCACCACTCACAGGGCAACATTTCAACTGTTTGCCTGTCAAACAGACAACGTCACTTAAACCCACATCATTTGAAGTCGATTGTTTTGCTTGGTTTGATCCCTAAAAAGCCAAAAAAAAAATATAATTTGATGCCCGTATATAATTTTGGACCTTTTTTCGTAACAAAAGTGTATTTTTACTGACTCATCATGAAGTTATCAGTATACAACACAACGTAACACAAACATGCCAAAACAGTTGACGTCTAAGTGAACTTAGTTGTCTTAAGCCTAATACAGGGTATCAGCCAGTAGTGGTGTGGTATAGTGGTGTATGCCACCCACCAAATACTTTTCCCTATGCTGGCGTTTATTGACAATTGTTTTGCTCGTCGCCTGATTATTATAAACAACAACAGCATGCACGCATGCCCTCATCAAATTGAGAAGCAATGAAGTATGAAACAGTAGTAGCAAAATACCGAAAACAACAACAATAAAGACTAGTAATGAGAAAAAAATAACTTGGCTGAAGTAATACCTATAATGCCAATGGAAACTTTTCTCATTTGTTCTGATCCGCACTATACTAGTCAGCTGTATTCTACACACTCCAGACCAGAGCTCAACCCAACTCGGCGCGGATGAACAATAACGTTGGAAGGGCTAGATAAGATGAGATGAGATTCGTTACTACAATATGAGATACTTTTGTTTCTTTCTTTCGTTTCTTTTTACATGGTTACCTTTTGGCGCATTTAAATTTAACAAATAAAAACACGTCGGCAAAAGAGTAATCGAAACTTTTTCCACCAATTATTGCACATTATTTGTTTATTATAGTTTACTTTTAGGCTCATGTAAGTTTATATTAGCTAGAATAATAGCACATCTACGTGAAACACAATCAATAAATATAAAAATATTGCGTCAAAGAAAATTTAGCGGCAATTTATGTTATTTCTCTTCAAACTGACACAAAAGATATTTTCATTTATTAGTGTCTCCCTTTTTTTGTGTCACCTCATTGCGGCGGATAAGTATACTCCAATATTTCGACATGTGCGGTTGATTAAACTTATACACAATATGTATGGCAATAATTTAGTAGAATACGAGTATATGTGGGAGAGCAATGCCATAAAAGCCAAATTCAATTGAATTTGAAATGAATTGAAGTCAAAGTCATATCACAAATGCGAATTTGTACATTGCAATCATTCATTGTGGGATGCTGATGAAGATGATGATGATGCTGGTGCGCGCAACGTAGGCAGGCAGCAGCAAAAGTTGGCGATGATGTTATTTGATGATTGGGCTCTGGCAACGTCAAATTTCACCTACCTTTGAACTTATTTCTTATTCATTTTTGTGGAGCTATGCAATTTGCAACATTGCGAAATGTGATTCCAGATGGAGCCAGTCATGCCATAAAGATGAAATAATAACAATAAAATGGCAGCAACAAAACTAATAAGTCCCACAGCAACAACAGCGGCTCTGTGCAATGCCAGTTCAATGACAAGCTGCTACTGATGCTGCTGCTGAAAGGTAGACTATAATTTTCTATATATTTTTCTCTCATTTCTTGCTATCACGAAAATTAAAAAGCATAAAGTCGCCAACGTTATTGAATACCAACCATTGATCCCTTTAAGCAAACAATAGATGAAACTTTTGATTTGCGTTTATTCGTTTTTCCTTTTTTCGATTGCCTGCTTTTCGGTGCCAACGCTTAATCCCAGGCAACAAACAATGGCATGGCAGTAAGATGAATGGGTCACAGTGCGAAAAATAATCAAAGAGTGAAAAAATAGTAGGTATACGAAGACCGTTCCGTATTTTGGTATTTAGAAGCGCACATGAATGTGAATGCGCCTAAAGAACCAACAAATGCCTTAATCAGCTTAAATTCACACTTTTTCGTACGTTGTATTCCATTGATTGGAGGGGTGGCAATTTGGGAATTGTCGTCATTGTCTTGCTTCATTCTTCATCATTGCCTTTATCAAAGACTTCGTTAAGCAGCAGCCAAACTTAAAGCTAAAGTATGTAAGAAGCCGAGGAAGTCGTAGCATACTTTTTTTGGATTGTGTATATATGAGTATAGGCTTTTATTATTCTGACCTTTTTCTTTTAGTCTGCTCTGCTTGAAAACAGATAGACAAAAAAAGAAAAACATTTATTGTGTACACGAAACAGAAACCATACGGAAATCGATTTTTCTGACACAAAAACGCATACATTCAAAAAGGGCACATTAGCGCCTAAAAATGTTCTACTGTGGAGGAAAATAGAAAAATATAGAGTGGAAGTGAGAGAGAGAGAAAGAAAAGAGGGCCAACAAATAAATTCCAAATAAACAATAATTGTGTGTTATTTTCCCTTCTATTTACGCATTCTTTCCTGTACTGTTATTCTCTTTAGCTGCCCCAAAGTAGGCAATAGGCAGTGTCTATTCTATATACAAAAATGTATGCCTTTATATAGACGCTATGCACAATATGCGCACAGCTTAGTTGCGCATTAAGAATAAACAGGCTGCAAAATGTGTTTTAATGTTTTTAAATTTGCCTTTGACTTTGTGAGTCCGAAATATTTAAGCATACTTTTGGGTTGCTGTGCCTGCCTGCTGCTACGCATCATTTTTCTTAATTTTTTATTTTTTTTTACCATTTTACTTAGCCGCCTAGACGCTTTTCCTCTTTTGATTCTTTTACAAGTGAGCAAAGCCTGTCAATTGGCAGAAATTGTTAGATATACTTTTCGGTGCTGTTGTTATTCCCCAGTAACGAGGCTGACGCGCTTCAGACCGATGTTGTATGTGAGGAAGAACGTTTTGCGTTGTCGGTGCTTTGGCATAAAGTGATTTGTTATGTTGTGTTGGGAACGGAAACACACAATTTTGTGTAGAGTTTTTGCTTACTTTTGTCAAAGCTTGCAGATACAAGGTCACCATCATACTCATCCCTGCATCAAACGTTCTTGTAGCGGCAAATGTCTTCATAAGCGTTTCAATTGTCGCGTAAATAAATAACAAACATCAGAGAGCTATGGTTGGAAACGAAAGCGCTTGCGTTCGCTGTGGTTGTTTCTGTTTAGACCTTAAAGTGTGAAGTTTGAAGGAAAAATGTTTCTTTAAACTATTCATCGGATTTAGCAATATGCCTTTGACTTTTCTTTTATGTTGCTGAGCAGTTTAGCCGCCTTTGTCTGCTAAAATAGAAAAGAGACTTAGCGCTATTTACGACTGGTTGTATTGTCACTGCTGGTGCCCACAGAAAATTTTAACAAAAGCTGGCGTCATCGTCGGCTGTTTTTCGTTCGAGTTAATTCCATTCACTCAATTCAATGGCAAATCCCACTGCAACTATTAAGCTTGAGTAACCCACTTTGTATATATACTTCTTTTAGTTATATGCGCCTTTCCGTCGGCTGTTTGTCTACATGTTACCATTTTCATTTGCTGATATTATCCGCACCGAAAATTTTAGCATGTCTGCTTACTTCGTAGGTTCATTATAAACCACGAAAGGCATAAATGATGGCAATCATCGATCGACTTGTCTACTTATTTATTTTTTTGTTTTTGTTTACTTATTTGTTTATCGTTTACCATTGGCCAGGCAATGTCTTTTGTATGCACAAAAAAATTGACAGAGTAAAAATATTTTCTGAATTTAATGAAGACGCCCCAGACAAACAACACACAATGCCCTGTACCGTCCTACCGGATATCCGCGCTTGTCAAATATTACGGTATTCCTACTCTTTTATTTTTCTACTCGTAGGGATGGTGTTCGAAAGCAATCAATAGAAATAATTACGCTTGTATAAAGAAATAATATTTCTGTTTGTCTGCAATTATTGTTCAAAATGTAGACGTTCATCATTTTGTGGGTCTATTTTTTACGACATTTTTATTGCACTCTGTTTACGTTTGCGTCTGTGTGTATATGTGACTGCCATTTTCTAATTGAATTTTGTGTTAATAACAAGGAAAGGCAGGCACCAGTTTGATTGCCCCATTCTGTTTCTTACTCATTCATCAACTCAATCATCCACTTCTGACTCGTCCTTCATGACGGTATGAGTAATGCAAATGATTGTAATTATTTCTTTTGCTGATAAGTATCGCAACATTATATTGCACTATTCCGGCCGCCATTGTTTTTATTGTTGTTGCACTATTGTTGCATTTTATTGTGATTGTTACAATTGTTTTTGTTTTTGTTACTGCGCCATGAGCCAGGGCTTGATTGTAATCTTAATTGCACTCGGAGTGCATTGCATTGCTGTACTTAATAACAATGGACGAAAGCCCTTTACATTACTAAAACTTAATTTGTTTGAAATGTTAATGATGATGACGATGATGATGGTCAAGCACTTGAAATTTTATGTTTAAATATTTAAATTTTGCTCGTGAGTGTTGCCAATTTTTTTTCCTTTTCTCTTTATCGGTCAAATGTTAATGCTCTAAAGCAGCCACAATCATAATTTTTGTATGCCACACACACGCGATATCGCATTTTACAAATCAGTCAATTGTTAAGTGCGCTGCTTCTGCCTCATATACTTAAGAAATCTTGATAATGTAATAGCGAAATCTCATAAAAACTAAAGACATGATGTCCTTCCAAGAAAGAAAGAAATCCAGAAAGCGTGAAAGCAACAGCAGCAGATGACGTCCACGATAACGGCAACGATAGCACCACAGTAAAAGCTCTACTAGCGCTTCATTAAAAAAGCAAGGAAAGCTGGCAACAAAAATAGCAGCAGGACACTTTGGCCTCTTATTCTATCGGTGTTTGTGTATGGTGTTGTTAATTTACGTAAAATCAATAGAAATAGCGTAAGGGACATTAGGATGGCGTATAGTGGTGGCAAAACAAAATTGTGTCACATTGAGTCATGCCACGCTCAACAGACCACAGAGTAACCTAACGCCCGAACGAACGAACAAGTGAACGAGAGACTGACTGAGTGCATAAAACTTAACGATGTGCACGTAATGCAAAAACACTGCTATATACTTTTAGGCATTGCACACAAACACAAACAAATGAAAAGAGTGGGAAATAAGTTGGCGTAGAAATGCATTGCAACGCTTAATAATCACGAACAGTTATGATTGCATCATTATCATTTTCATGTTATTGCATTTTAAATGGCATGGAACGTCAAGAGGAAAAGTTCGCCTTTCAATTTAATGTTAATACCAGCATACAAAAGTGTGTGGCATACTTCACGGCTCATTAACTTTGTGTCGTAGAGCTTTTGTTTGGCGAATATTTTACGCTGCTAAGAAACATTTTGTTAAATGATTCTTAAAAAGAAAATAGAATTCAAGAATATTTATTCAAAAAAATCGTACCGCATTTAAGGCGTCGTTGATTTATTTTGTTGTTTAGCATAATTGATGAACGCACGTGCCTGGGGTTTCTGTTTTTATATTTTTTGTATATAACAAAAGAAAAATCAGAATTTTTTATTAACTGAGCTGTGCTTGAGCTTGCCTGTTTAAATTTTAGTCTGAGGCAATAAGGTCTAATAAGACCAGACTAATCATACATTTAAAATAGCTGCTGGTGCTCTTGTTATTGCTTATGAAGAAGGATAAGGATAATATAGCCGATGTTGCTGTTTATAATTCTATGACTTCTTCTTCCACAACTTGTGCACTTTCGTTGACTACTTATGGTACGTTGCTTGAACATTGCTCCGTAGTTGTACATCATATTCATCATCATCGTCAACGTAGAGGTCAATCACAGGACACACCCAGCATTGTTATGCTTATTTAAAACTAACTTAAATCTGCTGCACCCAAACACACACATACAATGATATACAACTACACATAAACAAGAGACTAGTAGACAAACTATGCGTTGCATACAATCTATAAAGAATGACTATACGTCCAAGTATCTATACAATGAACTAAGCAGTCAACCGTACAACTATCTGTAGTAGATACTTCAGTGTCTTTGTCCTATCGCAGCTATTCATGGCTTATGTCCAGTGGTTTGACTGGCTGCCTTGCCTGACTGACTGGCTATCTTGCCTGACTGCCTGCATGCATTTGGCTTAACAAACAAGAATTTTGTTGTCTTCACGCAACAGAAGCAGTAACAAAAACACAACAACAACAAATATCAACATCATGAGGATCATGTTGGTGAAAGAAAAAATAAAAACAAAATCGGTTGTGAAGAAGACAAATAAACGAGACAAAAAAGAATCCTTTTTTTTCTCTTATTTTCTAGCTTTGGTCAGTCGTCAGGCTTTATCTACATCGATCCTTTTTTGTTCGGTGGCTTATTGCTGTTCCATGCGCTACTCATAGTCCCAACTAATATGCTATGCTTAAAGAGTACATATTGGACTTCAAGCGCTGCATAACATGAACTGGAACATAGTCCTGGTCGTCCTTGTTGTTGGTTTCTGTTGTTATGTTTATGTCTATGTGTTGTTATTGCTGTTGCTGTTGTTTGAGAGCACGTCAAGCGGCAGCAGCGGTAATAGTAGTTGCAACAAGCCTTCACTAAACTGACCGTCCTAGTCATATTTTTGTATGCCTTCTTGGCACGCCTACACATCATGGTCGATGATGATGATGATGATGATGTGCATGATGATATTCCATTGTCTATTGTATTTAGAGTTGAGTTGTGTGCGAATTTAAAAAAGAAGGTACTATGCTTTCGTCATAGGCAACATCATCATCACCAGCGTTTAACGTAGAAATTCATTTTGAAGGTTATCTTCTGTTTTTCATATTTCTATAGCATGCTTTTTGGTGTTGCTCTTACTTCGTACAGCCAGTGCGAAACTTTGCCTGTTATTGAAGGCTTAAATTGGTGCTGCTGGTAGTAACCTGACTGTCTACTGGAAAAAACAAACAATTCGCCATGAAAAAAATGTATATACATATTGACAACAGAGTCGAGCTACAACTGAATTTACACTTCGCTGATGTTAATTTAAGCTTCTCTGTCTGCCTATCTCTCTGGCCATGGACAAGTGCAAAGTGCAAATTTACTTTGCTCAAATTGTGTTGTGTTGTGTCGGTTGTGTGCTGAAAATTTTTGACTTTACTTCTGCTTTGCTTGCATTGTTGTCGTAAATAAAACAAAGACCAAATATTGCCTTTTAATTAGGAACACTTTTCGACGGAGCATACTTTTAGGCTTCGTAAACAGAACATTGGGAAAAACTATAATTTCAAATAAATTTAAAGAAATATCATTACAGAGAATTGTAAAGTGAAATTAAATTGCAACAGGCAGAGACACAAAAAAACAGCCAAAAGTTGTTGTCAGTTTAACGAGCTACTCTGCAATTATTTTACATCAAAGGGAGATAGAGGAACGAGAAAAGGATAATGTTACAGAAGAACGCAAAACAAGGCATCACAAAGCAATGCCATCGTTCGTAATGCAATTTGAAAATGTATTAAGGAAATGCTCGCTTTTCGAGTTGTTAAAGTTGTCGAGTTGTATTGTTGTTGTCTTCGTTGTTGTTTGTTTGGCTGCTTGCGTTTACTTGCTTCCTTGCATTGTTTTGACGTCATTATAATTGAAGTAGAGTTTTTGTTCTCCAATAATGAGCATGATTGTTAAATGACTAAAAGCAGACGATAACAGACTGTGGCATTCTGACAGTGAGATAAAGGGAATCATATTCAAAAAGAAAGTGGATACCTACATTTATACACTAATATACAATATAAAGAGATTAAGTAACGACTTGCCGGTGTTGTGTATATTTTTATGACAACAAAATGCCATTAGTCCACAAACCGCATCTTCCCCGTACTGTTCCAGCACATTATTTAACTTGGTGCTCTGCTGCCCGGCAATGTCATATAAAAGTCAAAATTTCGCTGCGTTTTTATGTGAAAATGCGCTACTAAAATAAACATTTTCTTTTTTCAATAAAAATTAATTTGATATACGAGCAGCGCGTATCACATTGCGCACAGATTCAATGCAGTGTTGGTGGTCCGCGTAGTAAGAGCGTCGCATGTTTAATAACCTTTTCTATGCTTAAACGCAAAAATAAGAGGTTATTAAAAATATCAACAGCTCTACAACATTAAGCTAGAGGCAGGACGATACAGCCAGAAAGCGAGGCATTCAGGCAGTCTAGCAGCGTCGTAAACTGACATTTTCATAACGCTTTAAGTCGACGGCTAGCGAACTAACAAAGTTCAGATCAGTGCTGAACAAAACCAAAACAAACACAAAGTGCAAAGCATAGTCGCAGGCTTCGCGGACTAAAGTCGAAGCTTATTGGGCTTGGGGTGCGATGGCTGTATTAAGTAGCACAGACACAGACACAATGCAATTTTAACGTCATTAAGGGCAAAGTTATTAAGCAACAATAGCAATAGCGCCGTTAACCGAGTCGAAGACAAGAAAAACACACCATACATGTGTTATATTTTAGTTAAGAGCAGCCATTCCTTTTGAGTGGCCTTAGCCACAGCAGTATTAATATCAATGAATACCAACGGTCCCCATATTATCATATAGCCACATCTATACCTAATGGTGTTGGTAAATGTTTAAGTTACTAATTACAAGTATTTATGTAGATACAACACACACAAAGACATACATAATATTGCCAATCCCTGCTATATGCCTTTGTTTCTATACTATGATCATTTCGACATCGCTTGTTTGCTTATTTCTCTTTCATTTGTGTTCATGTCAATTAATTGTCGCCTTGCTGTGTATGTGCGTATGTGGTCGTTAAAAATGAGCACACATTTTTAATTATCATACTAAATTTTTAACTGTCAGTCAATCTGACGTCGCCGTTACTCGCGCCTTTTGTCGAACGTAATTAAAATCATCCTTGTTCAACGGATATCATTTTTGTGTCGTCCATTAAACTGATGATTTTATTGCAATTTGAGTTGGTTTACGACTTTGGTTTTATGCCACTGAAAATTTTCCAAAACGTTGATGTTTGAGTTGTTCGTATGAATTTTTTTTTAAATTAAATAGATTGATTTTAATGAAAATTGAAAAGAAAAATTATTATAGGATACTAAGCGATAAATGTCGTAAATTTATTTGACGTAGAAGAATAATTTATTTTCCTAAGCAACGAAAAATATTATATTTTATATTATAGCATACTTTTCAATTTAAACTCAAGGCTTCTTTCAACGAGTGCATTTAAAATGGAAATTTTTAATAATATAATTTCGTATTATAAATCACAAAGAAAGTGATATTCCAAAAATAAAAAGGGCTGGAAAAATACACCTGTATTTACGCGCCCGTGCTTTAAAAAGATTAAAATAGCCTCGCAAAAAGAAATTAGAAAACTTCGTTCTTTCATACTTTAGCCACTGCATCGGATCGAGTTTTATTAGCTACATTAAAAATACATAGGATGTCCTTAAAGGATGTGAGCGTATTTATTGTGCGGACTTTCTCGCTTGCATGTTGTGCACGCACACATACCCACAAACACGCGGAGCATACGCAATGGAGTGCATTGTATTGCAGAAGTTGTGAAATAAATTTTTAAAATTTAAAGTTTTTTCTCTTTTTTTTTTTCTTGTGATACTTTTACTGTATCTTTTTACAGTTCGCTTCCGCTCACGTACTGAGAGGAAAAGAAATGCTAGTTATGAGCTGGGTAATAATTGTGCTTAAGAGAATTATGCACGTACAATTGAATAAAAAGTGCAAAGCAATAAAAACAGGATATATTACATCAGGATAATACTATAATAAGCACGCTATAGCTTTACTTTCTTTACTATTTAAAGTTGCGCCTTAAACTATGCAACAGTGCAAATTCAAATTAACTTTCAATTGCCGGACAAAGCATTTGCTCGAACGCAGAGCACACGCCAGGGCATGGAGTTCAGACGAAAGAACCGCACACAATCAAAACTAATTTGCATAAATGTTGCCAAAGCACAGCTACAGGCGCACCGCACCGCACAAAGACAGAGTGAAGCCAAAGCGCGCCCAAAACTATGCAATAAACAGTTGCAAGCAGGCGAAAGCAGACGCAAATTTGTGAACGGACAAAAAGTCTAAATTAATAAGTTTGCCACAACTAACCAACCGACCGAACGACAGTAAGCATAGAAGACAGGGACAAAATAAATTACCATGCCAACCAAACCAAGTAAGCGCTAGCTTTAACGGAGATTGTGCGACAAGAGTGACTGACGGAACAAGTCAGAGGCGAGACACGTCGAGTTGTGGCGATGCGAAGCGAGAGGAGACGAGTCATTGCAAATAGCCTCCCCTTGCGTTCTGTGCCACTATGTATGTATGTGTCTGCAACTGATGGACGATTATGCGCGTCTGTATAAATAAAGGATATGCAAAAAGGGCATTCTGCTGGCACTGGCCTGATGTGTTTGCCTGACTGCTTGCCTGCCTGTGTGCCTCGTCATGTCAAACAGGGCGCTGGGTCAAAGTGCGGCGTCAAAAGACATCAATAATTCCTGAGTGTGCAGATGAGCGAAAGAAAAATACAAGTGGACAAATCCTGATCCACAAAAAAATTTTATATGTTCTCATTGATTTTTTTTCTGCCTCTTTTAGTCATACATTTTTGTTTATTTTCGCACCCTAGAGCCATATATTATCCAATTGCATATACCTCAACAGTATTGACAAAAAAGTGCGAGCTTTTCACAACTAATTGAATATTTAAAAATGCCAAACCACATTTTAAAATTTATTACCAAACCATTCTCCTCGCTCACCCAACCTCATCGAATAAAATGTCACTTAATTGCAATTTAGTAAATTGTTTTCCATGTTGTATAACAGTGCTGTGAACAAGCAATCAACGAGTGTCTACCCCAAAAGTGCTGTGGGACGCAATGCGGCAAGCAGGCCGACAGTCAGGCAGGACACTTACGGCGCATGCATTCAACCAAAAAACCGAGGCTAGCCAACTCGCGCATATTGAAACCATAAATTTTGCGGTGATTTATCTTAATTTAAATGTTGTTGCAACAATGCAAGCGATTCGTCGCTTTTGTTTGAATATAACAAAGCAACTAAAAGTATGCAACATTTTCTGTTTCTCCCCTCTTGCTTTTCGTTATTTTTCTGTTGTCATTATTGTTGTTGACGGTGTTGCTCACTCGGGCTTTTGTGTTGTGAAAAATCAATTAAAAATTCATCAAATAATTAACAAAAGCATCACACAGCATGCGAAATTTAATAGCATCACACATTTAGGCGCATGCAGACATAGACAGACAGAGGCAATTTACTTACAGGCAAGACGAGCAGGCAAACCAGAGAACAGCAACAAATGTGGCTCTTGGGAGAGCTTAACTCAGTCCTGAGTTCTATGTACATGTGAGACGTAATTTCATTTTGTTTCGCTTCGCTGACTGAATAGCTAACAGGCTGGCAGGCTGACTGCCTGGGCTCCTTCGCATATGCAATGTAAAAACAAATTAAATTCAATTTAGTTGGCAGAAAATTTCGCGCTCTACGAAGAAGAAGGTGCAATTTTGATGGATTGCTTGCCTCGTTGGGTGACTGGCTGATTTTTTGCTTACTTAATGGAAACTTTCAAGTATGCTGACAAGGACGAACATTTCTGCTGCCGCCTTAACTTATGCTGTAGAAAATTTTGTGTGCACATGTGTGTTGAAGTTTTACGTAAACAGCTGCATTTAAAGTTTTGTTCACTTCACTTTGTTTTTCCTTTTTTCAGTTATTGCTTTCATACTCTTCTCGTAGCTGCTATGCGACATACAAATAATTGCATAACTTTTGGCGAACTAACCATTAGAAATCATAAGCGAAAAGTCTCTTAAAATTGTGCTGCCAGCAAAATAATTATAGACCCGTGAATAAATATAAAATTAAAATAAGAGAGACATAAAAACAAAAACATGAAATAAAAAAGAATGTGATCAGCTTAAAAAAAATACAGACATCACACACTCGAATGCATTCACTTAGAGAGAAACACAAATAAAAATCACTTGAGGCATGGCAATAAGGAGGAAAAAACTAACCCGACAAAATCACAAATTTCCGGATTTTTAATGAACGCTTTTGAGGAGATAAGCAAGGGAGTCAAAACACAGCCATAACCGCAGCCGTAGCTGAGGTCATAGCCAAAGCAATGACATGTCATCATATTTTTGCTTTCTGCTTACCTACAAAACCTACACCTTTATCGCTTTATGTGGCCCACACTGGCAACAACGTGGTTGGTTTTAAGCCGTAACATACAACGTTACAAAACTTACTTTTGTAACCCTTTTATGCCCCAACCAGCACTTCAATAGCTTGCTGGCATGGAGTTTTTATTGCCACTCAGTTTTTTTGTTGGTTGCCGGTTGGCTTTTTAGTAATTTATACTCGTATAAAGGCGTCATGTCGGCAACACCTACAATTTTTGGCCATTTGAAACATGAAATCATGAAATTTATACATTATTTTACGTTGTGTATATGTGTATTCGTGTTGAGTCTAACAAATGTCCATAAGCAAACTAACTTTTTGGCGCACACGAAAATTTAACAAAGCAAAAATAAATAAGTAAATAAAAAATAAAAGAAAAGAATGAAAGCACATAGCATAATTTAGGGCGAAGTATGTTAGGGACATTTCGTTGGGAGTTAAAAGAGAAAAATATGACAAATGACAGTCAATCATTGCCGTCAGACATGAACGATGAGCGCTCCAGTACTGGGTGCAATATGGTTGAAGGTGTGGTGGAGAGTGGTTGCTATATGTGTTAGAAAGCGCATTTTAGTTTTTAAATTGATCAATTTCAGATGTTTGTAAGCGAATAAAGAATGAGCAGAAATATTGTGAGAATTGACGCTTATTTTTCTATAGAAAAAACTGAACTTTCAGCTTTTATTGGAAAATCAATTTAATTTTATTTTTTAACAGAGCAAAGATAATAAAATAGTCATGTACTTTTGCACTTTAGTTAAATTAAGTTTTTTAATACAGTACTTTTTTTGCACTGCTATAAACTTGGTTTTCTCAAGGTGTTTTTATGCTCTCTCAATGTCTTTTTATATCGCACGCTGGCTTTTCTACGTTTAGACTGCTAAGTGCAATAAGCATTGAATTACAAACAATCGCACTGAAAATAAATACAAAAAACTTATAGCTCCAAAAATAAAAGTGTCAAAGTGAAAAAAATATAAAGAAGAAATTTTTTTATATTAAATTTTGTCAACAGCTTCACACGCACGCAGTCATTTGAGTCTCTATTTGACTTTGAGTCTTCTACAGAAATTCTAGCACTTTGTGTCTTATTGCAAAGGCACATACAATAAGAAAATGCAAAAAAGCAAAAGTGAAGTCAAACTTTTGCCTTATTTTCGTTTATTATATTCAATAAAATTTTTTGTAGCGCGACAGAAAGTTTTTGTGTACAATGTGCTGCTGTCTTTTTGTCTTTGATAGTACTCAAGTTTGTATGGTACGAAATATCTCAGATTGCAATCAGTTTATGGCAAAAGTTGCGAGTTTTTTAAAAATGTTCTCTGCTCTACGGTCTACAATAGTAATTGATAAGCCAAGTTGAAGAATGCAAGGCTAAAAACAAAAGATGCCCATAAAAACTTTGCCAGAAATGCGTGTTATGGCAAATATTTTTTAGTAAAGATATTTGTTTTTATAATGCTAGAATTTTGTATTTGAAAGTTTTCAGAAATGAAAAACAAAATTTTTAGTAACACAGAATTCCATTCATATAAATTCTCATAAAGTCCGCCCTCTCGGACTTTAATAATTATAATAAAGAGTCAATGGCCTCAATGGATTGGACTGTAATATCAATATTAGGTAATTTGGTTTAATATGTTATGTAATTTACCTAATACTGATAACCAAAAACATCTTTCTTAAATTAAAAAATAAGTCCTATGTCATACTGCTAGCCTACCTACATTATTGCACTAAAAATAGTAGCAAACACAGAAATGGAACGGCCGCAAATGTAAACTTAGTTAAAAAATGCGAAGCTGCGCTTGGCAAACCAAATTCATAACATTAGTCGAGGTTTGCAATCCGTAGCGACCTTTTTTTCAAGATTATTCAAGATTCATTTATTTTTCTAGAAGGAAATATTTGTTTTCCAAAAAAGACACGTTTTATCTAACACGCTTACATTTTCATTGAATTTATTGTATTATATAATATACATACGCTTATATTTTTTAAATCGACTATCTTCGAATCGAATAGAGCCCAATCTTCTTCCACAGTTTACACCGCCATATTATTCAAAGTGCTAAGTAAATATTAATTCATTTAATGGCTTTCACTTATCGTCAACAATCACCCCATTTTCGAAACTTTTTCTTTTTTAACACGAACACAGAACGAATTCAATTTGAATTCAGTATCAGGTAGTCGCACTCGTCATCATCACTCAGATGACGTGTATGTCGATGCCTCCAAAAATCGAAACGAATCGAATTGTAACATGTGAATATTGAATTGCATGTGGTGCATGGCGCTCAATGCAATTCCATAAAAATAATCGACTATATAGCATATTCATAGATTTTAAACGGGTATTGAGAGGCAAGTAAATGAGAATAGTATAAAAGGACGGCAGCTCTGTTCTTCTTTCGTTTTGGATATTTTATCTATTTTTTTCATCATTTATCCCAAGTCATACTTTTAATTCCATTGCAGCTTTTGGTTAAGTGGCGGCGCTTTTTCAAGTATGCTCACACACTCACTTTGCTGGCTCAATAGAAATCGAGTCACTCAGTTAGTCAGTAGTCAAGAGCAGAAGCCAAAACTGATAAGGGGACTGAAACTGAGACCTCAACCAGCCAAGTAGTAGTGTGAGTACTAATGGCCGGTCGTAGGTTTTCATTTTTCATATTCACACAGACTTACGCTGCTATCAAGTCATCGTTCTGCTGATGTCCTTTACCACTTCCTCAGACTTCGATGCTTTCACCGTCAACGTTTTCACGTTTGACTTCATTTGAATGCGTTCGTTCATACGCTAGCTCTTTCATTCATTTACTCACTCACACACATTATCGGTGATATTTTCGAGCGTGTGACACTTTTTCACCCCGTCTGCTTCACCCACGCTCTCTCATGCCCAGAATTACGAACCCTCAGTCATCAGGACATTCATTCGCTTTTGTGACTGAGTATGCTTTTTTCGGCCCCAATGACTCCGAGGACTTAATCAATTTCGCTTGCACGCCTCGTTTCTTTATTTAGTCTTTTTCCCTATTTTCTGTTGGTCTCTGTTTGTCTAGGCAACTTTTTTGGAAGTTGGAACTACCCACCGTCAACCCAGTTTCCCGAACATTTACACAGATTTTAATGTGTGCACATGGCTGTGATTTTTCTCCTATTTTCGTTTTATTCATATCCAACTCAAGTGTATGGAAAACAGTTTTTTTTTCGCTTTGTTAAATATGAATTCATTTGGTTGCGCTTGTGAGTGGTTGGTAACTGGTTACAAGTTGTATGCAAATACTAAGAAAACCATTTTCAGCGAAAAGCGCCTTTAAGAAGTAATGAAAGCATTAGACTAAAGTAGTTTTTCATATAAAACAAACTGCATAGATTCTGTAGTGTTTGTATTTAGAAAGCGCAGCTTAGTAAATGCTTCTAGAAGATAATAATGGGCTGAAGATTTACCAAGGGAAAGAGCGGAGGACCTGTGTTGCCCAGAATAATTGCACACTTCGCGAATAACGCAGTTAAATTCGACTTACGGCACATCGTCATCGGCTCGCGAATATGGCATAAAAGATCGTTCGACAACGACACGGTAGCCTAGGCGAAGTATACTACGGTTGCCGTCCCAGAGATTTAATCCCCACAGTGGGCTGGAAAAGAAAAGAAGACGCAAATTTCACATCAGAAGCTCGTCAGTGTTAAGCATACTCACATATTTTTTTTTTATTATAATCAAAGATGAACCTCTTGAGTGTTCCAATAATTCAAAAGTTCTTATCCCTTTTTCGTCCTTATTAGCACAATTATCAAACTTTATTGAACGAATATTAAATAATAGTCATTTGAGGGTTATATATTCCTTTTCCGTTTCATTTTTGAATCAATTAATCAATCAAATGAATTAATCAAGTCAATCTCCAGTTACTACTAGAATAGTACAAGATAGCCGAAAAGAATGAGCAGGATTTTTGGTATACGGTCGTCTCATTGTGATACATGATAAAAAATCTTCTGTGGAAGTAAGAGAAACCTGAAAGAAGAGCAGATTTAGATAGATAGATTAGGAAGACTTTCCTGTGGAACTAATACTTGCCTAATAGATGCTTAAAATTGTATGTTGGCTGTACTTCACAATGCTGCTAATTGATCTACTTCTGTGACAATTTAGATGCACAAAGGAAACACATATCGAGGTAGTAGTTTAGTCCTATTCGTCTACGCAGCCTTTACCAATGTTTCAAATTACCATATTACACCATAAGATAACTCAGTACTCACAATAGATAAATGTGGTGTTCTTGTTTAAAGAAGTTAAGGGTAATATAATTGTACCTAACATTTCTTCAAGTGTAAGACCAACAAATTTTGTATAAGTCCTTACCGATATTCTATATCACAGTAAGCATCTCTTCATCGGTTTCCATGGCGTCATCATAGTCCTTGTTGTCTTTCAATAGCATCCAATTTAAGACGTCATGTTGGCTTTTTACTCCAAAGCGTAATATTTTTAATTTTACTGTAGTTTTCTACATAGACAGTTTGCTATAATTACAGAAATAATACAGACGACCTTAATACGACCGCACTGTCAACATTTGTTGTAATAGTTTCTCTGGTTGGTGAAGAAGGCTAAATAGGTCCTTTGCCGCCATCGCCTGTGGAGAGTTGGGTGTTTAAGCACAAATAATATTGCTAAACAAAATATTTCCAACTACAGTGACTCACCCTACTGAATGAATAAGTGAGTAAGTGAGTGAGTGAGGCGGTAGATGGGTAAATATTAGCAACGTTTAATGAGGAGACAATAAACACATACACAACCAAAGGCGGCGCATTTTTTTCTCCCTTTTCGTGTTATCTTAACGCAAATAAAATAGAATAATTTTGTTATTTCACTTTGATGTTTGTAGTTGTCATATTTGATTTTTGTCTCAAAAAAGACCAAATATATTCCATGTATTTGAAGCCTAAAAATAGCTACTCGACGACTGGAAATGTTGAAAGTTTACATTAATTCGAACTTTATTTATTTTTCTGCCAATTGTTTAGAATTTTATAATTGTCAGCAGAATTACAAACTCTGACTTTCCGGGTTGGTAGCCTCCATTCGCTACTCTTGTTGTTATTGTTGCCAACCTGTAGTAATGCGCCTTTGTCTTTGCCTGGACGAACTAAACTCTTAATGAAAATTCTCACTGGCGTTTTAATTAAAAACTATTTTGCCTTTGAATTTTTATACCAAACTGCATAAGAGTGTGACGAAATTGTGATCTTCGCATACGACCATGGCGACGTTGATACGCCCACAACTTAATGGTAGTCAAAAAGTGGCCCCGATACGGCAAAGCAGAATTTTAACATTTTAATTTGAGTCGAGTTGAGTTCAGTTAAAAATGGTAAGAGGTTTTTAATTGTGTATGTGTGTGTGAAATAGAGTTTGGGTCTGTTTGTCTGTCTGCCTTAGCCAAAAAGGACTGCATTTGCAACACGGACATGCTTAGCGCGTTGTTGTTTTCGGTTCTATTTTTTCATTTAATTTTTTTTTTTCATATATTTTTTTTTTCTATCATTGCATATATTTTTGTACGTGGTTATGGTCAAGCAACAGTTTTTCTTCTCGTCTTTCTCTGGTCTTTTCATCCTCTTTCTGGGCATCTGCCGTTATCTCTTATGTTGTGCCCGTGTTGCAGAGTCCTATTTGTCCTATTTTGTCGACGTCGTCACCGTCGTTTCCGAATTAAGTCATACATAATCCGCTCACTCTCAAAGGCAGAGACTTGCACTGAATTCGTTTCACCGATGTCCATCCGTCCACCAATCCGTCCATCGGTCCGTCGTCACCATTAGTCAAAGACACTTTTTGACTTTGTCAAACGTTGGCTTTAGGAGTTGGTATCGCAGTCGCATTTGACTTTTATTTTTAGAGCGTTTGCTTTACTTTTGGAAACGTTTGCTTTGGCGGCGGTTTACACCGAACCGCCGTCGTCACGAATGCCGCCGCACTAGCAACCAGCAACCAAGCAAGCTTGGTGAACTCAGTCGGTGTTTCATTAACATCAACCAAGCAATGTCGAAAAGCAGGCAAACTCGGTTTGGCTTAGACCACAGTCTGATAGGGTGTGCATGGTGTGAGATGACAAACGTTGTATTTACATTTGCTTTGGGTCAAATTACAGAAATTCTACGGGTGTCGAACACGAGCAACTGAAGGTCTGAAACGACTATGACTACAGCTATGGATATAATTCTCCCCTTACCCCTTTCTTGTTCAGAATGCAATTGACTGTGGCCATTCTAAATAAATTTCAGATAGCGAAAATATTTGACGTTGGCTTTGTTGTTTTCCTTCTTGGTGTGGCACCGATACTCTCATTACAATTGCTAGTTTGGTGTTGATATTTGTTGTAGCAATGACTGGAAAACTTTGCTGGTTTGTGAGGTGCGGTTCTCTGAGTTTGCGTCGGTGAGTAGGTGTGCCTTTGAAGCAACAAGATGTTGACACAACCACATTGAGTTTTTTAGGCTTACAGAAAATTCAATTGAACGAAACGAACTTTTTGTATTAAAGGGGAGCACTTGACGTAAAACTCTACATGAAGCGGCTTTAATTTCTAAAATTTTAAACTAAGCTGGGCACTTCGACTTTCTATGGGCTTAACATAGAAAGAGTAACAATTTTAATGTCTTTACTTTTTCTTTATGGTATATGCGTACCACTTTTGTTTCGTAGTTGCAAAACTTTATTTCACTTTGGTTTAATGCAAAATTCAATTGAAACGGATTACTTTGCTGGTGAAAATTATATTTCGATAAACTTTCCAATATTTTATGAATTTGAAATCACGATCAGAAGACGACAAAAGCACTTTGCTGGTGCTACTTCCGACTCGGACTGATTGCTGGTGGTGGTGTGGTCCGTGGGTAGCAGAAAATGGACATGAAATTCTTTCGCCATTATTGAATTGTATGTATGTGTGTATTATGGAAATTGTTGGGCGAACAGTGCAACTAAATTCGGAATTGTGGCTCTAAAAGCTTTTAAGTTCTATGAGACGGAAATTGGCTCTTCTGCAACCGAGCGAGCAGTTCAAACCTCCCTTCCTTTTTTATTTTTAATTTGACTTACTCAACTCGAAGCGGCTGCGTTCATATCCGGACAAAAAAAAAAAAAAAAAAGACTGGGTACAGCTACATCAAAATAAAGTGAGGAAAAAGGGCAAAAAGTACGATTCGCACAAAGGAGATTGTCAAAAATCACAGTCATAAAAAAAAATTTTGGGGGCAGAGAAAATTATGAACAACCGCCTGCTTTAAGTGGCGTTGCTAAAATATTGTGAGCGGCCTCTTAATTTCGCTACGCCCTAATCGGGCTACATTTTTACACTTCTGCTTGTGCTGTCCTGTTTTGGCTGCCTTGTTAAAAATCTAATTATGATGCCTTTTACGTGACGGTGGTAGTTATGGTGCGCAGTTTTTATGGGTGACGATGTCAAAGACTGCAATAGTCGTAAACCAAATGTACTCGGAAGCGTGACGCCATGACCTGAATGACTGACTGACGGATTGACTGTCGGCTGTGTTTTTTTTTCACAATACGGAACTCACCCATTTAAAACTCGAGTGGGTGTGCTTCGCGCTTTTGTCGCACAGCTTTTCACCTTCAGAACGTAATACGCTTGGGAATCTTGTTAGCAACAACGCTCGAACCAGGACTCTTAGAGAACAATATTAATACAGCGAAAATGGCAACCCATAATAACGCATCAAACCAAACCTCCGCCATCAGTGTCAACTATAACTCTTCCGCTGTCTTTTGCTAAAAAACACGTTTGTGGGGCACGTTTGTGAAAGGGTACATGTACTTGAGCTTAGCTTAACACCCGTATCTTGCGACTATCGCGTTTAGTGTTTGCTCTGCGTTGGTTGCCATTATTGAAAAGTTTCAGTTTAATGTCAGCGACGCGGTTGTGTCGTTTCGTGGCTGCCAGCCTGCTTGACTGTCCACCAGCCAGCCTGAGTGGATCGTTTGCTCGGTCGGTGGTTGAGGTTGGACGTCGTCATCGTCGTTGGTATGGCAGAGAATAGCATTAAGTAATTGATTACCTCTCAAGGGAATTTTAAGTGTACAAATAACGGCAGCTGGAGCAGAAGCGAGCGGCATGAAGCCAATTTCAGCCACAAATAAAATGTGCTGCCATTGCTCTAAAGTCATAAATATCTATATAGCAAAATGGGCGTGTATACACCCATCGACTTGACTTATATATATATTTTTTTCTTTTTGTTGTTTTCTTTTTATTTGTTTATTTTTTGCTTAGTCCTTTCATTTGGCTCAACGTAAATGGCCATACTTATGAAAGAAAGAAATAGAACAAAAAGTAGAAGTAGGTGGTAGATAGAAATGTTGTGGCCGGAAACCATACTCAGAAGAGTTAGCAAGAGTTAGCAGAGAGGTCACTTTTCGATCATAAACAATAACAATAATTTTTCCTGCTTTTTGTACCATCAGTTCACGAAGAAGAGCAAGCGTTGAATTAAAATTAGCGGCGACTAGCCCTTTTTCCTTGATGCAGTCCACACAACTAATTGCGACCACCAATTTGCTCCACTACCTACACAAACACATACCCAATAGTATAAGCCGCAATTACACGGGGGAAATGCACATAACAAAAATTGCTTTTGTGGGCTTTTGTGGGCAACACACATGCATAAATATCGCTCCCGAGATAGTAGGTAGGCAGAGGCACTAGAATTGTGTATACAGAAGTTGTATAATGAAAAATATTGCGGTTCATTTTCACTTCAACTTGGCGCGCTAAACTTAATTTGTTGCATTAAAATATGTGCTTGTTCATAGTGTGTGGAGTTAATTTTGTTTCAGCCAACAAAAAGGATCTACTTATGCGCACCCTGCCGTTGGTAAGCCACAGAAAGCTGAAATTTTGTGTGGCATAACTTGCTACATAAGGGCGAGTTCTAGGCTAATGTAAATGGTAAAATATTAGTAACAAAAAATTTGGCAGCACGTCAAAAAACTTTGTTTTACAAATTGCTTAAGCCAAGAAGAAAGTGCAACAGCTTCAGTTTTAATGCCATTGACAAATATAAAGCCATAAATTATGTGGCACTAATGCCAAAATCTACTTTTCAAAGTAGGCAAAACAAAGCAAATGAAAAAAGGAGACGAACAAGAAAAACCAAAGTTAGGCAAGAAAAGCAAACCACAATTTGTTACAAAATTAGTACAAGTTTTTGCTGCAACGCAAACATTCTTCTCAAAGAAGGGGAGCCTTCAATAAGCCAGCTGTTCCTTCGGTCCATTCGTGCCTATTCAAACCTTCCCAATCCGAGCAGCACACCACCTGACTGCGCGTTTGCTATTGCTGCCGTCCCAGAAGTATTAAGAGAGCAAGCAATTAAAATATGAAAATGTACAACTTTCATCTTTTTGAGCTCATTGCATAAATCATTTTTACGCCATGGCCAAGGCCGTGAAGGAAAAGCAGTCGGGCAGCCACTCAAGTCCGCAAGAGAAGAAAAAAGAAAAAAGCTTTCAGGCACTTTGACAGGAAATTTAAATTTTTGCTGCGTTGTGCCTTTAACTAATCAGGAGTTTTTTTTATATTTTTTTTTCTTGTGTTGTTTTTTGCAGCAGGTAATAACTCAAAAGTCTTTTGTTGGTGGTTGCTTGGTTGCCTTCAAATGGAAATGATTTATTTGCCAATACAAATTTGTAATCAAGAAGAGCAGCAACAACAAAGGAGACACACAATTTACCACTTTTAATGTCACATTTTGTTTTGCTTATGATACTCGGCCTTCGAAACAATACACGGCATAATTTTAGTCATAGTCAAGCTATGTACAACAGAAAGTCGAGGATTAACAATACACAGTGGTGCATGTAATTACAAAACTAAGGGTACAGCATGTGCGCGTAGAAGGCTTGTACAATACCTAGGCCCATGGCAATATGTGAGAAAAAGACCCGCCAGACTTTATTCTTACTCGACAATGGCGTCGACGACGACAACGGGATCGATGAGGGCAACTATGATGATGCGACACATTTGTACCTTTAATTAAAAGTTTTAACCAATTGCTACAATCGGCGTTGTTATAACTTTTGTTGTTATTGCAATTGTTATTTGTGTTGTTTTTGTTGCTACTTAAACCCTTTTCGTTGCGTAGTTAATACGCAAGTTGTCATAATTGTGTACTTCTCCTCGAACGTATGAGCATTCTGTTTCGGTTGTATATATGTTAATTGCTATCAAGGGTGCTAAGTGATGTCAGAACTTTGTGCACATACATCATAATTAGAGCTTTAAATATGTATGTGGGTGTGTGTGTGACTCTCTTTAAAAAACAAGCATATCGTTGTAGACAATCGTATCTACGAGCATGTATTTCGTCAGTAGTGCCTGATCACAATTGTATTTGTACAATTGGCAACGTTGCTTGTTGCCAATAAAATGTAACATGCATTCGTTCACTATAGATTGAATATACATATGTTGTTGTCCTTGTTGTTAGCTTTTTTTACTGTCAGCACTTACGCACAAGCAGAGATTTTCTGATTTTTTTATACTTTTCCATATTTTTTTTTTTTTGTTTTATTTTTTGTTTACTACTGGTTTGAATATTTTACATGCAAATCGAATTTTCCTCAATTTTAATTGGATTTTTGATTGGTTGGTTATACTTGTGTGTTTATGTACTACCAAAACGAATTGAGTTATTTATTTATTTTTTTTTTCGTTGCTTCGCCCATTTTATTTCGCAGTTTTCCATCGAATATATTAGGTGAAAGAGTGATAGAGAATGATAGAGAAGGGGGGAAAGTGTTTTTTGATAGATTTGCTTGTGACTTGGTAAAAAGCAATATGCAACCCAATTTGTTGTGTTGCAACAAATTATTATATTTATTCAAATTTATACTCGTATTTATTTAAAATATTTTTCCTATTGACATTATTTAATACCATAAACAATACACATTTTTTACACTTCTGTTGTTGAATTTGCCTGCGGGAACAATTAAGTTGAGAGAAGATGGCAGAAATTAATTAAAACGACAGACTCGATTATTGAAACTGTAATTTGCAAACAAAGAAGTTTCAGCTACAAAATCTTAGTCATAAGGCGAGTAAATAGAACTCGTGCTGGTCAAAATACTAGGCTATTTTTTACACAGGCCAATATTCACTTTCTAAAAAAGCTAGAGTGGACTAAGTATTCTCTGTGAAGTTTGATTTGACAGAATTTAACAGACAAATGTCAACAGCTGATTTCACTACAAGCCACAGACAAGGACTGAATAAAGTGTTAGAATTACTTCAAATACTATAAAAAATTTACCAAAGAACATGTGCATGTTAACATCTCTAAAATTTGGTTTTTTATGAGATTAATAGAGGTAGGAAGAGAAACTAACGCGTAGTGAGTGTTAAGTGATTTACATAAGATCCAGAAGGGATCATGCTGTAAGTAAGAACTTCTACAAAAATCAAAGTTAATAGATATGTAATGCCTAGTAAATAGCGGAGGTACCACAAAAGATATAAGCGAATGTGGTCTTTTCGATCTTATACTTCGGATATGTTCTATTTATACTAGGCAACAATACTTATTATATTATTATATTATAATATCTAGCCAAGTGAGTTGACGTCTCGCGGAGAGGGTTCTCATCGAATATGTTACCCAACATATTTTCGGGTTTCTTTGTTCTCTACTGAAAACTCCAAACTCAACGAAATATTCAATTATATCCACTCATTTCGTTTTAGTTTAGCGAGTAAATCTCACTTACGACTGATCCTATAATGGTTACGTTTTTCACCTAATAAGTTAAAACTTGCAGAAGTACGTTTAAATACTTTGTTTTCTTAGCACAAATTATTTAGGAAGAATTATAAAGGGAACATTTCCCAACTCTCTCCCTTCATTAACACACTAATTCTAAATGAATTATGATATAAATCAATATAATAAAGGTTACTTGCAGACATACATTTATAAAACGGTCATTGAGTAGGCGAAGAATGTTGTCTAGCCACAGTGATTTAATAGATAAATAGATGTTGATAGAAATGTAGATATCTCTTCCATTGAGCCGTGTCACGAAAAGTTATAGTTGGAAACCCTATGTAACAGTATGTAATACTTGCTGTTGCCAACTCTAGTGGGTCTAATTAAGAGGATGATCCCATAAACGCAATACCAGAGCTTTTCCTAGGAAGTTTGGCTTTCATTTCCATACATACCTTAATGCGCCGCAACTCACATGCGGAAACTTCCACCTAAGAAGACAGCATTATTGAGTAGTTATCAGCACTACCAGAAAAAATTTGGTGTGAGAGAAGTAAGAGTGGAATGTTTCTATCGGATTTTTGTTCCTGATCGCTCTGTCATCATGTTCCTCAAAGCAAAATTATACTGAACTAGCTGAAACCCCGCCCTTTTCACCAGGCAAAATAATAACTACTTCCATAATTTAAATAAAATTTTAACGTTCTGCGTTCTCGAGTATCTTGCTGTGTGCGCTGTACATAACTTTCTTCTTCTCTGGCAGCAGCTTGCCTCCTGGCATTAGTTGTTTGTTGACTAAGACTACATTTTCTTTGCATGGATCTCCGAAAATACTGTTATAATAAATAATTATATTTTGATAACATCTCTTCTTTTCTTCTCTTCTTCGTACATTCTCTCTTGCTCATACATAAGTGTGAGCATATTTTTATACATTTTTTAAAGGTTTTTGAATAATTTTGTATTAGTTTATTTTTTTTGTGACCACGAATTTTGTAACATAAAAAAATTGAATTAGTTAAAAATTACCGGCAGCAGAGAGAAACAAACGCTTTTTGCCACCTTTTTTTACACATATAGATATATCCCAGCTTGGAGTATGGAGTTCCCGAAGTCTTTTGTATTATTAAAATTTTTATTTGTATATTTAAATAATCCACTATAAATCCTTCACATCTTATAGAGCAATTTTTGGACTTCGGTAGCCTACTGTGCTACCACCATTTTTTTTCTTGTCTTACCCCATGCATTTTCCTTTGAATTATTATTCGATATATTCTGAGAATACACAGCAGTGTTCTTCCCGTTATTTAACGCGCTAAAGTAAAACGATTCAAAATAAATTTTATTGTTTCCTAGTACAAAAAGACGTATCTTAATGAATTCAGCCAAACTTCTATTCAAATAACTTGCATTTAAGGTAAATTCTGCTACTTTTCAGGCAGTTGTGAATTGCATCGTTAATATGAAAATGTTTATATTTAACAATTTTAATCCAATTTTCAGTAATTTGTAGGCAGTTTTTCTCATTTATATTTGAGTAAGTTCTGCATTTAATTACCTTAGCACACGATTGGCCAAAAACCAAATTAAATTGGCAAATTTATAACACGCCGAAGCCGAAATCCTGTTGGTGTGATGATCATGATGATGGGGATGTTGTTGTTATTGATGAATTTATTAGATTTTCAGCAACTCTAAGCAATTTCTGTTTATTTGTTAATAATGGATTTCCACAATTTTATATTTCTATTTAAATTTTTATTGTTATTTTTCCCTATAATCAAGTTTAGATGCAAAGTACTGCGTTGCTTTGATTAGATTTTTGCTTATTTTAATCAGAAATAATTATTAGTTTTTGTGTATGTGAATGCTATTATTATAGTCACGCTGTAATAAAATTAGTAATCATAAAGCAATATTGTGTGTTTTTGAGTGTTAATTAATTTTTGTTGCAATGAAAATTTTGACGAGTATGTGACAGAGAGGGAGAGAATAAAGCGAAGGTATTCCGCCTAGAGCTCATCTCAGCTGAGTTCAAAGCCATAGTTAAGTTTAATTAAATGCTTTTTCAATTAAAACCACGCGCAACAAATGAACGGGGTGTGCTAAAAGATAGCAGTTTGGGTTATTTTGTATATTTGTAGACTTTTACATTAATTAAATTTCCATTTCGGACAGAGGAAGACGTTGATGTCAGACAGCTGGCGGCAGCTTTTTCAGTTCGTCAGTCAGTCTGTTAGTTCGACAACACTCACTCATTCTATGCTTCGAGGATGACGACTCAACCTCAAATTTACAAAGCTGTACAAAATGGCAAACCAAATCATCGTCACCAAACGACAGCAACAAGGACAACGAGGAAACATGTCCTCCTCGTGTTTATACCCTGTTTCAACCACCCAACGAATACTATTGACCGTTTTGGCTTGAAGCATGGCGTGACGTAATAATTTCTATAAAACTAATTAGAAAATACGTCTCAGAATGCGAGAAATTGGTTTGACGCGCCTGCTGAGATTGTCTTGTACAGCGCGGAATGAATGAACTAATCTGAAATAAGAACACGCACGCAAATAAATTGAATCAAACAAAATCTAGTTGAGTTGAGTTGAGTCGAGCTTAATAGACGAATTATCCTCTCACGCAGAGTCCTGGCAAATAAATAATTGAATTCATTAAGTAAATGAAAAATGCTGTCAATGTGTCTTAGACCCCGAAACATCGTTGGTTCCATGAGCCACTTGAGTTGTTGTAATTGGACGTGCAAGCATTTATTTAATAATATATCTTGTAAACACAAGCGGAAAAAAGGCAACGAAAAAAGTAACCACATACTGTTGACCTAAATTCGAGACACAATAGCCGTGCGTTTATGGGCATATGTTTCTGTGTGTGTGCGTGTGCGTGTGGGCGTGGGTGTGTGTGGCTTGATCAGGATAAGGGCTAACGTTTGCGCACGCGCGCAACAGTTGTTTTAAACGCACACAAATGCACTTAAATAAAGTATTATGTGTACGCTACATTACTTTTTTTTATAATTATATCCTACTCATAATCAATTTGATTTACTCGCTCAAGTTGCATTCACTTATTCATTAGTATAAATAAAGTGGTGACAAAGTAGTCAACAAGCTGTGTGGGTTGAGAAAAAAACTGCTGTAGTCATACTGAAGCACTCTTTGTCAAACACAGCAAAACGACAACAAAGGCAGAACCAATGAGCAGGTAAAGCCCGGAATGGAAACGAGAGGCAGAAAGTGGAAGGATGGCATAAGCATGATACAAACAAAAAATTGTAGCCCATGAAAGATGTTGTTCTATGTTGGTTTGTTTGTTTTTTTGTGTATGGGTGTGTGCTCGTTTCCTGTTAATGAAGGCACTCATTATAGTAGGAGTAGTTTATGAAAGAGAAGCTGCTCGAGTGATGGCGTTATTGGTAGAGATAATCGCACGTCTGCCAGCTTACCAACAACATCGTTGTTATGAAGTGCTGTTGTTGTTGTATACAAAGGACAATCAATGTCTGTCAGTTACCAAAACTCACGCACACACATTAAACGCACAAATGACAACAAAATGTCAATTAATGTTAAACGCGATTGCTCTTGAAATAATTATTTTCCATGCTTGAAACTGATTACACTTGCCAACAAAGTTGCCCACAAATGTGAGGGCGCTTGACCATATGACTCAGTCTTGTTTATAGGTTAGCATATTAAACTAAAGTGTATGACTCATAATATCAATCAACAATATTGTAATTCAAAGTAAAGATAAGCATTAATTTGTGACGCATTTTAAAATAATACACATTGGTGAAAAGTTGTGTTCAAAGTTTGAAGAGCTTTGAAAATCGTGGTTACACATTAGGGGAGGAGAGAAGAGGCCAATCTGCCAATTCAGACAGTTGTCAACCCACCGCCTCAGCTGGATAGAAAATGCAACCGGTTGAGTTGAGTGAGAGCAGCCGCATCAGCAGTGACAACGATCTGAAGTAGTTATCTCAAGGCATTATAATTGAATTCGCTAAAACCCACAAATTTGGACCACAAATGAAAGTGTAATGAATAAAATTTATATAGATGTTTAAAATACATGTGAATTAAGAATTAAACAAGTCGAAAAAGCTCGGCTTAAACAGAGGCAATGAATTGCTTTTAAGCTTGTTAAAATAACAACTCCAAAAGCAACATCAAAACAGTCATAAATAATAGCATTACGCGGGAGATGAATGGGAGATGAGTCAAGTCAAGTTTTCTCCACTGATATAAATATGAAGAACACAATTCACATACGAAACAAAAGAGTGTATTTCAGGTTGAGGTGCCAGTCATACAAGGGTCATGAAAACTTTTATTAGAATTTCTAAATGCTAGACTGATAATATGTTCCACTTCAAGCTCCAGTCTTCTTCACGCGGTGGTGGCGCAGATGTTCTTTGGATTTATTCTCTTAAACAAATGCCGGGTCCGAGATACTACGACAATATAAAAAATGAAAATACGATAAGGATTTCAGATCAAATTCATTTTTCTCGGCATACTCAGCTTTTACACAATCACAGCACAATGTATATATTTATCCAGATACATAGCCACCATATACAAAACTTACAAAATATGGCTCTAACGAAATTGCTCCTTAGTTGATGTCGCTAAATATTAGTCACTGCCATGGGCAATTAGTTACTACAATTGGTCACTCTAAATTCATTAGCTTCCCTTCTAACTAGTTGTACAAGCGATAAGATCATACAGAAAATCATGAAGAAAATTTTTCTGTTTACTTTCCCTCGAGTATGTATGGTATTAACATAACGATCAAACCTTTTATCTGACTTAAACTTTCCTGTTAAAATATAATCATATTGCTATCGATTGATTGCGATTGTCACGTCGCGTGTGCTACAGATTGCTTTAGAGCAATTATTGCATAAGTCCTACGGAAACCAATCACGTTTATTTTCATTGAAAAAACACGCCCATGCGGAATTAAAGGTTCCACGAAAATGGCATTAACTTTGTGCACTATCAAGGTTGGAAAGAGAAAAGAGGAAAGAAGAGAAAAAGGGGTTTTGCACTTGCATTGCTTCGCTGCACTGTACGCTTAATTACGCAACAAATTAAACGGCTTGCTGCATATTGCCATGCAACATTATGCAACCAGATTATGCATTATGCATAAGAACTAGAAAGACGTTGAAGCATGTGTTGTGCCCTCATCGTTGTCGTCGTAACCTCAGCTCAACTCCACTAAATCTTCGCCCAAGGCTTTTCATACATATGCGCAAAAACTTTATGCTTTATTAAATCAGCATGAAATTGTGTGCAGTAGTGTCGTTTGAGCTGACTGAATGCTAGGCCTTTGCATTCCGCCTATAAGCATTACGGTTCTAGTGTTTAGTGAATGTCTGGCAGAGTAGTGTTTATGGAAAGTAGGAAAAGCTTGTGAGTTATTAACACGCTTTGCCACATTTACCACCACACGCAGTGACTTAATTCAAGTCAACTCGACTCAACTCTCTTGTGCCCTGCTTGCCTGTGCGGTAATATGGCAGTGTCATTATGCTAAACTAAGCGCCTTAGTGTTACATTTTGCACCCACACGTAGGTGTAGAGTTGGTTGAAACAACGCCTATACAGGCGACATGCAGCACGTGCTGCCAGTCGCTGTAGCTCGCACTCGCTGCTGCTGTTGCTGCTGCTGCTGTGGCTGCAGGTAACATTTCCGATGGATGCTTCCGGTTTGCTGCTACTCGTGTTGCCGGTATATGGCAGCAGTAACAGCAGCAGCACTTCATAATTATTTTGCTTAAAACCAAAGTAGCTGACGACACACATATAGACGACACACATATAGATGAGCCCGGCAGACAGACGACTGCATTCATTTGTTCTTGCATGCATGCCTCGACTGTCTTGCCACACTGTAATCCACCGAAATAGTTTCGGCTTACATACCAACACACAGAGGATTCATAGTTATAAGCTTCATTAAGCATATGTACGAGTATGACGAGAACGACAAGGACGACGACTTATTTGTATGTGTGATTGTGTGTATGTGTATTTTACATCGTATTAAGCATATTTAGCATAAGGATTTGTCATTATACTCAAGTACGGATAATTAAATGGGTATGCATGCATGCAGTGCAAAGTTCTACTTCTCATCTTCGCATCGTCGCCATTCCTGTCTGAACGACAATGGCTGCTCTCGAGTTAATGCAATTTTTCAAGCATCTGAAATTATGCAGATTGTTTTCAAGTGGTGCCAAGAGAAGAAGTAGCTTGCTAAGATGTTACTTTTCTTGCTCAAACATACACATCCCCCTACAAATCATCTAATGACATTTCTATTTTATGCGCCCAAATCGCTTTGACCTTTTTTTTTTGTTTTGTTTAAATTGCATCATGCGACATTCAGCAGTGCTTAGCTTAGCTTAACTCAGCTGTGCGACCCAAGCTCCAACTTAATCTAGCCCATCGAGCAGAGCATATATTCTTTGTTCGATCCAATCATTTTCCTAACGACGATACTTCCTATTAAGTCACGTTTTCGCACCATTAACCCATATAAAATATTAAGAGCAACAGCAATAATAATGTCACCATCACCATCTGAGGCGAATATTCACAAATATTGAACTTTTTTCTGGTCCCAAGCTTTAAAGCTCTGTCATACTATTGTGCGATTGCTCGTATATAAGTCAAATATATTTTGTTTGCTTGGCTTTATAGATTTTAATATGCGCACAACATAACACGTCATCAGGCGTCGTTCGTCCTTCCATCTTTGTATTTCATATTTACTTCACGCGCGCACGCATACGCGTAAGTATTTAAAATTGTGTGTTTTGATTTTGCTCCAGAAAGTAGGCAAAGTATTTCGCTGGGAACGTGGATTTTTTCCCTCGCGGATGGGTTGTCTCGTGGCAGGCTGTAAGTCTATGTTACCCTTATCGTCCGTATGCGACTTTTGCTTAGTGCATTTTTTTCCCCTATTCTTTGTTACTGTCACAATGTGTCAATGTACTTCGTGTGAGCGAGTATACGTGTTCCTCTGTATGCCTGCCTGCCTGGTTTTTATATATATTTCAATTGATAAGGGTTTCTCAGGGCGACACAGTAACTCAGTGATTTACAAAATGTCTGAGTGGGTGTTGCTTTTAATTTCGTGAATTGAAAAAGTGACTTTAGCTTCCTTTACTACTTTACGAAGGTGACAGGTGACATCTGTGCGCAAAACTGTGGGCGTACATTTTTTATCTCAAAAACAAAGTGCCTTACAAGCTTGAAGTAACATTTACAATCGAATATGTTGCATACTTTCAGATGTTGCACAAAAGTTGTGACAATTTTTTGTTATTATTATTTTTTTTTAAATAAAAAGTATTCCGTATAACTTAAATTACCCTTTAACAGCTATAAGCCCATAGTATACGCAAATGAGAAGTATTAAAAAAGGTTTGCATAATTCTGGAGTTTCTCCCACACACTTACGTGAGGCTACCGACATAAGTTTGCTTTAATATCGTTAAGTTATTAATTGCTATTACCTTTTCAAGAATCATAAATTTTCTACGAAAAAGTATGACTACTTTCAGGCATTTTTGTGTAATAAATTGTACAAATATTCGCCACAAAGCAAACGCAAATGTAAATTAATTTTATTATGCAATTAAGCGAAAGCTTTTTAAAGATATGCTTATGATTTAATGCAATATTTACTTAATTTGATTTGTGTTGAAGTGCAGTGAAACAGAATTCAATCGTCTACATCACCATCGTCAGCATCATAGTCCTTATAACCATGCGCTTTTGTTGTTTTGTTACGAAATTACCAAATCAACTGTGTATTTAAGTGTGTGGGTATGGATGTGATTGTGTGAGGGGGTTTACGAATTTCAAAATAGTATGCCGCAAAATTTTCTGAAAGAGCGCTTTTCATCTTATGAAATCGTTTGCCTTTCAAGGATTTTCCTCACCTTACACACAAACTCAAAAAAAAACAAAAAGGAAACGTGAGAGTATGGAAAAACGAAACAGGCTGAGGCTGAAATTCTATCGTAAGCCCGGGCGAAGGGAGCTGCATTTTAAAATAAATATAACACTCGCACACAGCTACAAGTAAATAAATTGGTTGCGTAACCACAAAAACCCAACAAGCGAGCAGTACACACATACGAGCTCACATCCCATCAATTCAATTCAATCAGACATCAAGGATATACAATTTTCACCCTCCGTCAGGGCGCAGGTTTTTTGCAAGAATTATACAATCAATAGCATGAGCTACGGCACTAACGTCGCTCGTTCTCCGTTTGTCGCAACCTTTACCAAACTATTGTTGCAAAAGGAAATAAAATGCGGCAGGCACGTTGCAACACTATTACTTATTTCACAGAACGTATGAGACGAACCGACAGGCAGACATATTCGCCTGATAGTCATACTGTCTGACTGAAGGAAAGAAGGCACAACATGCTTCGACTCAAACTTGCTTGTGCCGATTGTAGTCAGTCCTGATACATTTCTCTCGTCTCGTCACGACAGGTGAGCTGTAGACGCCTGGCTGCCGGACCGCCTGACTGCATGAGGGAAACTCTGGAGTCACTGCGAGAGTAAAAATGCAATAGTCTTTCAACGACGAACGAATACTGGCTGCTTTACCGTGCTGTGCTTCACGTTTAAACGTGACTTTTAAGCATGATGTTGTAATATTTTAACTTGACTAAGAGTAGACACACACACATAAAAACACAAATCCAATAGTCATCCTGGCAGGTGGTTTAGACTCATATGGAGCCAATGCTGCCGTCTTTGTTATTATTGCTTATTGTTCTGCGCTCAGTTCGTTCAGTGTGGCCGTCTGTTGGTTGCCTTAGTTAGAGTACTGAAAATTGTTACAAATGTCCGGAGTGTGCATTTTATTGCCGTAGCGATAAATAAAATGTTGCAGGAAAGATGTATGTGAAAATAATATGAAAATACCAGTCGCTGGCAAAGGGAGTCTGGAACTGTAGTCAGGCTTCGTGTGTTGCATATATCAAGGCTCAGACACAAATAAACAAATGCATAAATTGTTGCCACCATACACAACAAAAATGAGTTTAGAATAGGATTTGTTTTGTGCATCGTGGCAAAGCTACTAATCGTTTTCAAGTTAAACTAGTTTTACGGTACAGAAGTAATTGAAAAAGAAATTTACAAATTGCTTTTTTGTTGCATACGTTTGGGGTCTGTGCTTTCCCAAAAGAAAATGGTCGTTATTGAAATTGTATTTATTTTAGATGCGATTTAAAAGTGCATAAAATCAAAATCAAATACACATCAGCGACGTAAACATATGCGACTTGTTAGCGCTTCTCATATACCTAATTTCAAGCCAACATTTTCACTGCAGCAGCCTAACAAATCTCTAGACCAAAATTCGCTTGTAAAACTGTAAGATTTTTAGCCTTTAGCCTCATATCAAACCAAAAATTCCAAATTCATTATTTAATGTTAATGTATAGTTTTAAATAATATGAACATATTCGAAAGAAATAATACTACACTACACACAGACTATATACCCCAGCCTGTTTCTTTGTTGAGCTGTATAGCACGACTGTAACGAGATACGCACATTAATTCTCTGAAAGCACTGCATTTTCATATCTCCGTCCCGCTACACTTCAACTACATTTACACTGTGTTAGTTACAAAAGTCAAGATTTTGAATTAAAATAGTTTATACCATTTATTTTAGCGATCATTTTAGCAATAGATTCAAATAGAACCTTTTCCACTCCAATCAATCAATGTTTTTTCAATGATTGTGCATGCTTCTTGATTGCCACACTTCCATCATCTAACTTTTAGCTCTTTGCATCGTCCCTTTGAACTTTTTTCTCTTTATTCATAGTTGTAGCACTAATTGTAATTGTTGATGTTGCTATTGTTTTTCTTGTTGATTTTGTTATTGTTGTTCAAAGACAACAAACCGAATCGAATAGTTTAACATGTTAGATAAGAAAATTACTCTTGTAGTTGCTTCAAGCTACATTCCGCATAAGGGAAAACCACATAAAACAAAGCCAGTGCAGTAGAAGCCAGTACAAATAGAAGCAACAATTGCACGCTGAATGCGACTAAAGTACTCAAGAAGAACTCAACCGCAGCCAACTTTTCTCTACCAAAAAAAAAACAATGCCGTCACCGCTCTATGTCTTTTGCCCCATGCCTTCTAGACATTTACCTCCGTTGCTTATTGACAGAGTTGCTTTGGTTCGGCTTTGAGGTGCTTGAGCTGTCAATAGTTTAAACGAGTTTTTCTCGATTTGCTCTTGCTTGATTGTGTGAATGTATATGTATACGTGTTTGTGTGAGTGCAAGTTCAATTAATTGCGCGCACATGCAGACAAAAATAACTTCATATAAACACACTAACACATATGTAGACATGCTCGAACAGGCAGAGAAACCACAAAAATTAAATTAAAATAGAGTGGCATAAAATTGAGCGCAAGTGTTGCGTCTCCTTTCTATGTGCTTGTATCTGTGTTGCTGTGTGCTCTTATATGTGCATGACTGATGAACATTTTCAAGTGTCTAAGACTTAAGGTTGAGGCTTTGATGGTTACCGATTCCTAGCTTAGAGTCAGTGTGACTGTGAGCCTTGCAAATTGATAAATTTAGCACACGCAAACATACCAAAAACACACATACTCAATCTGGCATACACAGACAGAATATAATTTAATTAAAATGTTTTATGTAAGACATGATTACCAAAGCATTTTACTAAAGATTTCTCTACGCAACGAGGCTGCTTACTGTACTGACTGACAAGATTTTGAAGTTGAATCGTGTTGAGTTGTGTTTCTGTAATTGTGGTTATTCCTCAACTGCTTTTTGTATACAAAAAGACGTGCAAGCAATTGAACAAGAAGTTTAAAATAAATTTCCTTATAAACGACTTGAATAAACTATTTTGAAATATGTTTTTATTAGCCTTAAAATTGGTATTTTATTTATAAGCCATTTTGAAAAATAATTAAATAAAAAACTAAAAATAGGTAAAAATATATATAAAATAAAACAAGGTAAAAATAAATATAAAATAAAATTGTTGTTATAGATATATTTAGCTAATATTTGTTGTGTGCTTTTCCCGATATTATCGAAAACTTTGGTGATGTACTTAAAAAAAATTTATTCATAAATAAGAATTGCAAATTAAGAATTAAAAATATTATCATACATTTATTTATGTGTTTAGTTTTTCTTTTTTGTCTTATTTATAAGTATTACAATTAGTTATTTATAGTTCTCATTGTTGTTGTTGTTCTTTGATGTTGTGCGTAAAATTGCCACAAAATTTAAAAAAAGACCAAAATTAAACGTTACATTAAAAAATATTTGGCTATCTAAAAAAATTCCTATACCACAAGTAAAAATAATAAAATTATAATCTATGCTAAATGTTGTGCGTTTTCTTTCTATCTCTTTTACGCCGCTACTCTTTCTCAATGTTTGTTATGCGTAAATTTGTTGCTCAATGAAAATAAAAAATGTAAAGTAGTAAAGAAAACAAAGTGTTAATTAATGGCAAAATAAATATTTGCTTACATTCAAAAAAGATATATATGTATATCAAAAAACAACAACGACAACATGAATAAAATTTTATTTTTCTTTCTACTTTTTTCTCTCTCTTCTCTTCCATTTTAACTTAACATATTTTCAACAATATAATATACATATAACGATCGAAAAAATACACTACGTCATCTTTAGCTGAGGCAACAACCATGGTGACTATCTGTTGTTAATGACCCGGTGATAGAGGCTGAAAGGTGTATTTGGGCCAGTGTGTGAAACAACGCCACCAAGAACAACGTGTAAGCGCATATCCTACAGCGTAATGTCATGTAACTACACCTGAGTACCCAAGTTCAACAGAAGCCGTTCATTAAACGTCCATATGAAATATTAAATTAAAAATAAAATATAATTAAATAATAAAATAATTACATTAAAAAATAGTGACTTTACTCAAAGTACCAAAACTTATATAAAAAAAAGAAAAAACAACGTAAGTCAACTTAGGACCAGCCACTATTTGTTGAAAAAAACTTTTACTTACACCATTTAATCAAATAAAATTAATATCAAAATTACTCGTGTACCACGTAGTGCAAATACAGCTAAGCATCAATTACAAACAATAAACAAGTCAAGTGATCAATTATATATATTTTAAGTAGTTTTCAAAGAGTGCCTAATGTATAAAAATAAAAAATATATATACAAACATAAAATTTATATATAAAAAATAAAAAATAAATAAGAAATCAGCATAGCTTATTTTTTAATGACATTAAATTTTGGTGATGAATTACTGAACAAACAATAAGACTACAGGGATATCAATTACTAGTCCATAACTAAAGTATATAAATTAAATATTTGAAAATTTTTATTATAAATAACAAAAGGTTAACTCAGATACCGAAAAAAATTAGAAACTCTAAGACAAATGTTAATAAAACACATCGCAACAATTCTCATGAACAATTGATGAGAGCGCGGTATATAAAGTTTCTAATCAAAGTAAGTCCAACTTATTTAATTTAAAATGTTTTATCTTATAATATATTGTTTTAAAAGTAAGCTAAAGCTGCCCATACAGCACGAACATGTCCGTGTGAACCGCTCAAACAAATCAACACAATTCAAAATTTTAAACGAACATCGGCTGGTCAACAGTACAATACGCGACGAACATGCCCATGCCCTCAAACGAGTGAATCACACGAGCATGTTCGTCGTGTTTACGTTATGGTCATAAAACTTTGATCTAATAAATAATAAGAATTGGAAGCAAAATAATTTGGGAACCTTGAAAAATTATTCTCATTTTTTATCAAACCATCAAATCAACTAAACTCATAGTATGTCTTGTATATTGGACCACCATTATGATAGCGACATTTTAATGACTGAAAATATTGGTATTCATGTCAACAGATTTGTAGTCTCATAAAATATGTAAAAGCTTTCGGTAGCTTCTTCGGTGTGTATAGGAAGGCATAACTACCTTACCTAACTACTTACATTAGAAAATACTTCTTCTCAAAGATTATCAACTTGAGGGCGCTGATTGGTAGGACGGACTAGGACTATAACATTTGTATCTAACTTACTTAATTTCACTATTACTTAATTTTGTATATTTATACTGTTCATATTATGAAATTAAGATATACATTACTAACATTATTCTTATCCACATTTACTTATTCATAGATGGAAAATATTGGGATCTAAAATTCCTCCAATCTCTTTAGGACTTATTCTGTTTGCCTTGTATATGTGTATCTATTAGACTTGTTTGGCTTGTGTATGTGTATCTATTAGACTGACAATCTGATCTTTTGTCTGTTTCATTCCTCAAAATGTATAGAGCTTTTTTACAATCTGCATATGCAAGGTTCAAAAATTCACTTCAGATTTTCTGTCCGGGGTATTTCTTTATTCGCCTGTAAAGTGGTATTCAATTTCAATGCAGTTTTATACTCAAAAATCCATAAATTTAATGCATCTTTATTGAAACCTTCTAATACAATGTCATATTTTAAAGATCGACGTCGCATCAACTGCAAATGGAGTCATAAAATCTACTGCTTTAATGCCCTTAACATTATGCCTGATGCGTCGCTGCGTAAAGTATATGTATTTATAAAAAAACGCTTCCAAGAATTCCAACATTTTAAATTGCCTCAATTAATCTTGACTTCGTTTAAAGAATTTTCAGGAATGCCCCAACTACCGCACGCATAAAAGCACGGATATAAAATGTGCAGCACAAAGTACTTCCGTACATCGCGCCCACTACCGTACATGCTGCTGGTATGCGAAGTCATACCGAGACCTTTTCAATTTTCATTTATACAAAAGTCAAAAAGTTTATCCTTTTCAATATTAATTAACACTTCAATACCGCAAGGAGAAAACTTTTCAACGCTTTGAGTAAAAAACGCAAGAATCGTGCAAAGGAAGTAGACGAGTGGGGGAAATAAAGTCACGAAGACAATGTGTCTGAAAATGGCTTTTTTGCGAACCCATTTTTGTGGGAAACGTTATACGCTTTTATAAAGTCGTAGTTCTCATAGTAATGTGCAGCAAACAGGCGTAATTTTCTTTATCCTCTGTCTTTGTGCCGTTGATTTTCTCAACAATCAAAAATGAATACGCCTAAAAGCACACAACTGCACGACACTTAAAATGACAAAGTCTCACTATATGAGTGTGTGCGACTGTGTGTCAGTGCGCGTGTTTGGCTTCCACACTTCAGTTAATTCCAGCTGACACTAATTAACAATTAGGCACATTTTCGCGTTGACTTTCACATTCTGTTCTGTCAGCGGTGGTGCTACCAACTTTCAGCGCAATGTTAATAACTAATTTATGCTGAACTCAACGAGCAAGGCCTTAGTACAAAGTTAAATGTTCCGGGCACGATTTTGCCGTCAATTACAATATAAGCCATTGTGCGTTCTAGAAACCAGTCAGAGAACAGACCTAGTCAACTCAGGTCTTAGTCAAACTCAAACTCAAAATGTAAATTGCCACGCAGCACTGAGTCAAGCCGCTACTTTCATTTCAACTGCCTAACTTTTACACTGCCTGATTGCCGGTCACACTATACTACACCACACCAGTCTTCATGTCCTTTGTATTATTGAGCTTATTACTAAAATTTCCCGACTGAGTTTGGGCGTCTCTACTCAAGAACAAAGAAGTTGTGTGTATTTTAGACTCGACGGCACTGACAAATCTACTGTTCTTAAAGTGCGAAAGACACCCAAAGGATTTCAGCACAATAATCATGAAGCCGCTCAAGACAAAGAAGTGTAAATGCGAAAGCGCCAAAGTTACGGAACACAAAAGTCTTGGCAGACAAAGCCTGAGCTGAGTTATCACAACTCATATATTAGTGTCAAGAGCGACGTATTCTTCGCGCATTTTCGCATACACGAACTTAGAACGACTCGCGCTATGGCTGACTCATTCGCGCGCACTTTGTTATTCTTGGGTTCTCTGTTTGGCTCAGCAAGGGCAAATTTCGAAAGACAAGTTTTTGAGACAATTGTCACCTCAATAAAATAACCGAAAGCAATACAAACTTCCAAAGTACTCATTACAAATGAGTTATGCTGTAGAAAACTGAAATCATTTTATTTATATCCATTTTTACATTTTATCATCTTATTATTAGCCAAATTATTACTAAAGCACTAGCAACTAAGGCCTTTGGCTTTTATTATAACATTATTGTCAATTGTTCACTTAAAATGACACTAATTTGATATTAATTACAAAGCTTTAACCAAGCTGCAATGAGCTGATCACACATATTGCCCTCAATCATAGGAGAGCCGTTTTTTTATGTTACAAATTAGTGAGCACAACAAAATCAGACACCAGAGGCTACACCAAGACGTATATGTGTCAGAATATGTGTCGCCATAAACGCATTTCAATAAATCAACCACAAAATGAGCGCTTCTAATTAAAATTTCATTCGGTTAGGATTACGCATTCGTACGAATACTATGCTGTGTATTTAATTTCATTAATGGAAGAATACTATGGTTGATGAGATTTGATATTTTTTTTATTAAAAAAACTTAATAAATAAATATTAAATAAACAAGACCAACATAGAAAGCCGAATTTCAACTTAGCACACGCACTTCCCACAATCTTCTCAAACTTCTTTAATATAGTACATGTCTTTTGGTCTCTTCCTTTTTACTTCCGTCTTTACCACTATCTCAAGTTCCGACTTGAAGTAATTACGTATTTAATTATTCAATGCAAACAAATACATGCCTAAATAATGCATAGTTTTATTGTCAAAATATACGAAATAACTCAAAATTCACAGCTCAAGTCATTAATAAATGATAGTGTTGTGTTGTTGTTTGCTGTTTGTCATTATTGCATACCGTTGTGGGCACACAAGCAAATCTCAAGAATTTTACTCCTACTAGTGGTATGTGATCTGCAGCCATTGACCTTTAGAATATTTAAATTCTATTAAACAAACTTTAACTTGTATTGGTCAGTAAACAAATCTGATTAAACTTTAAATAACGTGTTAAAGAGCTGAGTGTGTGAAAATTAATACATATTAATGGGCGCATAAATACACACGGAATCAATAGCTTTTCTAGGATTATCACCATATAAAATATGAAAATAGTATAAAGTATTATTTAAAATATGCTCTAAACTCCTTCATTGCATATCTTCGTATATGATATATATTATTTAAAGTAAAAATTCCAGCGAAAATTCCACTAAAAATAATCTGTAAAATTAATTGATGTTCTGGAAATTCTTTGCACTAATTGGTGAAAACCTTTATTGACAGTTCGTATTGTGGCATTCATTTCATTTCATTTTCTTTTCTTCGTTATCTTCTTTGACTTTTGTTGGCGGCCAGGCACTCATTAGCAATCATTAAATGTCAATTTACATGTCAATTGGCATTTGCAGACGAACATACAGACAGTATGAAAAAGAACTCAGCGACTACACATGACTGCTATTAGCCAGGATCTTTCATCCTGCTTAGTTTGGGTTTTTACTTTAGAACAAATTTTTTCTATTTCTCTATTTTACCATTTTTATTCAGTGAGATTTTTTAGTGTTTATTTTGTGCTTGCTTTTTGCACCTTTGCAACATTTAAAATACAATTACTTGTCTGGACATTTTTTATACGACTATTTTTTTTTTTGTTTTCCACATCATTCTTTTCGTTTTGTTTTTGTTAATTTGCCCCTAGCGCGATAAGCACAAAAACATAACATGGAACAATTAGTGACTGTCGGTGTCTGTTTTGCACGGTACTCGTTCATCTCGACTGGCTTTCTTTTTACCCATACCCAATACCTCTCCATCGTGCAATTTGAAATAACCTTTTGCTGGCAAAAGTCATAAGCGCAATGGCAAAAACCATAGCATACAAACAGGCACACCTGACAAGGCTTTGCCTGCTATGTGGTTAACTAATTTAATTCCGGCCATGTGCATATATATACCCATACCCATACCCATATACATACCCATACAAGGGCGACACATATAGAGATGTTGGAAGTTTCAGCCGACAAAGCATAGTACAGCGGAATATCGTCAACGACGACGCTTTTTTGTATGCTTTGCATTTTTTTACTCTTCTTAACTTTATGCCCAACAAAGCTAAAGACAACGACACGTTAATGACTTCTTTTACAAAGCAAGTAGCGTCGGGCGGCATAGTCAAGTCTCAAAACCAAGAGAGGGAAATGGCGATGAGCAAATAAAATAAAATCTAAAACTAAAGTCCACCCAACCCTTTTCAACCCAAAACTCACTACAAACACAGCAGCCACAGCTTGTTATATTAGCTATCACTGACGCTCAAGGACTTGTTGTGTCTCTACTGTGGAGCACATCGTTCCGTCATCCTGATGTTTTTCGTTGTGAATGTCTGCTGCGCCCGTGTGGCACTAAAAGAGCCACTTAACTTGTCTATATGAGCCTAATGGCCTTTAATATTATTTTCTCGTTGCTCGTTTCATTTTTTTATTTTTTTTTCTATACCATTTCACCACTTGTTTTCGCATAGCTTCGACTTTAGCTTCACCTTTGCATCGTCGACTGTAGGCGAGAAAAAATCACAGAACTTGTGCATTTTATGCTCCTGTTCCTTGCTGCCTTCTCCTTATCGCTGAGCTCAGCTCAGCTCAGTTTAACACAGTTGAGGTCCTAGCTGACTAGTTGGGCAGCCTGCTTGCCTGCATGGTAATTGTAGAAAATTGCTTCAACGGCGGCTAACATTGTGCAAATCCTTTGGTTATGTGCCTTTTGTGACCCTTTTTTGGTCTCTGACTACATTTTTGTGTTTTTTCTTTTGCTTACAATTTTTTTGTAGCATGCCTTTTGGCTCAACAACTGTTAACAAGCAGTTGAACTGTGTGTATATAAATGTGTGTGTGTGTATGCAGCTTTGTGGGAAGCAGCTGACACTGAAGAAGTAAACTCTACGTTAAGGGCTCCCCAAAAGTATGTTACACTTATTGCATACAACTTAACAGTATAGGTAAATCGTTGTCGTTGTACGAATACACCTCTCAAGCAAACGTGCTTTACATTTTTATTATTCGGCACTGTGAGAGTCTGCACCCCTTCGATAATGTCCTATAACCCGTTATTAACTTGAGCCTTGAGTCGGCGATTCCTAGTCTCAGTCTGCTTGTGTTTATTTAATTTTTTTTGTTTTTTCACCTATAGCTCTTTTTGTCTTTGCCAACACTTAATTTAACATTCCTTAAGTGTTGTCCATTTTTGACCGCTATCGCCAGCAACAACAAGAAAAAGAATGTCCAAACCCACGTTTAGTAGGCTTATTACGATGATATGAGGTACTATGTTATGAGTTTATACCCTGCGGTTTTGCTGTGATCATTGCTTAGGGCAAGCTTTTGTCTTTATCCTTTATCCTTGCACTTAGATAGGTCGCCAATACGCCATGGGTTGGCCCTTTAGTGTTTCTGATACTTGGACTTATTTTGTGTATTGGTCGTTTTACGCTTCGATTGCGGTCTTGCTGTTACTGATATTCTATACATATCCAGGGTCTTATTAGTATTACTTTTTCAATTTTTTTTTTTAGTCTAAATGCTGAATGTTTGGTTTATAATTACGATGACACGACAAGGCGTGGGTAATGTATAAACTTTATTATTATTGAGATGTTACATCAGCAGAGGCTTTGCTATATTGATGAAGCGTACATTTGGCTGTGTTGAGAAAGTATAAATTTCATATGACTGAGGGCTTCCATAGGTTTTTAACACATCTATAATTTATTTTAAACATACCCTTTACCAACAAAAAAAAATCTTTTAATATCACGATTCTGCGACATACTTTAATGCTCACATTGACCCAAACTTTAATTATGCATTACTATTAAATTACCATTTAAAAAAATTATTAAGCTACAAATTTTTCTTCTAAATCACGCTAATGATTGCCAAGTAGTTGTTATAATTATAATCATATTTATATTTTACTTGTATGTTTTTGTTGTGTACGTAAATTCGTTAGGTGTGTGAGTCTTCTGTCGTAAATTTACGTAAATTTAGCACTTTAACAAATAAATTATTACCAAAATCAAAAAAAAAAAAAATTGTTTTACAAAATAAATAACAATACAAAAAAAAGATACGCAAGAAATTTTTAACTAAAGTCACAATATTTGTCTTTTCTTCTTTTTTCTTTTGTGCTCTATTGAAAAATATATTTAAAAACTCAAAAATAATATCAAAACAACTCCGAAACAAAATTGGCAAAAATTGGAAACACTTTTTTTCTTTTTCTTCATTTTCCTTTAACATTTAAAACATTTAAACAACAACATTTAAAAAAATGACTTCAAAACAAAATTTCTGTCTCGCGTTTTTTGTTTTTCTCTCTCAAAATTTACAAATAAAACAATAAAAATAAAATTAATTTAAAAATCTATATTTAAAACGTATGTGTCGTAATGTTTTATATTCCCAAATATATTACGTAAAACAAAAAAAAATCCTAAATGTTGTAATTCTTGCGCTCGTTCTTCTTCGACTTAATTTTGTTAAATTAATTAATTTAAAAATAATAATTGTACGTTCGTGCGTTCCTCGTTTCTTTTATATTTGTAATCTAAAATATTTCTACCGTATTGCTGATTCTATTTCTCTTTATTTGTTTATTTCAAAAAATTAAATTATCCCTTTAAATTTGGGGCTAAATCCTCATTACACTTTTCTACCTTCTTTAAAATTTTATTTTACTTAATGCTACTTTAAAAAAATGTATTTTTCGTTTTCTTATTTTGTATACATTTTCCTGTTGATGCCTTTTTTGAATCTGATAACGTAAAAAATGACAACAAAACAAAAAAAAAATCGTTAAAAATATATGAAATAAAATAGAGCATTTAGATCGCAAGCTATTCGTTGGTATGCTCAGCAAACAGCAAACCGAAGAGGAAGTTAGACAAATTTTTAATCCTTTCGGCGCTATAGAAGAATGTACCATTTTGCGCGGTCCGGACGGCGCCAGTAAAGGTGAGTAAAACCTTTTATCATATGAATTCTTACGTACGTTACTAAAAAAAATAAGAGTTATGTTTTGCAATTTGAATAGCATAAAATAAAAGCTTAAATTTATGTCACTTATTTTTTTTCAAACTCTGTATTTGCATTTATTGTAAGCTCGTTTGTCTATCGTGTTCTTCCTTTGTTTATTTGTTCAACATTACACAGTTTGTGTATAGTTGTGTTTTTGTCCATGCATTTACTATAGTTTACCCGAAATAAAATTGATATAAAAAATTGATCAACAAACAAACGATAATCAAATATTATTGAAAGCTGTTAGGCGTATCGTATTTACTGCCAAGTGTTTTGAAGACTGAAATATGCGACTTTAAATTTTTATCGGTTTCGCATTGCATATTTGCCAAAGCATTTTTCGAAGCACACTTTTTTGCATACATAAAACTTAATGCGCACAGTTTATAGATTTCACATGCAACCGCTGTCGTTATGGTGTGTGCTAGAGATAAAAATAAAATGCATTAAATTCGGAGGATGCTCTTGTTGTTGTGTGTATGTGTGCGCATATGTATGACAGCGAAATAAACATAAAATTAACATGAAAATACAAAAAAATAACAAAAGAAATATTAAAATGCAAATGTAAGAAAAATAAACAAAAAGAGAGAAACAAAAACAAAAACAGATTGGTTTGCATGAAAAAAAAAACAATTCGTTTATAAAAACCAAAAACTTTTGAAATAATAAAAAGAAATGTTATTGTTCAAAATAATGTTGAATTGAGTCACATTGAAAAATATTTCTCTTTACTCCCCAACCACATGTACACACAATTCACATTTCTCTAGTGCCATTCTATTGCCAAATATGAAAACATTACAATGCAATTGCACGCACACCTACGCAAATATACTAATGTGTTTGTGAAGTAATGCCTGAATAGGCGGTTCCGTCAGGACACACAGCATCAGTGTAAAAATTGATAGATTAGTACGTACTATTGATTTGCAACAGGTCAATCAGAAGGTATAAGTAACATTCAAATAAGTTTACATTTCGGTGTCCTCTTTTAAGTGAATGTGTGTGAAGCTCTCTAGTATGTGGACACTCAAAGTTGGCCCCGAGATACTGGCTCAGTAAGCCCGTAGTTCAGTCGACTAATACTGCCCGGACGTTAATGTCTTTCAAAAATTAAGGCCTCCCTGGGGCTTTAAAGATTTATAAACAATTTTTTTCTATAAAAAAGATTTTTTTAGATTGCATTGTGTACGTGAGGAAGTCTAAAAAGACAGGAGGTAAGGAATACTTCATATTTGACAATATCATGATAAGACAGCATACGTGTAATTTTTATGAGCAAAAAACACTAACATTAATAATTATATATACGCGAAGACTTGCAGAGCCAGTTTTTTTTTAATGTAATTTACATTAATTACAGCTGGGCTCCACGCCGCAACAGTAAAATGGCAGCGTGTGTAATAATATTTTTTAATAATTTTTTTGCTATGGCTAGACAACTTAAAACGTATTTTTGTTTAATAATTATTGGATTGCTTGTTTCTATTACAGCTGGATAAGGTTTACTTCTACTTAGGCAGCTAAGTAGTCCTTCTATTGCGGTAATAACTTCTGTGCTATACATTCCAACCAAAACCACCTTATGAATAAGTTCGTAGCTGGGTAGATGGCATAATATGAGTTTGCCTTCTAAATAAGGTTCCTGTTGCTATACGACTATCTCCTTTGATTTCCCGATTCAATTCACATTTTTGGCCAATGCAAGGCCATTCGCTTCTATGAGAAAATGAATTAAATTTTTTATTCAGTTTTCAAGCTGAGATTATATTGTGGTAGTCCACGCAAATAGAGTGAATTTTAGAAATCATTTTGTTAATTAACAGCTTTATTTACATCCGACACAGTGTCGACCGCTTTGAATAATAATAATAAATTCTTCGGGTAATGATTTTCTGTATTTGGAAATTGATCGACAATATCGACATTGTTAGCTGCCAAAACCACTTGTTTACTGAGCCATGTGTCATACATTTGCTGTTAGAAAAATATTCAATTTAGTTCAAATTTAGTCATTCCGCTCCTATAATTTTTTGCCGGGCGACAAAGATGTATGAGGTCGATCGTTGTCATGGTGGAAGGTGATACCTTTCCGATTTTTGATTTATTTATTTAATTTGAATACACACACCACCGTATACATCTTAATTGATGATTACGTGGCAGGAGCTAAGTATTGTAGATTGAGTTCAAAGTTTACATTGTACAAACCCCATAAAGAATACAATGTCAACAGATTTAGCTGTCACGTCGTAGCACTCTAATATTAAATTTGCAACATGCGATAGGTAGCAATATCCTGCATGATCATCTGCTGATGGTTTTAAGTTTAACTTTATGCTTTAAGCTAGAAATACAGGTTTTGAATTCAATCTAACCAAGAAGTAATTCTCATTCCACACTTTTTATATCAAATGGCTGCCACACCAACACCGTAATTTTCCTTTTTTTTATTTTTATTTAAGTGCACAACATTTGTATAACTAGCAAAACCTTTTAACCAAATAAAAACGAAAACGACTACTGAGGAAAAATCACATAAAAAATGTAGAAAATTTGCCAAGGGTGAATAAGCAAAATTGTGCTTTACATATTTTTAAATGAAAATGTCCATCAGACTGTCGAAAACACGTTCAACATTTGCGCAAAATGGCGAAAAAAACTGTGGGGTTCCATAAAACAAAGCAAAAAATAAAGCGAAAGAAAATATGAAATAAATTGCAACAATTTAATTGCGTGAAAATTGCAAATTTGTGCGCTTTGTGACCTGAGGTTACTTGACCAATCAAGCTGGGTTGCCTTGAAGCTATTCTATGTGCTATAACATCGATGTCGGTTTTTAATTAATTGTTGGGATTGCTGTTAGCGTTGTTGTACAATGATTTGGTAGGCGAGTGTAGGGTGAAAAAATTGTTGCGATATCTATCTGTGCTTCTCCAGCTTATTCACTCACTTTATGTTATATCTGTACATATCACCTCTGATGGTGCATCTCTCAGATGAAATTTTAAAAAGTTTCTTTACTTAAGGATCTTCTTAAGGACCGCTCCCGCATTTGCTAAGGGCAAAGCAACTTCAAATTAATTTTAACACACCCAATATCTAGCTTACACATCCATTCCACACTGGTCCCAAATCCAAATTTGTTGGCAGAAATTCAATTTTTGTTTTTACAATAGTTAAGCAAAAACTAAATTCCATTCCAATTTAGTGTTCTCTAAGGCAGTTTAAAATTATAATGGTACAATTGAAATTGAAGCCCTGCCGATTTAGGCAGCAACGGACGTCAGCAGATCATTTACACCAAACTTTGCCTTTGCTAGCCTTGCAGATAAAAGCACATTTCAAATTAGTGTAACCCATTTTATCTATTATAACTCTACTATAAAGATTAAAAGTATTCTGCCAAAAAATGTGTCTTAGATCGACATTACCATCATTCTTATTGTCTACGTTGCAATCATCATCACCATCATCATAGCCATTAACAGTCATCAACTTCATCAAATTGCATTCATATTCGTCGTTGGTGGTTGGCAGAGTTCAAAGCCGCAAAAGTGTCAATCAACGGCGCTAGCGCAGACAATGAGAACATTTTTGACGGCGACATATCATTCTTCATTAAAATGCACTGCAAATCTGGCTAGGGGCTAGCGGCTGGGGGTATTGCTCATTCAGTCGTACAGACTGTCACTCGCTCACTTGTCAGATCGCTGCATGTAAGTGACAAAATCCATCAACGTCAATTTCTCAGCGCGAATTATATTAAAAGAAAATCAAGTCAAGAAGTAAAGACGCATTGGCGGAACATACAAATATACAAGTACAAAAAATGAATGAAAGTTACTGATGAAAGTTTAAAAAAATGCATAAAAAATCAAACGACGAAATGTGCAAACTCGGCCATAAAACGCGCGTTCCTCATATTCTTGACTTGTGAGGAATATAACAGGATGTTGTCGAAAAAAGGAGGTTCGTGTTGCGTCTTGAGCATTTCAAAATATATGTATGGAAACCTTGATGTTGATGTGTGTGGAAAAGGAGATGTCGTAGGATAGTAAAGCAAAGCAAAAAATAAAAAAAAACAAGAAATAAGCGCAAGCAAAATGTTAAATTATGCAAATTCGATTTCAGTGTGTGTAGATGAGTAGAATGTATAGAATGAGAGCGAATGAACTGCTTGTGGGGTGCAGCCCTAGGGGAAGAAGAGCTGTAGTCCTGCACGCCGACAATGCAAAAATTTTCATTGTTGGCCTGACTTGACTCTGCATATGCAAGCCGTCATTTTCATTCGCATTCCAGTTCCCACGCCTCCTTTGCTTATGGAGTTTAAGAGGGTTTGCTTTACCAGCAGCTTCTATACTTGCCTGCTGGCATAATGGCAATAATAACGGGCGTGCCTTAGACATGATGATGACTTTGGCTGGATGTGTGACTGGGTTGGCTGGCATTTGGTGGCGGCAAAGTCAGCGGCTCATTTGATTAGAATATTCATGGATGCACTTCATTCTCATCAAGGAGATGGCGTCCACTCAGCGACAAAGCTGCTGTTAACGTCATCGTCATCATCGCCATCATCGTTATCACCATTGTCATTGTGGTTATTGTGTTGTAGTATTAGGCAGCTCTCTATAGTTGAACTTGTCATGTACGCAATCAACGCAATTGTCCGTCTGTCTCGTTGTCTATTTAACGTGTATGTTGCGCAATACTGAAATATTTCAATGTGTATGTGTGTTCGAATGAGACAATTTCTGTCGTGTAGACAACTCTTTAGGTTGACATGTTGCTTTAATGATGATGGTGGTGTCGATGCCTGGCAATCTACTCTAACAGTATAAGCAGATCCAAGCTGACTTGAGCGTTGAGCGTGTGCAACACCGCGACATTTTGTGAATTTGCATAAGTAGTATTTCTGCCCCACTCGTCGGCTGCTCCTGAAGTTGACAGCAGGCAATCGACATAAGTAGTGACGTTGAAACCCACTGGTGCTCACTGTATGACTGTTGTGGCTTTTCAAGTTTGAATTTCTAAAAGCATAGGCTGCGCAATGCCGTCATCACAGCTCTCATAACCATCATCATACCCATTTTCAGTTGACTAGTTAATTGCATTAAACTTGGTAAAGCGAAATGTTTTAAAATACGCAACTTTCCAGTTTGAGGACTTTGATATCAGGCAAGAAAGCAAGCAGATAAGTGAAAGTCATATCAGACGCATTTTATGTAATTATTCACACCTGAATGTCTGCTCTTAATTATTTAAATTATTGGAGGTATTTATCATAAACTTTGTGGCGAGTGCGTTAGGCTTGGACAATGGATTAATGCCCAATAATTTTGCAAGACTCTTTGTACAAATGAACTTAATATCGGAACATATTTACAACATTACCCATTTACTGCCTGCTCTTTAACTGTAAGCTACTCTCTATAATCTTCTATCTATCTATCTATCTATCTATCTATCTATCTATCTATATTAATAAAAATGTAAATGCTAAATATTTGTGCACTGGATTTCCGAAAGTTCTTCACCGATTTCGTTTAAATTTTTACAGTACGTTTCTATTCGAATACGAGAAGAATAATTTTATTTTATTTCTTTCATTTCTTAACGTTAAATATATATTTTTAGTATTAAGTTTTTACAAAAAACAAAAAAAAAAAAAAATTCAGCAAGAAGTCTTAGCGCAAAAAAAGTTCGATAATCTAGTGCGAGAATACTCATTTCATTCGATTTCATACCAAACAGTTAACCATTTGCTTTTGAGTTGAATGGTTTGGTAAAGTCGGCGGCGAACGCTTTTGGTGATTGTGGCCGAATAACGAAAAAAGAAAATATACCAAGAAGAAATGTTGGAATGAATGGCTCAAGAAAAAGGAATTTTTTACACATCAAAATTTATTGATATGTTTGCAGAATTCCTCGGAACAAGAGTTTCAAAATTTTATCGCATGGTTGCAAACACAAACAGCATGAAACATATTGTGTACTAACTTGAGCCATTTTTTTTTTAGAATTAGCTGATCTTAACACATAACATATTCACGTAGACTCCAACATTATAATTAGTAAACTATAATTATTGCATACTTTTCACGTAAATTATGTTTCAAAAATATATATACAAAACCCTTCTAAGCTTATTTCGACATGGATACCTTACGTGAAATGCTATTCAAATTTGGAAAACATATAATTTTCAGTCAAAATCAAACTAAAACTTTCTCTTTGGCAAATTAACTTTTAATTGGGACAAACTACTCGTGGACACACACACTCGCGCGCACACATAGAAAAGCAAATATATGTAATTATCAAGCCAAGCCACAAAATATTTCCATAATATTTCCTTATTGTCATCATCAAATAGTTACACTAAACTTGCTAATTTCATTGTTTGTGTTATTTTCCTTTTTGATGTTGTTGTTTTGTTGTCTCTGACATGGCAAAACGCTAAAACATAACAGCAAAAATGCCAATAGTTATTGTGACATTTGTGCATACGACTGTAGCGTCACACTTATGTATTTTGTATGTGTGTTCGCGTGGGCGATTTGATTTAAGAAAATGTCACAAAAGCATACCAAAAACGAAAGCGGAGGCAGAAGTCGCACAGAATTTCATGACTACTAATTGAATATTGTTCATGCCACAATTGAAGTTGGAAGTAACAAAATGCGAAATGTTTTTGACAAATTCAAAGCAATGCCAGATTCTCGCCTGGATAAATAAGTAAAACGTAATTTTTTTTTTTTTTACCTTTGCTAAAAGTCCTTTAATGTACAGTTTGTAAATAAATAAATTGAGATTATAAGATTCAGATAAAAAGAAAAAAAATCACAAAACACAGTATGCTGTTGGACCCGCAGAAAATTGCAGCTCAAAATTGAGTTTTATGACATAAGAGCAAGGTCAAAGACTAGATCTAGAATTATACCCTTCTAATAAAGGGATCGTTCCAAGAAATATGTATAACTTAGAGTAGATGTTTGCTCGAAATTCCGGCTATCACCAAAAAATTACGGTTTAATTTGCAAACATACAAGCGGTCATTAGACGATTAAACGAACTTGTGAAGCTGATTTACAATTAAGGTACTCCATGGGATTTCCCCCGCGTTCTTCTTGGTATTTGTTCAGTGTTATCAAACCTCCGCCAGCCACTTACATTGCCATGCCATAAAATTCATGGGCCTAAGTCGAGATGACCACGTCGCCGGTGAGCAGAGTTTTGACGTATTTCTCACGCGTCAAATGGCCAAAATTTACGAGCTTTGCGCCCAGTGTCTCTTTGAGACCATCGAAAGATTCCGGGGTCGTTTGGAAATGTTCACCGCAAATTGTGATCTTAAAGTCTACCTGACGCTTAACCAGCTCCAACAGAACTTCGACGAGTAACTTGGGATTCTTGTCATGCTCCCAGCGATGCGGCCAAATGAGATGTAAACAATTTGTGTCATTCTGTATGTCATAGCTGATGTGTATGTCCATGATGTGCCGTTTGTTGGAGAATGCATGAAATTTTATTGGGAAATGGAGCACTTCGCATTTCTTCTCGAGGCGTTCACGTATGTGTTTCAGCTTCATGTCCGGTTGGATGTTCAGAAACGACTGAATGTTGTCCAGGAAAGAGGTGCGATTGAAGTTGGAATTGAATAGAACTGTGTCGGCGGCAAGGCAAGTCATAATCTGATTGAGCGCGTACTGACAATCACGATTCTTAACCTCACGGACGGGATAAACGAGCTGATTCTCATGGAAGTAGACGATTTTGCGGCAAACCCCCAAATCTGGACGCACGCCCAGCAGTTCGGCCAAGTTGAGGACGGAGCTGGTGAAGAGTACCTTGTAGTCATGATCCATTGGTACCAGCTGCGAAAAATACAAAGCGGAGGTGCGCGCACGCCAGTGCCACTTTTTAGCGGGAAGACTAAATATTTCATAGTCGTTGCGATTTAAACATTCCACCAAAGTGTCAATAAGCTGCTGATGTGATCCGCCGTAAAATGGTTCGCTGAATATTATAGGTGGTTTCGCTGTGCACATCGCTATTGGATTACTGAAATTGGTAATGAACGGAATGCAGCAATAAAACCACTGCTTCTTTCACTGGCCACACTGCTGACAATAGCAGGCTTAATCTGACAACCTTGTGGCAAAGAGGAGGCAAGGGCCGCTAAAACTAAACACAATTTTTATACCTTTATTCAAATTTAATAAAAAATTTTCGGCAATTTTGTTACTCCTTAATTAGCGTTATAAAGTTTTTTTTCTGACTTGCAACTCGCACTTACACGTCATGCTCGTTACTGCCAATCCGGCTTTTACTCCCTTCTCGCGATTTCTAATTACGATTATCTTTTTTGCTATTCGTGATTCTTTCTCGTTCTAGCTGCTCCTTATCGTTCCTTGTATTTGCTTTTAGCAATCGCTTCTCGTCATCTCTTCTCGACGTCCCTTGTACTAATAGATTCTCGTGATCTCTACGACGGTAGAGGTTGTGTACATTTTGTTCTGTCTTTTGTGTTTGTAACCGCTTCTCGAGTTCGGCCATACATGACGAAAATGCCCTCAAACACGAGCGAATGTTAGTCGTGGAGCCGTTGACGAGCCGATGTTCGTCTAAAATTTGAAATTTTGTTGATTTGCTCAAGCGATTCACACCGAGCATGCTCGTTGTGTATGGCCAGCTTTAGTCACACTTATCCTATAGCGCTTTACTATTCGCTCTCATTTCTGATAATCTTTTAGCTTACTTACTAATTGCGCTTGATTCTCTTACTAGCTTATCATACTCGCTTCTAGCTAGCAACTCGTTCTCGCTGGTCACCCACGTTACCGTTATTTACTTTTATTCCCTTTTTGTTCCATGTATTCCCCACTTCTACTCATTTCTTCTACACTTTGTTCCATTTGCGAATCCATTCTATTTACCTCACTCGTCTGCTCTCTTACTGCTAAATATCACTATAAATACACATGACATACAACATGATTCCCTCAGACTCGCCATAACGTCGTAATGTACTTAAAATAATTTTATTGTTTGCTCCAAACTTTTTGTTTTAATATTATTAGTTTTGTTCATATCAACGTCAACGCTCATTCCCTTCTCACATACCACTCGCTTTTGTTTTCCCACATACAAACTGCAACTCTTTGTTGCTGCATTCATTCAACTTTCATGCAATGACAGTTTAAGTTGTGTTTTTCATAGTTGTGCGTTGCAAACAGGTATTTTATTGTTATTATTATTTGATTGTTAGCACAAAGCCTGTCCTCATATGCATTCATATCAGTTGTAACTATAGTGACGCATACTTAAGTCAGCTCATCTCGGCTCGGTTCGTATAATTTAAATTTATATGAGCAAAGTCTTATGGCGATGAGTTATTCGCACAAATGATGAAACTTTGTTGGATATTTAAAAATTCATATTAAAATCGTATTTAAGCGTAGTGATGCTTAAATCTTTTGCCTCTTATTTTTGGTAAATCAGACACTGCCATAGCCATCGTCTTTTTTCTTTGTTGCCTTTTTCAACCAAGTCAAAGTTAATTTGTCCGCTCTTTTTTATCACAATTAACCTACGGGCCGGACTGCGTAAATTTCACTTTACTTACGTGATGGTTGGCTGCTTTTTAATTTTCATTTAAACAAAAATGCCAACGCAGTTTTTCATTTCCACGTTGCGTGTTTTGCACGACAGCGAAAAAAAAAAAACTTCATGTTGCATATCAACGCTGTGGGTCAGCATTTGTATTAATGTATGCGTAGTGAAGTAAAGTTGTGTAAATGATTACAAATGTTAACGACATAAATCGCTGTAAGAGATTAATTGAAAATTGATTTAAAAAAAATACCCTCTAAAGTACGTGAGACCATTGTGCACCAAACAAATACTGTCGTATTTAGAAACTTCCTATAACTCCAAAGCTTAGAAAATTATATAGTCCAATAGCAAAGCCTTTTAAGAAATTTTCAAGTATTTCATCATCTGATTAGAAACCCAATCCCTTCAAAACCATTGTATATCATTATCTAACACTGCATTCCCAGTAACAAAAAACCTTCAACTATTCAAACGTTCAACAACCTGTTTTTAAAGTTCTTTCGGACCTAGGTAACGTTCTTCTTCTTGTTGTTCTGCTGCCACACCCAAAACTGCACGAAACGAACATTCAGCCATAATGTTTGCGACGGCGCCTGTGCTTATGCAACACTCGTCCGATATCATTGTCGTTGGTGTCGGCGTCAGCGTCGTCGTTGGACCAATAAAACTAACTGCACTAATTCGACTTAATTAAAACGATTCAAAAGCATACATACAAACACATACACATGGACACATACTCCCCCACCAGTATACTCATAAAGGCAAATAGAGAACTGTACAAACATTAGCTAAAATAGCTAAAGTTAGCAGATCCCAACAGCTTGGAAGCTCTGCTTATGCTGCTGTCTTCGCCCTTTGCACACATCATCATAAGCGCACATAATTATTTATAAAAATAATAATGTAAGTTTATGTAAGCTCATAAGTGCCATTTAAGCCGTTAGTAGTAGAGGAGGAGCAGCAGAAATCGCTTTTGTTTCTGATGGCTTGACTTGCCAGCCAAAGCTGAACTGGGCGCTGTCCTCATTGCTGTTGTACTGATAGTTTCGTTTATAGTGTATAGTATACGTACTTGCCATTATTATTGCTATACTCATAGACATAATCGTAAGCTGGAAGTCAGAAGTCGAAACAGCCTGCTTGAGTGCAACAACTGCCTAGCCCTCTGCCTGACTGCCGTAAACCTTACCATATGCTGCCATGTTGCTGGAAATACGTACGGTAACCAAAAATTGTGTGCTGCACTCTGCGACGAAAACAGAACAAAAAGAAAATAGAAAAAGTTGAAGGAAAAGTATTAAATATAAAAAGTTTTGGGTGATGGTGTACCCAAAACTTTTACGTTTGCTGCATGCAACTTAAGCCTTTTTGGACTCGAGGCTTAATAGCTACGTGGGTGTGTACTTGTGTATGGTTTGCGATGGTATAGGCATTGAGCGGTTGGCTTTAATTTAATTAGATACATAAAAATGTATGGACAGTCAGTCTTCATACGACAAAGACGGTAGTGAAAACGACGAGACACGCTTAAAAAAAAATTATACAAATTAGTATGTTGAAGCTGACAGTCAAACTTGTCGACTTTCACCTTTGTAGGCATTAGAAGCAGTAGCAAGAACAGCATTACAACTGCAACTTTATAAATTGACTGTCATGATATTATGTTATAAAACATTTTCGCTTACATAGTCGAAGTCTTCTTATCAAAAGCGTTTGCCAAGCAACCATGCTATTGTGTGAGTATGAGCGTTTTACGCTTCCCTTAAGCTTATGGTACACATTTGCTCAACTACATCAAGAGACGTAAAGCGCCATAAAATGTGCAAAAGTCCTGTGGCTGTTACAACTTATACTACCTTGACAACGCAACCACAGTAATTGCATGATTTTTCTTTGTTACATCTCGCTCCGTCGCTCTTCTCACGCAAACCACTAGCATGAAGCCTGGTTCAAAAAAAAAGCCCCCCTATTCTCGCCTTATTTGGTTTTATAAGCTCAAGTTGTCGGTGGCTTTTTATTCATCGTCGTCCACACCGTCTTTTTCATACAGTATTTGTCAACCTCGAAATGAGCGCACATAAGAGCTTTTCTTTAAATCAACCAACCATCCAAATGCAAGTCATATTTCACCAAAGAAGGTTTGCATGGCAACGAAGCTAATTAAGTTGCTTCTGCTATTGCTTACATTTCTGTTGCAGCTCAAAACTATGCTACACGCAAAAGAAATAAAGGGAATAAAGGTCAGAGCAATTAAACGTACAAGACCGCAGAGTATATTTGACTCGGCTACCGTTGCTTGTCATGCCACTCAAAAGTTTCCCCTTTTTAGTTTGAAGTAAAGTCATAAAAACAGAAAGGTGTCGGTTTTTATGATAGCCCCTTCATACTCACTGGTATTTACTAGGGTTGCCGCTTAATTTTACACGAGAATCACGGCCCCTATTTGGTATAACCGTACGACACTAACGTCTTTGACATTCTAAGCATATACGCTTAAAAATATATGAAACAAGTCAGCAGCAAGTGTGCTTTATTAACACATTAAGTTTCGTATACCTTACAATCCCCTAATATAAAGAAAGGACACTGTGTGTGTTGTGGCGCTTTATTAGACCAAAATAGTCAAACCCAGCCAATATTAAGACTTGTCTCGAACTGTAATAGTTTAATAAAGTAGCAAAGCTGCGGAAATTAGATTTGACCACATACACATCCTGGCATATGTATAACATAAGCCCACTCTAAGTACGCCCACACTCTTTGCCAACTTATTTCCGCCACAGACTAACTTTTTTTGTTAGCAACTTTTTGGCAGTTCCTTTTTCTGCGCCTCTTTTTGTCACAATGTTGCGCAGCTAAAAGTGTGGGAGAAAATTCTATGTGCGCCCAAAACTGGGCAACGTGGTAAAAATGTCAGTGATATTAGTGGTGATTGTCAAAATTACAACGGCCGCAACAACGAATGGAGTTATCAATAAAAATGTCAAAAAATTTTAAGCATTAAATATACTAGGGTTGAGTATACGCGCTCTGGCTTATGATTCCGTTTATTATCATTTTACATCTTATTAAATGGCCATAGCCCAAAAGTAGTCAAGACACGGTGGTGCTGCGTTGGTGAGTTGCACACTCTTTCAAATATGTCAGTAGTTGATTTAGCAAAATAAGTTTTCCATAGCTAATTTCTTAGAAGTTCGAAAAATAACTAAGACATGGAGTCATTGCTAAATTCAATCAACCCCCAACTTTCTGCTTTCCTTCAAAACGGAGTTTTGTTAATAAAAGATGAGCCCTTTACCCTATATGACGCCGTGAAGAATCCCAAATTATGCATTTGTTTCGTTGGATTATTGAAAAACGTATGTAATTTACTGTTATGCGCAACATTGGTCGATATCAACTTATCTTTGTTTGAGTGCGTATATCCTGTATTCGAGCTCTCACATGCGCACGCACTCACCAGACAAATAGTATTGAGAAACTCAATTAAGCGTAAACGAAATTGACAGTTTTTTTTCCGTTGCTGTGTCGCAAGTCATTCCAATTGATTTTGATGAAAGATGTACGCGTGTCCTTTATTCTGGTTGCCTTTGTTTATGCTTTAAAAAATTAAATATTGTATATCTACGTACTACTCGCTCTAATTGATTGAAATGACGGCGACAGTCAGGGTGTGAATGCATGAGGAAATTTTCCAATATTAAATGTCAGTTTTGTCGGCCTGGCACCTGTCAAGCGCATATTTCGTTATTAATACAGCAACGCGTCCGAGTGTGTGCTTTGCTACGCTACATACATATTTCAGCGGCTTATTTTCTAGCTCATTGTGAGTGAAAGTAAAGAGTGCGGGATGAGCATCTAAGCTGAGCATGGGCTAAATTAATTTATTCAACTTTTGTTACTGAGCTTCATGTTGTTGTATTTATTATTATGCCGTACAGCGTTTGCCGTTAGTCGAATATCCTTTCTCTTGGCAAAACTAAACAGTTACTTCGTGCTAGGATATTCTGCTTAAGACAGCGGGAGTAAGGTCTTCTGCCATTGCCATTTATACAGCTGCCTCTGCATCTTGCGTAACCATTCCTTTGAGCAAGCTGAAGACCGTAAAATATTTAATGAAAATGAAAATGTCTAAAGGCGCAACACAAAATATGCGTACGCCTGCTGTGCTTCCTAGTCACGACACCAAACTACAGCCTCATTCAGAGAGCAATAGCAACTTGCTGCTGTTGCTATTGCTTTAACTTATCCTTCTACGGCGTATTTACCGTACTAGACTTGCGTAATCTTGGCGTCTTTGTGGAACTTTTCAAAGCTCTATCCATTAAATGAGTGTCTGTGTTTGAAGTGCTGACGGAAGAGACGATGACTGCAACGTAGGGGCAAACAAAGCAAATATTCACTAATAATAAAAGTATACTTTTAGAAAAGCGCTTCGCTCCGCACCCTTTTTTGCTGAGCACCGTTACAACATGTTAACACTTTAACGAGATTTTATTATTAAAATATACAAAGCGCAGTACTCAAGTGTCTTGGGATTCATTGTTTGTAGTTTTATTTGTATATAAAATTTTATAGCCTACTTTTAAGCTCCACCAAATGTAAATCTATGTTAAAAGGAAGTACTACAAATACTAATGCATTCCTGCTTGTTTCATCTTTTATTTTCAGGTAAGTTTATTCACTCAAATAACGCGATCTTGGTAAAAGTACTCTGACCTATTCTTCAAGCTATTCTCTAATCAAATTGAAGGTACTCAAAAAAATTAAAAAATCGAATCAAGATAAAAGTAGCGAAAACGCTTCTTCCTTTACTTTTAACAAGCAAAGGCGTAAAAATGCAAATTAATTTTCCATAACCCGTAAACTTATTCAGGCCAACATAAAAATGACATTAGAATTGGAAAACAAAAACAAAGTATGTGTATCAGAAGTAGCATGAGAGAAAGAGGATCACAGGCAGCCAGCCAGAAATGGCAGTGACATAATCTCTGCAAATCTTCAATAAAGCAACCAGATTCATATATGGGAACGAATGTATGTCCTAGGCGGCTTGTGTGTGAACGAGGTTAGCCGCCAACAAGGACCTCTGTCAAAATGTAAATCAGACAGGCAGATAGACAGACAGGCAGCGATTCATTCAGATTTTGGCAGATACTGGCAAGACGAAAATAAACTAAAACCATATTGACAGCCTAGAATGCATAATAATGAGCTAAACACATCTTTACATATACACCAAAGTGTGTCAGACTCTTCCTCTCTTCTCTGGTCCGTTATAATACATGAATTGATGATATCCTTTTTCATAAGTTTATTGGCATCCGCTTTCACGCAGGGCATCTGCCTGACAATCGGGCAGCTGTCAAACAAGCAGGCTGCCTGACAACCACATATATATATATATATATATATATATATATAAAGCCATCTTTCATGCGATGTCAACTCAGGGCTCAAACAACAATGAGCCGCTGCCTTCTGCTCCGCTCTTTAAACACGCTCATCACTCGTTGTTATTTTCATGAAGGATGTCAGAGTATGGCCTGTCATTGTATATCCTTTCATATTTCATGCGTTATGCTACCGCCTTGATTTTTGCATATTATAATGACCAACGACAGCAAGCCAAATAAATGTAGTTAATATTGCTTGCATAGTTGTGTTGGTGGTACAACTAACGTACATAGGCCCGAAAAAGTACGCTGTATTATTTGAACGCGAATTTCTGATCGCAAATTTATATTTTCAAAGAAATAAATCTAAATCTTTCTAAAGAAAGATATACAAGTAGTTATGTAGTTGAAGAAGCACAAGAAACTGGTTTACAAAACATTAAGTAGTCTTACAAGGAGTCAAAAATCTATCTATATATATAAATATCAAACTCGGTTGCCATTTGCTTGTTAGAAACGGGTGTTCTCAGCATCCATAAGGGCTATTGATCTCAAATTTTTACCATGGGTTCTGTTCGAGGTTTTATCGGGTTTTTTTCTTATTTGGGACCCGATAGGTGAACTTTGGTTGGAGTTATTCCTTATATTCCGGCTTACGTATATATAGAAAGGTCGCTTTGTCATTCACCACTCACACACTTTTGAATGTATTGCGATTTTATATATAGGTTGTACCTAAAATAAAAATTTATGAAGATATTCAATAATAACACAACTGTTTAATTAATTTGTTACCTATCAATTCTAACAAATGCACAAAGGTTCTTTGTGGGCAATACAACGTTTGCGGGTCTAGCTAGTCAGTTTATAAGTTAATAGTGCTGGGCAGAAAATTTAAGAATCTAGGCAGGAACTTGTTTGAAAAAGGCGATACTGGGGAATCAGGATTAATTCCTCGACGATCAAATATGGGAAACTACTTTTATACGGAATAAAAGAGCGTTTCTTATATTGGGGCTCTAGACTCATGAACAATATTAAGCGCACGAGTATTAATGAACAGTTTCGTATTGATATGATTATTAAATTTTTCAAGCCAATGCCTTCGTTTTTAGCTAATTTTTCTGCCAAAAAGTATACTGTACTTTTCACTAGACCTATGACTATTATGTTAGAAAAAATATATCGGTGATACGAACATCGTAACAGAATGCCGCGCGCACGGGTTTGTGATATCCGATTCTTTTCATTTTCATTGCGATCTCGACATAAGAACAAGAGAACAAGAAGAGAAAAAAACAAAAAGTAAAAAAAAAAAAACAATAAAAAACACAAAATGAACTAAGCTCGAAGAACACAAATTAGCCGCTTTTCTGTTTCTTAGACGAAACACACACGCGTTTAATTTTTTTTATGTTGTCTACGAAACTGTACAGTTTTAGTAGATTTGTAGATTTTGAGTTTGAACAACTCAACTGACAAGTTGCTTTTTTTGTTTTGTTTACAGTTTCTGGAATCTCTGAGGTTGTTTTGTTTTCATGCCTGAGAATTGATTTGATCTAATATTAAGCGTATTTAACGTATAAAAATAAAAAGGCTTATCATGATAGCTGAATTGGTCTAATCGTCCTGTAGACTGACGCATGGCACCACATTTAGGCATTCATTGTTTTTTATATAGATACAACTTCATAAAAAATATCTCTTTTAAATTTATATAGAGATGGCTCATACAAGTATGCAACACTATCGCAAAATGTATCAATTGCTTGAACAGCCTACGAATATATGAAAGTATAGCCAATTCAGATTAAATGTTCTTCAAATCTTAATTTCCCTGGCCCAATGAATAATTCGAAGACAATCTGACACCTAAATTTCCTGCCTGATTTCATCAGATTTAATTTTTAAGATAATGCAGTCTTCAAATATTGCTTTTCTTATAATGAATGTACGAAAAATCTTAATTACTCTCAGCTTTATCAATTTAAATTACATTAATATTCATTAGGGTTGACAAGTTATTTGAGCAACCACAAAACAATGTAGAAAATCATTAAAATTCAAAATCTACTCCACAATTTGAGAAATGAAATACAATTAAATGTTTCAAATTACAAGCATACGCTGAGAAATTGCTGTAAAGGTTTTTGGCATTATAATTAATACGATAAACGAAGAACTTCCAATCGTACACATGCACAAAAACTCGTGCACGTATACATAGCCATAAATTCGACTATTTATAGTATACTTTGATTTGGAGCAGCAACTTGACTCAATCAAAAATCGCATTTTCTTTTCATTTGACACACGGTCGGTTGCACTGTGTTAAGCAGAACGAAAGAAAGAATGAGAAGGTGAATTTCCTGGTCGTTTTACATTGTTGTTGCAGTTATTGCTGTTGGTGTATTACAAACACAAAATGTAATTAAAATTCGATATAGTCGTTGTTTTCACAAAAGGCCAAGCGCTTCCACCAATCTCACATCACCGTCTCCAGCTTCACTAGCACTGGCACTATAGTCCGCTCTTCTCCTGCGGCGGCCAGTTATGCATATACAAACATATTGCCAGTGAAGCAAAGTCGTCCTTGTTTGAGTTGGTGGCAGTGTAGACATGACTACTGTTGCTACTGTTGCTTTATTTGTGCAATTTTTAGCTATATAAGTCTGGTGGGTACAGATACTGGAACACACACATCATCATCATCATCAGTCGTAGTCTGAGCCTGAGCATCAGCAATACCATTGGCAGGATCATGAACATTTCGCTTCAATTTACATTTTTGGTCAGATTTGCACGTACAAATGTTGCACATGTGAGTGAATGTGTAAATGTGCGTATGTATGTATACTTATTTGACCGAGTATGCTCTGTGGTTGTGCTTGTAATTATATATCTAGCAACGCAACTTTGTACCTTCTCAGCAAATTTGTAAAAGCAGTATTATCATATAATGCTTCAGCAAAATTAATGCTTTTTCGAATACAGATAACAAGAAAATAAAAACAATAAAAAATCAACATTTTTCACTTTGTCAGTGTTGGACAACAACAATCGCAACAATAACAATAACCAAATCAAATCACTCTTGCAGTATATTTTCAACAGCCAATTAAAATGCATAGCTCGTTTTTTGCATTCGGTTTACATAGCATTTTGTTAAATTACAGGTTACCTAACTAAAAATCTGTTGCATAAATACTCATTTCTATCTGTCTCTCTTACACGCACACATATACTACATATACCATATACACGCATAACAATTACACAGCCATAGTTGCCATAGCAATATGCAATTAAAAAGTGTTATTGAATTTTGCTTTTGCATACTCAACTCAATTCAACTCACTTCAATTCGTCTCGACTCATCTCACCGCAATTCAATGCAATTTGTAATTTGTTTGCTCTGTTGACTCTTTAGAGGATTTTGCACTTATTTATTTCAAATTCGAAAAATATTATTTTATTTTTTTTCTGGAATTGGCATATGTGTGTTTTCCCAACAAAACAATGGCAACACAAGCATGAGCAAAACAAATAAATTTGAAATCTTTTTATACCTTTATTTTTAGCAAACATTTTAATGAAATAAATACTCTTTCACAAAGCCCAATCTTATGCTATTTGCACCGCACAGCAAATGAAATACGCGACAAAAAGTATGCAACACAACTTTCACAACTTTATTTTCTTTAAATTGCTTGTTGCACGCTTTTACAGTAGCCAACAACAACGACGGCAGTAACAACAACCATGAACAACTTTGTCTGACTTTATTTTTGTGGTTTGTAGAACTTCCTTTTTGTGGCAATGCTATTACCTGTCTATCTGTCTTTCTGTCTGCTTGCTAAGATGCAACGTTACGCTGCTTAATCTACCTTTTGGCTTAATTGGTATCAGTGGGTAAAGCAGCGCAAATTGCACCCAAAAGGCAAGCGCTTCAAGTTAGCCAAGGAAGTTATTGGCGGAGTAGCTTTGAAGTATATTGGGCAGTGAAGTGAATCTTGTAAGTAGACAAGACAAGTCTGTACGATCGCCCTGGGTATTTAAGACACCATGAACACTCAGACAAAAAGAAGAAAATATAGCTACTCAAAGTAAACGGGTGCTTTTTATCTTGTGCTTGGCTCAACTCTGTTTTCCAACTTCTATACTTAGCCCACTCTACTTAGTCTATCCACCCACGACTCCAATTTACCTGATTCCGTTTCTACTCATTTTCTCCTCGGGCGTGCACTTTTCTACTTTTTCCCACTTTATTCTCATTCTCTTCATTCTTCACTCTTTACTATAATTTACGTTCCTCTTTTGGTACTCTAATTTACTCTACTTCTCTCTACACCAACTACGGTTCAACTCTATTCTAATTAACTCTATCCTAGTCTTCTTTACCATACTATTCTTGAGTCCTCCCTACTTTACACAGCGTGCTCATTTGACTCCTATTTGCTCCACACATTAAGCCTACTTATTCTGCCCCTTCTACTTAACTCTACTCCAATGTGTTTCTTTTTAATTTTCTACACCCTTCACTGCTCACTCTTCTTTACATATCTCTTCCTTACTTGTACTCCTCTCTTCTAAACTACACTGTATTTCCCTCTCTCTTCACATTTTTTATACTTCCCGATTTTTCCTTATGCTGCTCTACTCTTCCCAACTTTTGTAATCTACCCTACCCGTCTTTTCTTCCAATTTACTCTCCTCATATACCACTAGACTCTTCCTTACTGTCCTTGCCCCAAGTTGAGTCTTCTTAATGCCTTGATACTTTTCTACCTGGCCGAACTTGTTGCCGCCTGATTGTTGTGCATCGTGAGCGTTGTGTATTCGTCTGTTTTAACTTGCCGCTGTGTAGCATAACTCCCGACTGTCTACTTTAGGCAGTGTGCGCAACACCACTCAGTAAGTCATTTTAATGATGCTGCCACATTGCTGGCGCCGTTGCCGCGTTGCACCTTTGGTTGAGCTCACTTAAGTAGCGTAAGTGCAACGCTGGCTTTGCTATGGCAATTATGCTTAAGATGTTCGTACACTCACTCACTCACTCTGTAGCTCATTTGTGCTGTGGGTCCTGTTACTGCACGCGCCATTTGTGGTCTCCGCATGGCTGCCGTTTTGTGGCCAAATTGTTGTGGTCGCCACAAGCAACACTGCTATGACTTGACAAAGTGAATGGCGTTGGCTCCTGCTTTGAGCATTCATGCAACCACAGCATTAAAAATGAATAATGTGCAGCGAGCACATAAACTCCATTGAGCTTTACTTGTCTCATTTTGTTGTTTGTTCTTGTATCCTGTTGTTATTATTTATATGCAGAATAAACCAAAAGCATAAGGTAACCAAATACTTATTTTTATCTACACTCTCCTTCTTGACTTTGCTCTACTCTGTTTTCAATCAATTTTATGCAGCACAACTAAAACAACAATAAATTCAAACCTAATCCATTGTAGCAGGGCTGAATGATTGCCTACCACTGTTTGCCGTGAACTGAACTGAACATTTATTTACTGTACCCCGACCAGCCACTAAGGAAAAACCTGGTTATAAATCCTCCAATCAAATGCCTTTTGTCTTATGGCCAACTTAAAATACAATTAACCTTGGGTTTTGCAGATCTACGTAAACTATTCCAAATATGGGTAGTAGCACGTATTTTGTATCTTGCTTTGTGTTAAACATCGTTGAGCGCATAAAAATGTCCTACCTGAACTTGTGAGCGCGCCAAATTCTATTTATTTGACTTTGTTGTCTGACTGTCTGTTAGCTAGCCTTTATTAGGCTTAAAGTGTTTGCTGCTAAGCGCATTAAATGTAGTATAGCAAAATAACAGTTCTTTGGCTGTGTTCTTTCAGATACAATATGCAATATATCCTTTAGATACATTTATATACATATACATACAAAGCTAAAAGCAAAGCAGAAAGGTTGAGGAGCAAAGAAAAACGTTTATACCTGACTGAAATGGCCGCCTTCACCTATGCCTCCTCCACCTCTTCATCAACAACAACAATCACACTCGAGTTTGGCATCGCTACTTTTGCCTGCAGCATACGCTTTGATGTGTTCGCCACCAGTAAATCCAGCTAAATTGATTTTGCTGCTTTATTCATTTCGAAGTATTTTTTCTCAATTTTTTCTTTTTACCCCACCACGCTTTTTCTTTACATTTCTTCCTAAGTCGCTCAAATTTAGCGCAAAGCTCTGCCTCAGCGAGCCAGCAATAAACTTTAAATGAAGCTGCGGCATTAATTTTTTTTGTTTTGTTTTTTTATTTGTTTTTTTTTTTACAGTTTAATAAGTACCGAAAATAAATTCTGAAGTGTTGTAGTAATTTATCTTTATGCGTTTTTCTCATTTTTACAGGCTTTATAAAAGCTTAAACTTGTATGTTTGTAAACAAATCTTTGAACGAAATTTTCACCAACTTCAAAACGTCAAATTAAACTGATACTTTGAACACGTATCAAAGACCGATAATAATATAATAATTGACAACTTTGTCCTTATAACCTAACCTAGATCATAAGGACTAAATAAAAATTATTAATTTTACTAGGGCCCTCTAATGGCTAGCGCTAATAGTGGTGACCACTATATGCCTCTCTGCACATCTCTTTGAACATGGTGCTAGCCAGTGCGACCAAGTTTAAGTTGGAAGTTTGTCATGTTTCTTTTGAAGAGAATCTTACGACAACAAAATAGTAGTGACAGTTAAATATCAGGGTTATATAGTGGATTTAACAAATTTGACAACTAACATATTATCACTCCCTAGTAATTTTTTCACAATACTACAGTGATAAAACTGGGGCTTAGTATCTGGCTCCTGAATCATTACATCGCATTTCAGGCGTAAATTGTTATAGTAGCATCTTCCCAATGGCAGCATTTACAAGTCATCAATCAATCACCCAGTTCAGAAGGCAGCTCGCGTCAATTTTATTTAATATTGTTTTATAGTCAATATTAACACCTTCAGCGAATACCAGCCACTAGCCTTGGGTATCTTTTATATCCGAACTGAGACCAACATCAACACTATATTTATATCAAAAGTCTTTTCAGGAAATTATGCTGCAATCTGCCAACTACTTTTCTTTCTTAATTACATATAATATAGAGCATTTTACCCGAAATTAAACAAATAGTTCTACACATTCCCAATAATCAGTCTAAATAAGCGAACAACTACTTCTAACTACTGCCACTTTCCCCAAGTCAGTATTATTTACTTCTACTCCTACTTATATAATCCATCTCTAACTCCTAAACGTCATTTTGTTGCTTGCGGTACTCAGTGCATTTGACTTTGCGGTTTTGTAGGCTCATTCCCTGCTTATTTTTCTCTTCCTCTCGCGTGTTGGTTTTCGTATGCATATTCATCCGCCAGTTTGCACATGAACACATAACGGAAACGTTTTGTTCGCATTTGCGAGTTCAAAATTTTATAGCAGCTGCTATGATCTTTTTTATTTATTTATTGTTTTTTTAGTTATCCTGGCATGCATTGTGGCTTTTTCGTTGAGTAATTATCATGTTGCGGTTAACACAACCAGGCAAGCTGCATCAGTGGGGACGTAGGAACCTTCATAGAAGCTATTTTTGTCTATGTTTGAGTGTGAATCCGCGCTAAATAAATTTAAAGCCAAAAATCTGGTTTTTTTTAGGGAAATGAATATATTCGAACTTTTCACTTTGCTTGCTTTTCCTTTAAATATTAAGACATTTGCCGTTACAAGAAAGCATAATTTAGGCGTTTTGCACAAAATGTTTCATTTCAATTAAGCCATTCACACACACAACCATACGAAACCCTATTTCGGCCTTTGGCTTTCGTATTTATTACACTTTTTGTTTTCGAAATTATGCCCTAAGGATATTTTTGTGTTTTTTACTTCTTCATATTTCTAAATAAATCAAGGAAGGCAAAAGCACAAAATGTAAATTTTTCATACACAACTCGAACAACTCACAGTCAGAGGCTTCGTCCTTTTGTCGTACTAAATTGACTCAAGTGCGGCAACTTGCTAATAAAGTTTCCCTTTTTTTGGCAATATATATAAAAATGAATTTTTCGCATTAGATATAAAGTAGACCAGCAAAAGGACTTGAAATTTTGGTCAGTCAAGACATGTTTTTCAATCTTTCGCATTGGACCTGACTTGAGCTTAGTTGAAGTCCAATAAACATTTTGCATACAAATCATAATACTACAAATACACACATAGAGAAAGAGGACGGACATTACTAGGATATATTGCACTCCCCTTGGACAACATTATTCTTGATTTGCTGCTTCCAAAAGTTTTGCTAAACCCAAACTACAGCGTACGAAAATGTGCCTATCTCCTAAAGCTCAACTTTATGTTAGTTTGGTGCTGGAAAATGTACGAGATGCACACACACATACGTACATCGATACTAATGCGGATTTATTTGTTTTTGAAATACTGTTTTCCCAGAGTTTATGCATACAATAGTGTTTCCTTACCTCTTGTTTTTTTTTTTCGGAAGCGGTTCATACAAATGTGTGTTTTGGAGTCGACTTGAGACCAATCGAATCGAGTGGAATAAGTTGAGTTGAGTCGAGTCAAATTGAGTACAGTTCATATCTCTACTTAAATTGGAATATGAACTTCTGCAAATAATCACATTTGTTGCGCAGTTCTTTTCAGCTTTGTTTTGTTCTGTGCTGCATGTTGCTGTTTTTTGGCATATCTATTATTGTATATAACTATAGTTCTAGTATGAGAAAAAAAGAGACGTCACATTAATGCCACACACGAATTCACTATATAATTTCATTTTATTTGGCTCATTGCTTGACTTGTGCTTTCTTTTCCACTCTACTGTGTATTCAGATATACCCGAAGCAGTACAGCAATATGCTAAAAATGGCAAAATAAATCTAACCAAATCAGATGCCTGTATCAACTCGAAACAATGCTATATAGAGCACACATCGTTGTTTTTATTATTATTATTTTTTTATATATAAATATGTATATATTTTTTGTGCTTACCTTGTGACTGGTCCTAGGCACATTTGAATTTATATATTTGAATACATTTTATATGCAGAGATCCTTGTGGTTTTTGAACTTGAATAGATATCATACACATGCGAATTATTTTTGTGGAAAAAGATAAAATTAGCCCAAAAACAATTTCGCATGAAATGCATTCATTGATATGCAACTTCATTTAACTTCTAAGCGTGTTTTGCAAAGCAATTTTGGGGAATATTTTTAGAAAATATCAAAAACCGAAACTCCCAATAAAGAAAATGATATACAAAGCAAATCAAATTGCGTTGATATTGCAATTTTATAAGCAAATTGTCCAGTCATAAAAAAACCTTGTGCGAAAATCCTGTTTCTCTACACTTTGTCCCTATTAGCGCCAAGTTGTATGCTTTTATTTTACTTTTTTCCCCCTACTAATTTCTTTATTTATTTTTTTTCACTATTAACGTCCAATGTACAATGCTAAGCGAAAACTGTGAATAACATCAGAAAGAACATTGCGTAAATATGAGAAAGGATACATGGTAATAGAGTTTTGTCCTGCAGGCTTTTTAGTAACATTGTGTGGAAGAGTGAGCGGATGATAGTGTTATGCGAGCAAGAGGTGTGGAAGTTGAAGCTAGGAAATTACATTTCAACATCATTTCGGGCATGCCTTTTTTTTATTATTTTTTTCTTTTTGGTCGGCCGAAGTTGCACCGCTTGTTGTCAGAGAGCAGTTTGCATGTAGTTTCACTCCTTTTTTAACTTTTTGCGTAGCTTTTGTTAGCTGAGATTTGCGAAAATTGTTTGAGGGCAAACATTTTATTTGTCAAAGAACACAACAGCAAAAATCCGGCAGCAAGGCAAATGGCAAGCGAAGCAACATTGCAAAAAAATATAAAATAAAAACGAATAAAAAACGATAATAGAGAAAGGACAAATCTGAAATTGTACAAAGTAATCTGTTGTTGATGACATTTTTATGTGTCTCGAGTGAGTTGAAAAAAGGAATATTCCTCATTGAAATTTTTTTAAATATTAAAAAAAAATTTTTTTTTCTTTCTTTTTTATAGATTTTTTATCAAACTAAACCAACCAAATTAAATCAATATGTCTCAAAATATAACAATAAATTTGACAATTTCCTTGCTTATACTCGTATTACTATTCAAGTGTCAATGACTGTAGCTGGATTTGTTAGCAAACGCTCCCGTCTGCCTCTGACACAATAAACACCAATTAAGTGAAAAATATACACATTTTTCGTTAGCCAACATGTACAAATTTTACAAATTGAAAAGCCAAAATATCAATAGATACTCTTGAAGCTTAACTCATACACATGGCCACGCGGCGTTAGTGTATGGCCTCTGCGCCATACACTACAAGTACATATGTATATCAACAAAACCTGCATTTGTCATCATAATGATCATCAACATCGTCATCATGTTGGCACGTCTTGTGTTGAGTGCTCTGCAAATAATGCAACACAGAACACAACACATAGAAGTACAGAAAAATATTCTTGCAGCTAGCAAAGAAACTAACAAAAGCAACTAAAATATAATATTATTTGTATTTAGAGAGTAGCCTTTTCACTATTTCTTGATTTTGTTGTTATCGTTGTTGTTCAAAAAGTTCTTACACTTTACGAGAACTCGTTTTTCGCAATTGTACTGTAGTGTAGTGGACTGAACTCTCCTGTGATGTGTCCTACTCCTTTGCTTACTTCTGTGCTCTCTCAAGCATCAACATAGATGCCAGCTTGTTATAAGGCATGTTGACAAGCCTCTTTAACAAATGACACCACCAGCAACAGCAACCGAAACACCAGAAAGCCAGCAAATCAAGCCAAAACCAACTTAGCCTTTTTCGTGATGTTCATGTCCAATACAACAACAAAAACAACAACAAAAATATATGAGTAGAGCATTGAACACTTTGCCATCTGTGATAAGCAGCGGGACGAGAAACAGTGGTAATGGCACCCGAAAAGTTGTCTTTATTGTCTCCTTTTGCCGCTCATATATCCTTTCCAGTCGTTGTACGAGTCTATTCGTTTTTTGTTGCTATTTACAACTATGGTACTCTACGACTATTTTCGACTTTTCAAAAGTGTCCTTTTTTTGTTTAAATCCTTCTAATGCTCGATGCCTGTCTGACGCCCTGCTTAAATATAAACAACATTCGTTCAACCAACTCGTCTGTGGTCCTTACGACGACAAAATGTATTTATCATTAGGAAATGTTTTTCAGTTCTGTTTATTGTACGACTTTTTTCTTTTGCTTTCTTGTTTTATTTCCCCAGTCTTGTTGTTTTTCCCTTTCTGTTTCCTTTTTGCATTTTATTGTTTGTGTTTAACACTCACAGAGTGAGATTTTTTTGATTGCACATAAAAGAAAAGCGCAATTTTCAATAGATTCAAGCGAAGCAAACACTTTAATGTAAAATGTTCTGCATTTGTCTTCAATTAAATATAAAGACAATGTGACAATTTTTCGGATTTTTGCTACACTGAAAAATATGTAATGAAAGATGTAGCTAGACTCAATTCGCATTCTCCACTTTCTCTCTCTTATATACTACACGTTGAAATGCAATTTCAGCCAATTGCTTTAAAATCCTGTTTACCTGTGTGTATGCGGCATCACTTCAGCTTTCAGTTATTCATATCCCCAAAACCCTTGAACCACCCTTAACCCATTAATTCTGCCCCATGCTCGCTTCGATGCAATGTTTTTTTTTTTGCTTTTTCTGTTTTTGTGAGTGGGTGTGATGCAACGCATCGCATCGTCATCGCATATCGTGTCGTGGTGGCACATAATAAGCGTAAACGTTGCTAACAAGATTCATGCTACGCTTTTGCGCCCATGAGCCAAACATATGCACTCGAGTTCCCGTTATTCGCCGCTTTCAACAAGCACGTCCACACACCACGCACATGCGAATTCTCTATGCGCTGAGGCCAGCGTCGAAACGTTGCATTGACTTGCGGGAGGTACACGAGCATGCTTAATGCAACTTTGTTGCAATCTGACAAGCTGGAAGGCAGACTCACAAAAGGGCATACAGTGAGTCAAGCCAGAGAACGGCGATCATGCATAGATGAGGATAAATGTGATGACGACGGGAGTGACAACGAAACCATACAAGGAGCAACAACAACGTACTTCCACCCAAAACATCGTTGATCGTGTTGTTTTTGTTACTGCTGTTACATGGCGCAGGTTGGGGCAACAACTTTGGATTGAAAAATCCCACTAGGGCGTTTTTAATTGGATTTTAAAATACTTGTCCCATGCAATAGCGACAGCAATAGCAACTTTACACTACAGCACAAATGGCGATGATGACTTGTTTGTTGTTGTTTTTGTAGTTTTTGTCGATAGCCACTGCTTCTCAAATGACCAACGGCAACAACAACAACAATAAGAACAACACTAGCAAAGGGAGCAACATTGAAACTTGCAGGAAAAGGAACAAAGTGCATGGATATTCTTTTCTGAGCTATTTTCGATGCTCAATCCAAGCGGCTCGCTTGATGCGAAAAAAAACAACAACAAACAAAACGAAAATTATTTGGGATGTATGGTGAAGTGGAATGAGATGGAAAAAGCAAAAGACAAAAAAGTCGAGGACGACATGCATTGCACAATTTCGTTACGTGTTGACCGGCGGCGATTTTGTTTCATGCACATTGTTGTTACTTTCTCCGTCGTCGCTTCCTCCAACACCGACAGCGTCGTACTCTGCCACGCATAACGTACTGCATGCTCACGTTCCACTCTCGGCCTAACAAACATTGCTGATAGCTTGAAAATTTGAGTTGCAAATGTGCGTGGCAAGCAACCTAGCCTAGGTTGGGTTTTCTGGTTTAACGTGCTATTTTGTGTCCATGGCAAACGCTTCATTTTAGTGTTGCATACTTTTGTGAGTGTGCACTGTTGTTGCACTTTGTGCTCTACGTTTTTGTCATTATTGTTGTCAACGTCGTCATCGTGGCTTGCTCGTTAGGAGTTCTTGCTGGGCTCAAATTTTCCGGGGTTTTGAAAAATCACAAAAAAAAGCATGCCTTTAGGCTTTGGATACATTTTTTTTATGTTATGCCTCAAAATGCATCAAAAGGTCAAGAAATTCAGTGACTTAATGAAATTTTGCACTCCATTTAGGAAAGTATTGCATTCATACTTTCAGGTATATGCTACAAATTGTTCCTAATTTAAGTGCCTTTCATTCAACTTACATGACGTCTCAATACATACAAAAAAAAAACTTTATTCGATTGGTTTAGATGGTTTCATTTTTGGCAGAAGTCTGGCACTTTAGTGGATCTCCATTTCGTTATTATTAAGAGATACAAAATTCTGGCTAGCTGTTGCATACGGTGAATTGTCAAGGACTATCCATTCGAACCCATTGAGCCCTGGTGCGTTATCGCATTGAAGAACAAATTTGTTGAACCTGTTTTCGAATTCCAGTTATTGTAGCATCGCAATGCGCTTCGAAAAATATTTACCAAGTTCAGTGCACTGGATTTGACTCTAAAACAGTTGTTGGAACCCAAAACCAAACTTTTTGCCCCAATTCAAGGTAACTTCATAGCTTTATTGTTACTTGATACTAGTCCTCATTGAGTACAATTTCCAGCTTATCAGCATCAAGCTTTTATTCTTCGCTTCTAATAGACGATTCTTTTCGACGAACATAGTGGGCATACTTCTACAGACATTTTCTTCCCACAACAGTGGTGACAAAACTTTCAGTACATGCGGCGTTCTTTTTTATACAATTTGAATTTGCTCAGAATATTTCGCTGCTTGCCATATCTGTAAATACTAAAGAAATTGGATAAATGCCTCATTTGTAAAATCGGTCTAGTTATATAGAACTATCTTCATTTAAAAAAGTAAACAGATGTCTGCATACCGTTAGACAGTTACTTACGAGTTTTTGTTAATAACAATTTTTTTTTATTTAAGCACAACTTAAACCTGATAAAATCAATCAATGTAACTCACAAGTAACTACGCCATTAGACCCTTTGTGTGCACTGCATTCATTATCATTAGCATAATTCATTAATAGTGTCATTTAGCTTGAAATTGCGCTGTTCAACATACAAATAGAAATTAGTCTTTTAAGTGAAGAGCACTCTGCAATTCTTTTATATTTCTTTCACGTCAGGTTGCACGTTATGCGCTTGACTTGGTCAACTGCAAGTCTACGTCTAGAAGATTTCTGTTACATGATGATAATATTTTTTGTTTATTTTTTATATACTTCGAAAAGTTGCACAAAGAAGTTGCTTTGAAACCTGTTACACAATTTTAAGGCTGACTTTTAATTACAACTAATTGCATGGTAACGAGTCCAGACGATGATGATGATGACAATGCTGACGATGATGATAATGATGACTATGACAACTATATAACACACATATACACTACTACATTTTTCTTTCCAACACTCTGATAAGTTATGTAATTAAAGTCCGAAAGTATACTAGTTACTTTACTTTTGCTCGTTAGCGTTAAAGTTGTATTTGAAATGCTTTGCGAGTTTCACTGCGCAACTCAAATAGACTCATTCTCATTATCCCTGAATATATTCTCTTACTGCTACTCTATCATCCGCTGGCTCATTGACTGAAGAACTGACAATCTCAATTAATTATAATGTAGCAAAGAGTTGTCCTTCCTGAGTCTTGAGTAACTTTCCGCGTTTATTCACTCGTTTTACTTACTCATGTTTTACTTACAATATGTAAATTAAATTTATTTTTAACTGCAATCAAAGCGTCACTTTTGTGAATAAGTACATCCTTGCTTACTTAATTTACTTTTAATTAGTATAATGACTTGGACTACGAAAGGTAATTATACCTTCACGGTAAGAACAACCCGTGCTGGTTTGCCATTCAATCAAAAAGACTAGTTATGACATGCTTAATGAATACAGCAAAAGTGGTAAAGGTGCACTGATAAAGCAAATAAATTTCGATGGGTGCCGCCTTGAGTTATGCTATGCTGTGGTTTTTGTGTCAATTGAGCTTGAAGGCTGTTTACTTTCAATAAACGACTGAAAGTACTCAATCAAATGAAGTGCTTGCAGTGCCAACTTTGCGTTCTGTGTACCATACAGAAATTAAATGAAAACTGTTGTCTGCTTTTATTATACGTATACAAATCATAAGCCGCTGTCAATGGTTGAAATAACACAAGTTAGGCTGGAGTAAAGCGAGCAGAAAACAAAAACAAAATTTACAAAAGCAAAGTTAAGCGCTTGTCTGCAGCATAAGCGATGCCAAAGGACAGCAAATAAATTTTGATTTAAGTTTGCAAAAACGCTTAGCAACAGTTGCGAGGGGTATTTTTTTTTCTTTCATATTTACTTACTTATTTTTTTCTTTTATTTTGGCACAATGCGTGGATTAACACAGCCAACAAAATGTATCTCTTTTTTTAGAATTTTAATGCTTTGTTTTCCACGCTAAAACATAAACCAGATACGCCTCTCTACGCTGTCGCGCCAGGGTTGCTATTCAAACTTTTTCGCTGATTTACACTTGAAGCTGCGCAGGATTTTGTTGTCATTTCAACACACAACACAAGTATATATAATAGAAACACAAACACAAAACAACAAACAACCAAAATCCACTTGAATTCGTACTAAAATTTTTTCCCATTTAAAATAAAAATAAAAAAAATTTATTTTTTTTATGTTTCATTTGTGCCCGCGAAATTCGCGTCCTTTTCTCCGCTGTTCCCAATGCCTTTGGTTTTGCCTTTCAGGCTTGTCTGTTGTCAGCCCGCATGTTGTACGGTTTTAGGCGGGATTTGTTTCTACAGTATGTCAGTATGTTCGTGTATTTTAGGAACTTCAGGAACTTTTTGTCGCTAATACTTTTGTGTTTGCTAAACAAACAACAACTGCAACAACAACACAAGGAAAAGTCAACACTAATGAAATTTTATCGAAAAGCTTCATTTATTAATATTTTCGTTGTTAATAAATAAATGAATAGTTATTATTTGTGTGTATAAATATGTTTTATATGTATTATTATTTCTATACTCATCACACTCTGTGCATAGTATTATAATTTTGTCGTATGTTTTGAAGAAGTACTATACAAATCTTAATCAGAACGACGTTGATATAGCTTGTCTATCGGTTTATTCGTCCTTCTGCCTGTCTGACCAACTTCAAATTTAGACTGCTTACTTCTGCCCTCAATTTTCTTGTATATTTATTATAATTATTATTATTAGTGTTGTCATACTAACATATGTCAGTACTCTTCCCATTTATCGGGACACTTGTTGATATGAAGAGCATTACAGCAACGGCAAAACCGAAACTAGCGTTTCTGCTTACTTTCGCTTTATTCTTTTTTTATTTATTCACTTTTTTGTGCGTTGAACCATTACGATTTTATTAATTGATTTTTTATGACAAGAGCAGATGACTATAATGACGACAAAAACACCAATGACAAAAAACCAAAGGCAAGCTTTATTGAGGATTTTTGCTTTCACCGCTTTCTCTTCATCCCTTATGTGGTTATTGTGACAATAACAATTGCTTTCAACTATCTGACAGAAACTGCTACAGTGGAAACTACTGCACAGTATTTTCAGGTTGCATTCACCCGGTGGTCGATATCTGGTTGGTGCTGTTACTTCTCTCGATGTAGCGCCTTTTGCTTCGCATCTCCCTCACTCGTTATGATTACTACCGTATTAAATTAGCATAAATGATTTTTAATAATTATTCCATGACTCATTTATATTTCTTCAACCACGCCTGTTCAACCAAATTACAGAATAATGAGCGCCAAGTGCAGTCGCCGCTATCGTCAGCTCCATGGCTTGCGTTGGGTTTTTTGGTTTCCTGTTTTTTGCTTTTCTCTGCCATCATTTTCATCTCTTCTCTTTAAAATTTTTTGTAATATTTTTCATACTTTCCTTAACCGCTTTTTTTACTATTATGGTTATTATTTTTATACATTTTTCATGCATTCGAAAAATGTTTTTTAATTGCAGTGAAAGAATTCGTATGAGTTACGAAAAATAAACCAGTCGTATAAATAAACATGTATTTTTATATATTTGTGAAGTTTTCATAAATTAATTTTTACTTTTCTTTACTTCTTTTCAGGTTGTGCTTTCGTGAAGTTCAGTTCGCAACAGGAAGCTCAATCCGCAATAAGCAACTTACACGGAAGCCAAACTATGCCGGTAAGTGTGTTGTGATTTATTACCCAGACTAATATTTCGCGATATTTTGGGTTGATGCCAAATACGTAATTAGTTTTTTCTAAAATCCAAAATTTCTAAGATTTAGTACGTTTGTGGAGTATGCGTTACAATATTCTAGACAGGTTAAGATCTCCGGTGGGTTTAATTGTTGTACAATTAACGACAGCTTAATTATACCAATGTGCTGTGATATATTAAATGTGTTACCATGTTAAATTGGGGAGATAAGCTAACTAGTCTAAAAGCTTGATATCTCATTGTCATGTGCTCAATTGAATCAGCAACAGCAATCAATTTATATCGAAGAATGTTTATTTATATATTTTGTTTGTGGCTAAAATTATGCTTTAGAATATTTCCAACACTGCAATTTCATGTCTTTAATACTTTCGCTTTTCCCTCTCTTACTAACTCTTAGTGCTCATAGGTATCACTACCGTCCTCTCTCTCTCTCTTTTTCTGTCTCTCTCTCTCTTTATCTGTCTCTCTCTCTCTTTCTCTGTCTCTCACTCTATCTCTCTATCTCTCACTTTCTCTGGCTCATCTCTTGTTCATCAAGTCTACTCACTTACTCTTCAACGTGCCGCCGACTTTAGTCGTTTCGGGCTTATTTCAAATATTTTCTTTGGCAATTTCTGTCAAGTACGCACTCAACTAAATAATACGAAAATAATGAAATTTTAAACCTGAAGTGAAGTGTGCTCATTTAAAAAAAAACTTCTGCACGACATGATAAAAATTATTCCTTCGGCTGTTGTTTGTTGTTTTTGCAAAGTGCTTTTTCAAACGTCATTTGAGCTACAAGTGCGTCAAATTTTTTTCTCCTCCTTCGCTGACTCGTTTGTACCACTGGTGTACTTGTATATGCGTTGTTTGTGTAAATAAATTAGAATTAAATTATATTTTAAGAAAATATAAAAAATATTTGAGAACAAAAAAACTTCCGTTCATAATAAACTTATTATTTAGCTGAATTGAAATTGAAGCATTTATAATTTTCTAAGAGCAAATTTTTTTCATTCCAAAAACGAGAAGCCATAAAAAATAGCTTTCATGCCAATTGTTTGGTTATTTTTGTTGTTTGCTGCTTGACTGACTTCATTATAAAAATTTGAAAGAAAATACAATAACAGCAGCTACAACAACAATAGCAAAACAAGGACGACAACAACAACAACACATGATGAACAACCAAAGTGAGTGAGTGACTGACGACTACGACAATTCCGACTCTGAAAATTGTGTTTTTCCTTGCGAAAAATAAATGAAATTTGCATGACACTTCAGTTATTTTGCACGTAAATTGCTTCTTTTGACAAAGAAGCGACAGGCAATAACAACAAGAACAGCATCGACAACTACACAAGAACCGCGTAAACAAGCGACAACAACACCAACAACAAACTGACTGCCATTGTTGGATTTTCAGTATTTACGTACAGTGTTCCATGCCACTCGCCAGCAATGTCCTTCTCAACTCAACTGGAATCAGTTTACCCACTATTCTCCCACGTTTTTTTGTGCCCCCTTTTACCCAACCTAACATCACTTTGTAAACGCTTTGAGTTTTCCATTTTCGGGTTTAAATTTGCTTTATGGGTTTGCTTTACTCACAGTATCCCCGCTTCTATTTTGCCTTTCTTCCGTGTACCGTACCACCGCGCATCACAGGCGCTTAAATTCAAATTCAAATATTGTTGATGAAATTTCTTGTTTAATTTGCAATTTAGATTCGTTTTTGTCCAAAAGTTTTTTAGGGCAAGTTACGACACACGGTTAAATAAAAGAGATTCCAAAGCGAACGAGATGTTGATGGCATTCATGCTGATGATGTTGATGACGTTATAAAAAGGACAGTAAAGCAAATCATGTGTTTACTTAAGTGGAAGCTGTGCGTACGCTCGTTAAAATCTTATTCTCGCGTACTTCTCCACTGTAATTACACAAGGAAGGCTCATACAGCCGAGAGCGCTTTATTCTGTGGGTTGTCTGATCAGGTCAGGGTAAAAAAGGAATTTCCTGCAGTTTTTAAAAATCAATAGACTGCCTCGAGACCTATACTTCGATAAGAAGGGTTGCTGTCAAGTATATTGAAAATTGGGTACAGAAGCCATGATGATTTTCTGAGCGGAAATGAAAAGCAACAGAAAAATCAAAGCAAAATAAGGCCTGAAGTGTTTCCATTACACACAAGTTGTAGATTTAAAAAAAAAAAGATATGATTTTTTGCTATAAATTTTGCCCCTTATTTGTATTAGTTCTCACACTGTATCCATATTTTTTTCCATATGTTCTTTAAATTGATTAGACTAGGTTGCATCAATTTAAGTCAAAAGTATTTTAAGACGAAACATTTTCGACGCTTAGTGCTAACAGAAATTTGCAAACTATTATGAAATAATTTAGCAGGTGTGGCATTCCATGCAGATGCCTTCTTGTTAAATAAATTCTCATTTAGGCATCAAAAAGAAGTTCATCGTCAACATTAAATTCAGAGTGAATTTTTCGTATGAATTTATATGAAAAACATCAACTGCATACACTCTACCAGCTTCTAAGCATTTAAACACGCTCGTTACTATGCACTCATTCAATATTCATTAAATACTTGGGCCATAAATATTTCTCGGAGTTTTCGACGAAATTCATTATGAGAAATTAAGAGACATTAAATGTTGGTCAGTGCTATTTTCGGAATCACCAAGTCCGACTGTGGTTTTGTAATTAATATAAATAATTTTGAGCTTTTGCACTTTTCGCTTCGCAAATCAAAAGCATTTTGGGCTTTAATGCATGAGCAGCACTAAGCCGAATATGTTGCTGTTATTTCGTACGCCTGCAAAACAAACAAACATACACACAACTGGAATTTTGCCACAGCGAAAATAAATGGGGAAGTCCTTAAAAAAATGAAAAGAGTAAAAATTCGCATGAGCGGCTTATGCAAATGTGTGTGTGGTACTAAAACAGAGCAGCAACAACCACAACAGAAATTAAAATCTCTTTTGAGTGAATACAAAATTATTGTTTACAACTCTGTAAACTGTTACTTTTTTCCCACGTTCAGATGCTGTTGTCCTTCATTTGGCCTTATTTTTATTTCGGAATCAGCGCTAATGTTTTTTACATGCTGCCTGAGCCAGTTTGTTGTACGTCGTCGCTTGCTGCAATTTTCGGAAACCGCACTAAAAGGCGACTTAAAACATGTTGAGTGCCAGGAGATTAACAACATCCAACACAACAGAAACACTGAGTGTGTGTTTTGGGTAGATTGTGAATGTGTATTTCTCTGGCAAACATGCAGCATGCCAGGAGTATAGTACATTCCTCTTTAATGAGTGATGGTTTAGCAAGACACCGAAAAAACCTCAATCAAATGACTAAATGTCTCCCAAAAAAATAGACATAACATAAGATTTCGTAAAATCACAAAAAAAAACATTGCTATAAAAGCCTTTTATGTTAAATTTTCATAATAATTGAAATCAAGAAAAAAGTAATAGTTGAGAATTAACTACAAGTCGAAATTTCTTAAGCCGAAATTAACTTGTGGCAAAATAAACAAAGCAGTACCTAATTGTATGCTAACCGTGGTGTTAAATGTGTAATTCAAGAAGGAGTAATTCAAGGTAGCAAATACGGAAGCAACGACAACAAGCTCTGCACACAGCACGGCATTTTTGCTTTGTCTGCATTAATTAATACTGCACACAAGTACCAGACAAAAAACTGGAGCATACCTTTGTGCAACTTTGTATTTTACCACAAGTAAACATGTCGGAAAAAGAAGATTATGTAGCGCATGTCAATTTTATGTGCAAGGCTATCAGAGTACTATGACTACAAATGCACGCACGGAAAAGTATGCTACAATAATAACACAACACACAAAAAAAAAATTAGCAGCACCTGCTATGTTGCACTAATTACCCACCTGAATCGTGCTCGCCTCTGTGCCATTCACACTTTTGTACTTTCCTCATTTCCTAACTTCAATTAGCTTTTCTGATTTTTTTATATTACCGCCGGCCCCTGGAATTTCCTTTATCAGCATACGCCAGCTCCCATTAAAGTGCTTAATTCGTCAGAAATAAAAAAATCTTACTTTTTTCTAGTAATTTTTTAGTCGGCTGAGGAGTCTGAAGTCTCATCTTGAAAACTACTCAGGTGAAAAATTGCAGCTGTCATTTATAGCAGCAGTGAACAGACGGCGACAGCGGTGCATAAATTATACGTAGTGTGCTTTTACATCTAATTAAAGTAACATATTTTCTTTTTCAATTTTAAGTCCAAAGAATACTCATTTTATTTGAATTTAATATAAAAATTATATTATTAAAGGGCATATTTATAGTTAGCTCTCCATTAATAATAACTTATACTAAAATGCCCAGTGATCAAAATTTGATCACTCATGCGGGCAATTTTGTAAAATGTACATGAAATTATATTGACGTTAATTAGAGCACAACGGTACTAAAAGAATGTCTCCGTATTAGTAGATAATGATAATATCTATACATATAAAATCGTATATGTATTTGTGTGTTAGAAACGCATTCTGAGCATCCATAAAGGATGTGGAGCTCAAATTTTTTACCTTGGCTCTTGTTCTACCTCTTCTCTGTGTTTTTTATTTATTTTATTTTTTATTTTTTATTGGATAGGTGACCCTAGGGTGGAGTTATTTTGATTATACAGCTTTACGTATTTATAAAAAGGTCACTGATACATACACGTATGGTGGCACTGAATTCTTATTCAAATTTTATAGATTCTACTGATTTTTTATGTTTTTTATGCAAATTGAAACTTATGACCATTTTATGTACCATATTGATATGATGTTTTTTGTCATTTACCATTCACTAACACAGTTTTAAATGCGTACAATTTCATATATCGAAAAATATATATACGTAAAATAAAAATTTATAAATGCACAAACGTTATTTGATGGCAAAATGACGTTTGCCGGGTCTAGCTAGTATAATATATATAATGATATTTTACTTTTTTTCTCTCGTTCTACTACTTCACTGAGCAAACAGTGAACCGCTTGGATTTTTCAATGCTTGTTGTTGTTCTTACAACATCAGCATATTGGCAATTAATTACATAACGCACACCTAGAGAACAATACTTTTCCGCCTATATAATTTCAATTAAAATAGATTGACGGACGTTAAGTCAGGAAAGAAGGGGTCGACAAACTCATGTCTCCGTATTAATGTAATAGATTAATTAATAATTCTAATGTATAACATACTTTAAAGTGAGAGGTTTTCTACCCATCTTCTATATGGGGTATGAGAAACCTACTATAGGTGAATGGAAACTCAATTACATGTTGTAGTATGTACACACATGTTACATTAATCTCGAATAACTAAGAGTAAAATCTACATAACATATTTTTCATATTTTCTTATCAGTTTTAATGCAACAAAAGAATCATCATTAAATATATGTTTTGATCACGTAATTATTGGGATATCCCCTGAGCTGTTTTTTTGATGATTAATAATAAAATCTTATAGCTTAATCTTAACTACGAGAAACTTTTTCCCATAATTAGAGGATTTGTCATAATATATCAATCTTGAACTATCAGCTTGATATTCAAGGCCCCAGTTATAAAATTTGTCGATTCGAATTATGCCTACGTCTTTCTAAGAACTTCTTGATTTAGTCATTAAGTTAATCTATCTATTCTACTTACCAAACTTAGGTTAATAATTTGTGTATATATTTAATTTGATTTGTGCTTAGTATATTTTATAGATAAAAGATGCTTCCAAAAAATTGTTTAAGAAAATCAAGATTAAAGAGTCTATCTCACTCATGTTTCGAGTGTGTTGCCAACAGCAGTAACAACAAAAACAAGAACAATAACAACAACTTTAAGACCAAAGTCGTAATCTCCCACACCATCCCATGTGCCACGTACACGAACAGCAATACACACGTGAAATTCGCTGAAATCTGTCGCGCTATTGTTCGCACTTGATGTGCTGCGTTGCGGTTCGCTTTCATTTGGTTTATTGTATTGTATGTGTTATCGTCAGAATCGTTTGTAGTTCCTTAGAACCGAATTGTGGTAAGGGGTGCAACAACTTCGCAGCACCATGAACACCTCAAATACATTAGGAACTCAACTTATTTTAATAGTACGCGTATCTGTGCACATAAACACGATGAAGATGATGTTGATTGTAATTATGATGGTTTCGTTGAAGATGTTGATAATGTTTATGGTGATATTGTTTATAATGATGAGGTTTATGATGATGAGGTTTATGATAATGATGTTTCAGATGTTAATGTTTAAGATGAGGATAAGGTGTGGATGATGACGAAAACAGGCAACAAGGGCGTGAATTCAAATATGAAAGCAGACAACGACGTTTCGGCACCTACCCATAACAATAGTGGTAATCAACCACCTAAGTCTATGAATCTAAACAACTAAATGCAAGAATAACAACAACAACATCTCCGAGAGAAGATTTTGTATTTAACGTAAAAGGAAGTAGAAGGCGTGTCAAATTCGCTCGAGCATGAAGAACTACTCACACTCTATGCGAGTCCACTTTTCTGTCGCTATCACTGTTGTGAAAACAAACGCAAAGACACAACCGAATTTAAGCCGAACCAATTCTGACAATCAGGTAGGCACATAGATTGAAACAGCCTAAAGCCACTATGATGACAGACACCCTTGCTCCCATATTTTGTACGTCATTTTCTTCAAGTTACATTAAACGCGTCGTGAGGAAAATTGACATTTCTGCTGTTACCAGAAATAACGTATTATTATATAAATAAAAGAATAATTTATACTCAGCTGTGCTACATGCTTTTAAACATTTACTAACATGCCTCATATTGTTGTTATTTTCTATTTTCTTCACGCCACACTAAACACAAAAGTGAAGTTGCAAAAAAAAAAAACATTTTTTTCAAATAAAAACAACGTCCCGAAAATGCAAAAATTTGGAATATTTTACGAGGAAATGACAGCCAAACCAGGTTTTGAGCAGTGGTAACGCGTGCATATAATTTCGATTTAATTTCTACATCAGTTCGCACATCTAGCATCCCTTCCAAACAGTGTCTTCCTGTTGCTCTATTAAACGCGCACATGAAAGCATTCTCGCGTGTGATTTTTCGCCAACGAATTTTTATTGTAGCGCAAAATGTTGTCAGCTTGCAGATTTTCGCACAAAAAAATATTATTTCTTTTTTCTTTGCCACTTCTGGTTTGTCTGAAATTAATTTTAAATTTAAATTTTTCAAGCGCTTACAGTTGTTTTTCCCTCGACCACGCCCTAGATCTCTCTCATTCATTTGTTTTGCCCCCTCCTATTGTTTGCGATACCATTGAAATAAGATGATCATAACAACGAAAAGACTTTTTTTTCTAGTTTTCGACATGTGTTTGCCATTATTTTGATTACATAATGAGTGGCAACAGCATTTGATGTGACAAGCGTTTTATTGAGGCATACTTCCTTTGTTAGTACAACTGAATTATTAACTGCGGTACTGCAAAATTGAATGCAAATTAAAGGCAATAAAATTTTCTATCTGACTCATACTTAAAGACAGCGCATTATCGCTCAAATTATCCTTCAAAAATATTCTGAGGAATAAAATCCAAATACAAATCGTTGCCTTTCTTGCTGTCGCCATCAATATAAATTTTCCTCACCACCTGTTTTCAAACACATACACAAAGTCTGATTATACACACGAAATGGGTTTTCCTCACCAGTTACAAATACACTTGTTGTTGCCGCTTTCGTTCATTTATTCGTTCGTTTTCTAATCTTAGGTCTGGCTTCGTAAACTAATTTTGTCGCCTGATCACAATCCTCTTGAAACCTTTGACAGTGAAATTGGCATGAACTCGTGGTTACCTTCTTTTTTCGATGCCGGATGCATACAAATACACTTTGAAAAATACAAACACATGTAAATGATAAGTAAGCATACTTTTAGGTGCTGTGACTAAAGTGTTGAATCTGCTTTTGCTATTGACGCCTGCACCCAAAAGTAATAGGTACTAAAGCACACGTCCGACATGTTTAGGTGTTCACTCTTCCATCGCTTTCAGCACAAACACACCTACAATTTAACAAACTCCATCTAAACCTATCGAAAATTGTTAGTATCGTCACGTCGTCGCCTATAAGGAATTGGTTGTCTTCCGCCTGCTTACGGTAATTCTTACGCTATTCGCCAGCTCCTAGCCACAACGTAGCCACTCAACTGATTCCACAGCATTTCTGTATTGCATACTCTGCGGCTTTCCTCCGTTTTTTTTTTCTGTCTTATTTTTACTGTGAATTTCTCTACGTGTTTGCTGTTTGCTGCATATAAAAATGAACATAAATTTTCGTTAGCGTCGAAATTAAAGCGTTTGTATTGCCCTGGCATCTTAAATTGAAATATTAGCAGGAAGTAATAGTAAGAAAGTGTGAATGAAAATGGAAAGATTACTGCATAGTTTTGAGCATGCGACCTGAACCTGAACTTTATGACGGCAAATGAATAAAATCTTAAACGCTGAGAGCAAAAAAAAATATATATATATTGAGAAAAATTTTACGTTGGCATAAAAGCAGAGCTACGCGAAAATTCCCCTAAAGCATATAAAAAGGAAGACCAAAAAAAATGTTTGTGCTAAGTAAGGAGTAACAACTCATAAAAAGTCATTGCCGCTAAAAGTGTAAAAGTTCTCTTGTTTTCTTTTTTGTGCCGCAGCCATTTTGTTTAGCTTCATGCCAAGTCGGAGTAATGTCATTAAAATGACAAACGCACATACGTAGCGTGGCACCTAAAAGTCGACTATGACTTTGTATAATACTCGTAGTAACAAGCAACAATTTGTTGCAGTTGTTCTCGATTTTTGGTGGTTTCGCTTTTTGAACGCTACGTTGATAATAAACAATTTTAATAGACTTGCTTACTCCTAGAAAATGAGTTGCACGCACCCATGCAGCAACGTGCAACATTGTCGCTTTGACAGCGGCCACATTTAATGCCTGTCGCTTGCAAATGCTTTTGCGCTTTTATGCCTTTATTTTTTTCAAGCGAACACTTGCAGCTGCTAAAATGAACCAAGATTCACCAAATGCAAGCACATTCCGTTGATGATGTAGTGGCTGACAACCGGGTTGGCTGGTGTTAACGATGATATCTGACGGACGCACTGCGATTCCTCAAGCGTATTTTGTCTTTCGACAGATTTTCTGAACTTTCTTCACTCCCCTACGGACTTTACCTTGACTACAGTGTACGTGTTCAGTGGTATTGAGTTTGGCAAAATAAAAAAAAACACTTCGCCCACGTACAACGAAGGAACCACGCATGCACGATTGAACGAAATGAAATGAAAGGTCTGGATAGCTCCGTCGGTGCTACTTAATTTAATACGCAACTTGTATGCAGTCAAAGTTTCGCGTATTGTTTGCATACAGCACAGCACCTTCCAGAGCCCATTCCAAAAAAAAAACTTGCTAGAACATAGCCATTCGCATTGCCCAATCTAACGCTGGGGCTACTAGATTCGACTCGAGGCACTTCGCGTAATCTCAATCCTGAGTGCAACTCAACACTGAATGCAATTTTTACGCTTGCTCGTCAGCATTCGTCAGAAGAGACAGAAAAGCATGAAAAAATTATATGTATGAGCACGTAGCAGCCAGCAAATGATGAACAAACGTAAACTTTTCAACGAAATGGCATAAAGATGTGAATTTTGATAGTACACGAAGCATGTGAAAGCGGCAGGGCCTGTCATGGCAGAACGAGAGTACACGACGCTTCGAAGCACAGCTGGCAAGTGGAACGCATCACGGGATTTGAGCACCCCTGCGCCAAGTGCCATAAAGTTTAATGAGCGACACGAACTCATTCAAAAAAAAAAGTAATGCACACAAGAATATTGAATATTGAATGGATTTTCTGCACTTCGTGTCAGCATTTTTTTTTCTTTTTCAGTTCTTTTTCTTGGCATTTGCCAGCGTGCACTAAAATTGATAATGCAGCAGAAGAAGAAAAAGTAGCAAAAAGCTGTAGTAAAAATTTCGCTTTAAACGGAAATATGAAGACACAAACAGCTTGATTTGAAAAAATAAAAAAATAAGAAATGCGACCAATGAATTTGTCGCCTGTTTCTGCTGTCTGCAACTTTAGTGACGCCTAAAAGTATGCGGTGCCAGTCACTAAAAACAAAAGATACGCGAGCTCAGCTTTGTCGAAACACAAATCGAATCGAATTCCAACTGAGTTGAACTCGGCTGAACTAACCTCAAGTGAAGTGAAAGCAAACCCAAAACGATTCCCATGTGTGTTTACTTTTGACTCCATTCAAGACGTTAAAAACTTTTCCGGCAAAGATGAAAACGATGACGACGTTTTTAGCAAAATATTTTTCAGCAAATTTTTCGCTGTCAAAGTTTCGGCACGACTTGAACATTTTTTGCTGTGCAGCTTTTAACAAAAGAATTTTTTAGTTTCTATTTTCTTTTTCTTGTAGTTCCCGCTTTGCTAACCTGTACAATGTTTCGGTTGCTTGTTTGTTTGCTGGCATATCATTCAGAACACCATTTTGTTAGTTTCCTTTTATTCTTTCGTGGCCCTTAGGGCTACTCTATTTCGGTTGCATTTAGCTTTTAGTTTGAGTCAAAGCAAGCTACGAGACTATTCAAAAAGCTTGCACTCAAGTCGCTTCTCATCGTCGTAGTCGTTGTTTTTCCCAATTGAATGACATTTGAAGTAATAGTTTTGTAGCATACTTTCAAAAATAAAATACCCCAGCACAAAAATTGGCCAAACGACACCCGAGACACGCTTTAAGTCGCTTTAGCTTCAGTGTTAGTTTTAGATTTTAGTGTTTTGCTTTGTTAAAATTTTCTATATACTACTTACATACTTACAGGCGGTGGCATTTGACATTTTTTCGTCGCTTGAAAATTTAAAGTTTCCTTAGCTGATTTTATCAGCGTTGCCACCCTTTTCCTGTCGTGCCGCATTGTCATCATTACGTGCCACATTGATGACAATTGCTTTTCTGAGAGACTTTCTATGAGTGAACCAAACAAAAACAAAAAGGAGAATGTGGAAAAAATTTTCAACCTCTGCCTCATTGCACTCACTCGCTCGTACTCTGCCACGGCACAGTGTTCTTGTTTGCCGCGTTACTTCTACTTGGAGATGGAGTATTTTTTTTTTACTGGCTGTGACACGTTGAATGTGGCAAGCATCGATTGCTACTTTTAAATTTTTTCAGCCGCTGTTGCTTCTTCTTGTCTACCATTTCAATAAAATTTTATTAACGAATTCCGGCTTGGTCGCCGTTGCCGTCGCCGTTGTCGCCACTGAATCGTTCAGGATATCTTTGCAATTTTATTTCGACATTTCTTCGGTTCGACTTGCTTTTTTATAAATTTTGTTTTTTTTTTACACGCGTCTTCTGTATAATTCTTGCTGAGGAGAATCGATATTATTGTTATTATTACAATAACAAAACGAGCTCGCACCAAGAATTGCCTGTCAGCGCGCGTACTTGTCGATTTTGCAACTTACTCGTTGCCTGTTGTTATTCCCATCTAGCATTGTTGTTGTCATTCAGTCGCTGCATACTTTAAAACCATTTGACAATTCCTTTTATCTACGTCTTGATCGCACGTCCTTCGAGTCATCCGCCTGCCAAAGAGCTTAGCTTAGCAAACTTGTTTGTTTGTTTGTCATTACTTCGAAAAAAAAATAATAAAAAAAATGAAAAGCACCAGAAAAGTTTAAAGGCGCTCACTAGAGAATTCTCAATGGCACAGCAGTTTTCTTTTTACTAATGGCGGAGTTTCCGTTTCAACATCGACATCGCCTTCGTTGTCATCCTCGTTACGAGTTCGATATTCCAAGCGCCGCCTGATTGGCTTCAAGTGACATCAGTTTTTGTCAATTTTATTATTTGCATCTATATTTTAGCCTTGTTGCAAATCTATAATTGTATTTGTGTCAACTTTTTAAATAGATGATGTGCTTATCACGTCAAACTGGCTCAGGGAGCACAAGACCATCACAGATATAAACTGTGGCACAGACAAAGAACGAAGGGAGTGAGATGGACAGAAATAATGACTTTATCGATAATGACTTACGGAAATGTTTGGGCATGTCATTATCGATGTCCTTAATAGTAGTCCCTTTGACTGACTGGCTAACAGACAGAAGACAACAGGAGGTCTTCTTTCTTCGTAATACGGCAAGGAAGAAATTTGTCTTTATTGCCGCGAACATTCAAAATTATGAGTATATTTTTGTGCTCATATACAAGGACAATTTATTGGGCGCCCTAAAGTATGCAAACTGTGTAAAATTTATGAGCAAAGTTTAGGTAATTTAGAAAGTATTTTACGTTAGAAAAATAACTTTTAAAAACACATGAATGCCACAAAAGAGAATTGAAAGATGCTTTACTAAAGGCCTGAAAGTATGCAATATAAAATTAATTAAATTTTACTTTAATAATTACTTTGTTGTGTGAAAAGCTTAATAAAATAAGCAGAATTAAATAAAAATGATGACATTTCAATTGTCATTGAAAAGGTCAAAGCTTTATGGAACTGTAAGCCAAAAAAAGGTTTGTTTTCTCTAAAGTTTGTGCAATTGACTAAGTTCTAGTCCTAGTTCCTAGTCTTTGAATCATTTCATCGTTCTTTAGTGTCACCAAGCTATAGAGATAATAAAAGAAACAAGACCGTCTCTTAAGCACACAAAATCATCAACAGACACCTAGTTTCTTACAATCACAGCCTCATTTGAAACATGGCAGTCTAAAAATAATATCCAACATAAAAAATAACAAATCGCCTAAAAGCATCTAGAGTCAAGTTTAATCTAGCAACGGAAGTGTGCAGACATTATAGAAGAACCCCGCAAACAAAAAAAGTAAAAGCGACGCCGATACGCACAAACAAACAACAATTTTCCTAAGCAGAGAGCAAAGGACTTTTTAAAAGATTAAATTTTGTTTTGGTCCATAGGAGTGTGAGCGGGTTTTGAGGCGTGTTAGTTCTGAATATAGGCGAAAAGCAGGCAACAAAACGAAATATTTACCGGTTAGCGAACATGCACAAACATGATAACCCAAAACACACACACGCATATGTAATTCGAGAAAAACACATATGTGATTTTGTGTATGGGTTAAAAGTTTTGGAAAATAACAACAACATCAGCAATAACAACTACGACAACGGCAATTGCAATCTCCAGACTCGTCGTCACATTAAGCAAAGCTGAACAGAGCAGAACTGAGCAGAACACAAGTGAAAATAGCCAACAGCATTTTTGCGTTGTTTAAACATGCGAAAAGTTCAGATGAACTTTTATCATATAATATAGCTTAGCATACTTTTAGGGGTTAACAGAAAACTATACATACATGGATGGATATTTAGTGTCGTAATGTAGTCTAGTGTAGTGTAAGATATACAGGCATTGCTTGCATGGAAAGCGACTATCAGCGCTGCAGGCTAAAATTACGAAAAACCCTGACAAATTTGTGGAAGGGGTTTGAGATTTGTGTACATTTTACCCACACTAACGGAAGGATATATGGCAAGTGTGTGGCAAGCAGATACTTCCTTTATGTTGAACGGGATATCACGATGATGATGACGACGACGATGAATTTTGGTTTGGCCAAAGGACATTAAGGAAATTACCAAATTTAGGAATATTTTCAAAAAAAAACTCTATTCCCTAATACATTATTTTTGCTGCTACTTTGACTCTCACTCAATTTCACGGTTTTAAGCATTTCAGCATAGTTTAAATTACCGGAAACAAGATAAGAAGAACAAAATATAGAAAACGCAGTTGTCTAAAGTGCGGCGCTGCTTAAACATTGTTAATTGTTAAATTTAAAACGGGAAATAATTCAATTTCAACGTTTTTTTTCCTCTTTTTTTTCAAGTACGCTTGCATAAAATACTTTAACAATAAATATTGTTGTTATTGTTGCTGATATCTACCACAAAAACCGACAGCTGTCAAAATAGGTTGCGCGCAATTAATTTTTTTTTTTGGTGTCATACTTTGGCGGATGACGTCGAATTTGTTGTGAACCATTTACACGAGAGCGTGCAATAACAACATTATAACATAAGCGTTCGACTAATCGACACTAACATTCAACAGACGACGACTGTTAAAAGTTGTTGCGAAAAGTTTATAGTAATATATATTGTTGTTGTTGTCGTGTTCAAAAACTAATTTAATGTGCTGTCCATGTTTAGTAAGCAAACGTCACATTTCTTCACAACTATTACGAGAAATTTCAAACCTGCGCTCTGATGTATGCTAAAGTAAAAACAAACATCCGAAGCTGCCATCGACATCACCAGAGGCCATCACGACCGCTATCGCCTTTGCCGCCGCAACAAATAACAAAATTTCCCAAATCTTTTAATCCCAATGAACTGTGCGCTGCAATGTCCTGCTGGTGCTTGATGGTGCTGCTGCGCTATTGTTGTTGTAGCTTCAAGTCCTCATATACTCTTTCCGGGTTTGAATGGAGTGTTACAACAACTTCCACTGACGAGCCATGGCGACAAAACAAACGTCGCAGGCATTTACTTAATCGACAAGGGATTAGTTTTGTGTGTAGAAGTGTACGTACTACTGAAAGCACGCAAGATTCACTGGACTCAGTATAGCACTTAGTGCCAGTGGCGGCAATAACTATTTTATACTACTGCTCCACGCTCATTTCATACTTGTTGGCTGTGTAACTGTTTGGTTGGTTGACTGCTGCTATAGTCTCATTTCATTGTCCTTGTGCTTTGTTGTTTTCCCAAATGCCACGCACTGTTTTATCACTTACCCCTGTTCCGCTATCCCCGACTCACTTACTGACACTCACTCGCATACAGTTCAAATTGAGAATTATTGTCGCTGTCGTCCGGCGTCTTTCCCTTTATGTCGTGCGGGAGCTTTTGCCAGCTGAGCCCGAAACACTCATGTTGATAAGAATATATTGTCTCATGTCTCGGACAACTTTAATCTTTAGCTTGGTGTCGCTCTTTCACTCTCACACTCTCTCGTTCCTCGCCGCCGCCAGTACGTGCTTAATTTTGTTTGCACTTTTAAGCTCGCTTTACGCCTGCAGTTAGGCTACAACAATCACGCACCACAGCATGCGAAAACATTGGGTGGTAGCAGCGGTAGTGACACTGGCATTGTTGCAACTGAACTCAACTATGCTGAACTGAGCTCAGCTCGACGTTTTCTAAGGATTACCGCTGATTGAAATTGTAAATGAAAATTTATTTTAGTCGCTTTTTCCAATGTCTGTTACTGCCTCCCCCCTCCATTCATCTCACACAATGTTATTCATTTCCGAGACATATACTCGTCACGTCACGCAGTTGAAAGCTCGGACGCACGGCATGGGGTATTAAAATTTAATTGAGTTACTGACATTTTATTTTCGTATAATTAAATTAAGCTCGGCTTAGCATTTGATTTTAATTTAGTTGTTTGTTTTGCGCAAATCTTCTCGGCGAGCTTGTTTTTATAATTTTCTAGCATTCCTATTTTTTAGTTGATCATGGTTTAAAAGCGCCTAAATGTATGCAATAAATTTTGTGCTGTTGCATTAATGTGTCAGTCTTGCATAGACAATTGTTTTTGTTCAATAACAATAATAACGCCGACAATATGCATATTAATTCATGGACTATAAGCCTGGGATTTTGATAACTCGTCAATTTTTTCGGTTTTGTTTACTTTTGATGCCCTGCGATACATTTATTGCAATACAAAAATATATGCTCAGCTGTACGCACACTGAAAAATCTTCGAGAAAAGAATGATTGTATACTTTCCAGCGTAACTGCAAATATTATGTGTTTAATTACACTTTTTACAAATTTTCCTTAAACTAGTGAACTACTACCTATTTTATTGGCAGCTTAAACTAATTATATGTAAAAACGAATAAAAAAAACTAATGACTAGAAAATTTAAATTTTAACTTAAAAATATATGTTAAGAAAGGACTCTGTCAGGAAGATCGTTTTAATCTTCTTATCCTAGCTCTAAGCCGTTCTCCCGTAAGACGCCTGGCTAGTGCGTTTGAGTGAGTACTAGCCGTTCCAAATATTTTTTGGCTTGTATTTGAAGCACGTCACCGACTTTAGGGGCTCCCAAATCCCTTTCAATATTCCAATTAGGCATATACCATGGAGCATTGCAAATTCTCTTTAATATATGAACCACTCGTATTTTATTTAAGTGGGTTTTGGCGGCAATTCCGTACACCTGCATCGCATACTTCTAGATCGGGCTCAATATAATTTTGTAAATAGAGACTTTGTTGGCTAGAGAAAGCTTGTTTTTGGGGGAAGGTAGTTACACCATTTTCTTGGCTTTGGACAGAACTATTTCTTTAACCATTGTAGTATGTCTTCTAAAGTGAGCTTTCTGTCTAATAAGACTCCCTGGTATTTGTGTGCTGGTTCGTGTTTGATTGGAGAACCCAGCATTGAAATAGCTGGATAAGTCGCGTATGTGGCTATGAGAACGTCGTTCTTGTCTACAGAAGATATAGAGTTAGGTGTTGTCATATCTGCTGTATATAAGTGGGTCCTAGTACGCTTCCATGTGGGACTCCAGCGCAGATTTATCTTTTAGGAGAGCGTAATCTTAAAACAAATATTCGCTCGTTTGCTCTGCTAATGCCTTTAGCCCCTGTTTGTTTTTTTCTTTGGTGCTTTGTAAAATTTAATTTACTAATTAAACATAATTTTCTTGCATTAAACTTTTCGGACATCCAAAAGTACGAACGAGTTTTTAAGCGTTCATCCATTTGAAAAAGTACTTCGTAAATATTAGTTTCGTACCCATGTAATCCTATGAGTTTACTCATTTTAATTATAAATATTTCATAATGTAGGATAAAGAAAGACAGAGTACAAGAACATTATTAGCACTTGCTTTCCAAAAAAAGGAGAAATAGAATAGTTGAGAACGCTCACAAAAGTATGCACCATACCGCTTTATGTTTTAATTAAAAAATCCTTTGGTCAAGCCATTATGACCTATACTAAAGCAAACTCACCCGGAAATCAGAAAGCAGGCGTACTAATAAAACGACCTTTTGGTTTGTTAGCACACACCAAAAAAATTATATATCCAAAGTGTTATTAAAGTTTTTGTACATAAGTCTTTGCCTTTCATCTTTAGTTGGTTTGAACAAGCTTCTGACCTAAGTAAATATTAATAATGTATTAATAAAACGATCCCAGGAATATGGTGCGAAATATGCCAGCTGCTGTGCTCGTTGAACGAATTCCAACCGCACTTTATTGGCACAAGTTATAACTCCAAGCTATTTTCAGTAATTCCTCTAATTATAGCGTAGAACACTTTCTGACAAGCAAAACAGAAAAATCGTTGAACACGCATTTGTTATGCTGCAGTTGATTTGATTTTGTTATAACGAAGGGCAAATGAGAAATATTTCGTAGATTATTACCATATTAAGTAATAACCAACATTTACAAAATTATTAATGCATACTTTGGTACTCGTTTTAACATTAAAGAAATTTACAGTTACTTTATCCAAATATTTACAAAGTTTTACCTGTAACTTGATATTGGATATAAATTCAAAGCAATGACTAGTTTACCTTAAGCACTAAACTTCCCTAAATCCCTAAATCAAGATTTCAAATAGACTTCCAAAGAATTATTGTACACTTTTTAAAGTAAAGTTATAAAGCATTAAAAAGAAACCCATTAGTGCACATTTACAAGACGCCTTAGTGTTTTTGCTTTCTGGCAGATTTATTACAAACTTTTAGGTGCATAAGCACACATACACATTCGTACGCATACGTGCAGACTATTGTTATTACAATTAAGCTTTTGGATTTTAGGCCGAATGCAAAAACGTCCATTTAAGCTTACTTAAAAATTACATAAATTTTCTTTATACTTATAAACCCATAACGTCAACTCATGCCATCCGATTGCCGTTACTAAGCCTATGAACTACCACCATCTGCCCACACGTGCTTTGTGTAACAAGCTTTTTTCAAAGAACCCCATCCATAAAGTATGCAATTAAATTTTCACTTAAACGATTATCACATAAATCCCCGTCTCTGTGTAAAGCGGTGAGAGAATAAAACCAGAATATGCAAACGTGTTTGCATTTAAATTAAAACAGCCATTTTTCTTACTCTTACTTACAGAGCACACACACACACAAGGTAAATACATCTCCCCATCTCGTAGACAATATACAAAGAGGTAGATGCGCCTGCCTCAGCCTTCCTTACTTTTGTATCTTAGCTCATGGCAACAATAATAATAATAACGACCCTTGTGCACTTTTGCATTGCCGTCCCACAGGCACAGAGTCAAGCGCACCTCGGCTATGATAACACCATTACTGAGAGTTTTGGTTTGGTCTTTTAACAACTCGGCCATTATGGGCAGTTTAATATGGCAAACGTAGCGAACCAAACTGTTGACTGTGTGCTGTATGTGTACTCAGCCCTTGTATATTTGCTTATGTTAATTGCCATTGAATCCATTTTATCATTAAGATGCAAGTCCTGTTGGCACTACCTCGCTTCCGGTCAGCCTGCCTTAATTCTTGCCTGAGCTGCATATGCTTTCAATGTTAATTTCTCTCACACACCCATCAAAGAAACTCAGACTTTGGTTTTACTTATAGAAGGGCATAATTGCTCATACTACCGCAATAATCGCAAAGCTACGTTACGTACGCCTTAACCACTGCACCAGACACCTTCAAGAGCCGAGTGTGAGCAGTCGAGTTATGTAAAGGCCACATTAAGCCCAGAATACGTCCTTACTTCGTGTCTGCTGATTGCTTTCTCGATTGTCCTCTTGCTTGTGCTATATATTTTTAAATATGCGCGCACATGCCAATATTCATTGGCAAACACTATGGCAAATATCTATAGCATAACGTTTGGGCGTAGTGGTTCAAGTATACAATAACGCCCAACAAAGTACGTGCCTTCACATTTTAGTAAACCTTAATAATTTTTAATTGATACATTAAATGCCGTGCAAATATTGGTTTGCTTGCTTTTTTATTTATTCTTTTAAATCATTGGGCGCGTCAACAGCGTCAGAAATCCAAATATGCCATACACTTCTGGTGTTTTTGAAGTGTTAGGTTGTCTTACTTGAAGGTTTTTGGTTTTTGCATTGAAGTAGGCAAGACGTTTTTGATTTTCTTATTCTTATTATACTTAATTCAGCATAGAGCTCAGCTATTTACCTTTCAGCACAGTCGGTGGTTATGCTTCTTAAAAAAAAAAATTAGTACTGTGATTTTCTTCTTTTTTTTCTTTGATTTTTTTATTTATTTTATTTTTTTTTTTTGCAGGCTCATAGTCATTCAAAATTTGGCTTCGCATTTGGCTTTCTTTTTTTGTTCTTCTTTTGTTTTTTTTTCGTGTTGTTTTCGCTCAACCGCAAATGCATTTCAACAATTGTACGAAAAGTTTTTAAACAAATATTTGCACAAGTTCGTTCGTTGGTTCGTTCGTTCTTTCAGTGAGTGAATTTCATTTGCTATTCTCCTTTTTTTTTTTTTTGAAACGTTTCGCCACAAACCGTGCGGCATTCAACAGCATGGCAGGGCATATGGCATACGGAAGAGCCCATGAAATGAGCAACGGCTCGCCTGCACCTCTTTTTTTTTTTTCTTTATATTTTAACTTCTTTATTTTTTTTTAATAGAGTAGTCGTGGTACGATTTGTGACTGTTGCGTTGTTTGATGATGGGCGTAGCTTGGGCAAAGCACGCTTGTTGCACAACGAATGTCCTTTTGATTTTGTTCAACGAACCTTCAGTCGTCGTATTCATCGGCATCGTCATCGTCGACGTTGACTCAATTCACCAACAATTTCTTTTATATGTTGTTTTTTAGTACCTTTTTCACCTTTCTTTGCATTGAATTTTTCCACGGTTTTGCTTCCGTCTTCCGTCGACATGCATTCATACATTTTTCTTTTGCGCCTTTAATTTTTCTCCTACATTCATACATTCTTTGTTTTGTTTTATTATTTATTATTATTATTTATTTTTTTATTTTTTAAATATAACTTTTTTTATATAGAACTTTTCGCAAGGCATAGTTCCTGGAATACAAGCAAGCCATCAGGCAGCGAGCCTGAAACAAACGTTCAAAAACAAAGGCAGCTGCCCTTCACTGCATGTGTCCCCGAAAGAATGTTTTAATTTGTTTTGCCGCCGTTTGGCCTCTTTCATAGTTCGCCGAAAGCTATACTACATTTGTCTTTTGCTCTTGCACTTCTTCTGCCTTCTTCTGGCCCCATCTCTTTGAGTGTTCGGTCACGAATGTTTGCAGGGCTCATGTGGTCGCATTATTTCTCTTCACTCCTTTTATGCTCATGGCATTCGTGAGTAGTCTAGTTGTATGAAAAGGGTTTCCGTATGATTTCTTCTTTATCTTTCGTGGTTGGATGGCACTCCACAATGCTTTCATAAAAATATTTTATTGTTTGTTATTGTTATGATGATTAATTGAAGTCATAATATTTTTCCGTTGCCATTATGTCAGTTCCGTAGTTGTTGTCGTCCTCTGCATTTGGTGTGTGCGCTCAATCGCTGTGCGCCTAACAGCCTACATACACACCTTCAGCCCCAACATCAACTTGAATCAGTGAAGCGTTAATGTTGTGTAGGAATTTATTTTTGATGTTTGAGTTCACATGAAGTTGAGCTGCGTTGAAATGAGTTGAGTTGTCATTTGTCCTTCTCGCACTCCAAGGCTTGGCTTGGCATTGTGCCAATATCCCAATCCACCAAAGCTATGAGCGCGTGACAAGGAAATTTTACGTTGCCAAGGCAAGTGTTAAGTTGACATGTTGAGTGTTTGTGCGGTATAATGTTGTGTTGCAATATACAAGTAAAAATATTACTGCATATTTTAAGTCGTCTGCACTCAAAGCCATAGCATTTAATTGCTTTATTAATTTCTCTTTACCTGTTTCACTCTTTTCAGGTAAGTTTTCTACCCTTCTAACTGTATTTGGAAAATTACAATTCAAGTTGAAAGTACCCAATATAAAAAATTGCTTAATCACTTGAAATAATGATTTAAATGCTTTGCGGTAAGAACAATTAAGCCGCATAAACACACATAGACCAACTCGAAGGGATTTCAATTACGAAAGCAACCATTTTTCAATTATTTACACCTGCAGTCTTTTCGGTCGCTTATAAGGAAGAAGTGAAAAAACCGCATATTTCCTTTTTCATGCTCACTCATGGCAGTTTTCTTCATTATCACAATTTCGATTTTTTCTTAAACGCACACTTGCTGCTGCTGTTTCCATCGTTGCAACTGATGTGGCTCCTGCTGTCTTGGCAATGGTCTGGTCTAGCCAAGCAAACAACATATATTTCCGTTCTTTACATTGATTACCAACACCCTCTAGCATAGGATGGCGCAATTTCCCACCCACGTGACGACCGCACCCACATTCGATAATTAATTGCAGACATCAGTTGCTGGAACCGAAAACGAATGAATTGTGAGTTTGTGATGTGCCGAGTGCCTAGCAAGGAGCACCAAACGGTATGCAATGAAGCGAGCTGCCCAAAGAACGATGCAAGCGATTGCAAACGAAAAACAGAAAGGAGAGATGCAGGATGCAGAGAGTTGCTCAGAAATAAGCACTTTAAGTTAGTTAGGTTGAATAGCAACGCGCGAACGCCATCAATTTGTCTCGCAGCAAGTTGAGAGTCGTAGTAGTCATTGTTTAGTCTATTTCACTTGAGGCGAAGCGCCTTGAAGTGTAGTAAAGAAATAATGAACGAGTAAAGGACGAGAAGGCATAAAGTGCCTTCAAAAAACAACAAGCAATTGTTTTTCAAGGCAAACAGAACGAAAAACAAAAACAGGAACTTGAGTGGTACGACGAAGACGACAATGACGACGACGCCGTCATGATGCTGACACTGGCAGCGAATGCCCGCTAGAATGAAATAGACAGAATAATGGCAAGCGGAAGCAGAAAATTCGCGGGTGTTTGGTAACCAGACGCCGAACGCAGACGGTAATTTGAAATGCAACTCAAGTAGCAGCGGAATAGCAGCGAAAGAAAACCAAATAACACAACAAAAAAAAAAAATTAAGAACAAACCCCGAAAAAACAAAAAGTCTGGCAATGGCAGGAAGTGGATAAGCACGCCTTGAAGTAGACTTTGGTTTGGCAGATAGCGAGTACCACTAATAGACGTCGTCGTCGTATTTGCAGCCGTTGTTGTTTCAAATGATGCCGCTGCCACTACTGCTCTTCAGTGTTTCGAGTTCAAAACCAGTTCGTTCAAGCCAAACACGAAACGATTTTCGTAACGACTTGCGCCGAAAAACAGGCTACACACTACTAAAGTAAGCACAGCAGCGGAAGAGACAAAGCTGTAGCAAACGAAACCAGAGCTAAATAAATAACAATTAATAAATGTTTTACACTTTTAGAGCAATGCACGACTGATGCAACAAATTACTATAAAAGTGTTAAGTACGCTAAAAGTATACTTGTTAGATCCTAAGAAGCGTGCCGTCCTTTTGCGCTTATTGCTATGCGTTTGGTTTTTAACTTAAAAGCTTAAACGTGTTGGGATTTTTCTGTTTGTGTTTGCATATTTTTTGGCACAAATTAAGTTGGTATTTCAAACAATGCAAGCCCGAAAGTACACAGCAATACCGGACGTACAAATAAACATCGTTGCATACTTTTGTGTACAAGCGCTTGGAATTTAATTAAAAGAATTTTAAATGCTGCAACATTTTGGTAGGGTCTTATTTTTGGTAATTACAATAGAAGCCAAGTAAAGAAGTGAGAGAAGTTCAGGTAAAACAATTACCAATGTTGCCATTAGCGATGTTCGAAATGAGCTGCGCGCACAAAAGTATGCAATGGCATTTTATTTTAAATTGTCTAAATTGGATTTTTTACATTACCTAAGCCAGGCAGGATGCTGAAAATTTCATAAACTGCTTGTAATTTTATTGTCAGTACTCTTTAACTTGATACCGGTCACCGGTCCTGTGCAACTTAATCATTTTGACATTTGACGTGGCTTGAAAAGCTCTCCTTCTCTCTCATTCGAATTTCACATAATTAAATTACTGAATGAATATGCTCACTCAACCTTGGCAAAAGTGTAGACAGTTTGAAGCTAGTACGAAGTGTGTTGCCTGTTCGAGTTGTTGGCACTTAATACAACGGTGACTACAATAACGACAACGAGTACAACACCAACCACTTTTGCAATAAATGCCAAATAAATTAAAAAGCAAGCTAAGCAAGCAACGCTTAAAACCCACTCATTTTCTAAAAGAAGTATGTGACGGCTTAAAAAAGGACATTCTTCCTTACTCTAGCTTTGTCTCTGTTGCTTTAGCGCGCCACTTGCCTTACTTGCCTTCTTGTCCTGGCCGAACTTAAAAGTGTTAATTAAAAATTGTTTCACAGTTTAGCTGCGAAAATTAAAATTGAAATCTTTTTCTTTCTTCCTTTCTACTTTTCTTTTTACTATACTTATTTCTTTACTACCCGTATTCGAGGAACCGGGTACTCGATACGTGCAAAGGCTCGCGCCTGTTCGCAGTTCGGTCTCAGTTTTGCCCTTCATATTTTAACCTCTTTCTTTGTATGTCTTTTTTGCTGTCTGTCCAGTTTTTTCGCTTTTCACGATATTTTTTTTTGTCGCTGGCACTTTAATTTAAAATCCCGAGTGTATTTATCTTGTACACAATTCTAGCAAATTGGGCAAGTACTTGAAACCTAACATCCATTCTTGGACTGACAGTTGCTCACGCTATCTTTCATACCAAACCCAGTCGCGCAACATAGTACAAATACATCTTTTCTTATAGTTTCTTATAACAAAAAAAAAATAAAATAAAAATACTTTGCAACATTCATTTTTAAGTTTAACTTGTGTTATCTTAAGTGCTGCGATTGCCTGACTTGGTTTAGTTTACTAAAGTTTTATTCCCATTTCACTTTGTTTGTTCCATGCGCCATTTTCTGACGCAATTTAATACTACATATTTTGAAAAGTGCCTTAGATCAGTAATAATTGCTCAAATAGTTTAAAGCATTTTGCTTAAGCGACTTGAAGTAGAAATTGAAAACAACAACTCGACATTCCTCCTCATTACCTTTTTCATCGCTACTTCAATTTTCCCAAAACTTTTTTTTAACTCTTGTTACATCAGCACTGGTCTGTATCCTTTTTCGTCTCAACTGCTGCGTTTTTAATTTTCTCTGCCCAATATCCTGTTTGGGGACTCTCGTTTGTCGTCTGCCGCGTCTAATTGAAGGAGTTACTTGTGCGTTTACTTTATTGTTTCATGTTTGTCTTGCGTTGTCTTACGCAAGAAGTATGTATACATATACGAGTATACTGAAACGCTCTTCAAAGACCCCTACACCACGACTGTATGAAAGTGTTTATATTTGTTTTTGTGTGCGCTATCCAACTAACTCCCCTTTTCACACACTCACTCTATCTTTTTGTGTTTACTTTTCCGTTACACTTCTGTTTCGTCATATTCTGCTTGCGCGCAAAATATCCTTTTTCCTTGTACATCCTTTGTAGATAAATAATTTACTTTTCCAACTAACACAAACAAGCATTGTAAGCGTTGGTTATTTACTCACACACACAAACACACACACAGATATAATTGTTTATGTATATATTATTGTTTGTCTTAGACTTGTAAAAACGCACATGCATACGGTTATGTTTTATGTTATAAATATATATTTCCCATTATAATTATTATTTTATATGGACCTTAAAATTGTGTTGGTTATTTAGCACACAAAAAAATGTATCAAGGACCCTTTTTCGATGGCAAGCACAATGGTTTTTTTTAATTGTTTATTTTATTTATTTATTTATTTATTTTTTGTAAGTTTCTCATTTGTTTTTTCTCCGTTCATTTTTTTCTTATTTAAATCTCATTAAATCTATCAAGCCACAAACATTTTGTTGCCCACAAAAACATCATCTCTAAAAAAAAAGACTACACTAAATCTTTTTGACGCCATTTCAACGCGTTGCCACGATCAAAAGTATGCAATGAAAAAAATTTACGAAAAATCCATGCCAAAACTATTTACACACAGAGCAACAAAAAATCAGAAAACAACAACAGAGCCCTCTCGAAAATGTTTATGAAAAACGTTCAAACTGAAAAATGAAACAAATGAAAAAAGTCAACAAAGCGAGTGTCATGCAGAAAGGACAATGAAAAAGCCGAGCGGGTGTGCAAAAGTATGCAAAATGTTGCACTCCAAAGTGAAACAAAAAAAAGTTAGCAAAAAGTGAATGAAAAACACAGTATAATTTATGGCGCAAATACCCCAAACCAAACGGAACCAAGCCAAAAAATATTTAAGTTTTCAAATAGTATGCTTGCTAACAGTGATGAATCCATCGGATGCATGTCATATTGGCCATCCTTTGACGTCCTTAGCTGTCACCCTTTTGTGTTAAAAGCCACGCTGTCCCTTACCCTTCTATCATCACTATTTAGTGCAATTTGTGTGTATCGTTAAAAGTGCGATTTTTCTTGAATGACAAAACACACACACAAACACACACATGTAGTTATTTCTTCACCCATCATTCGTTGAGCATGAACTTTGAACTGTTGCAAGGACAAAAAGGATATGCACACCACTCGCCTAATGTTGTTGTTCTCGTTGTTTTTTTACATTGTTGTTGGTTTTTTGACGTATGCTGCTGCTCTCGGTTTTGTATTATTGCATTGCTCGATTTGGTATGATTGTAGTTGTTGATTTTACTTAGTTTCATCTGCTGTGCAGCTGTGGTAGTGGTAAATGTCAACGGCAGAAGTTGAAACCACAGTCGAGGCAGCAAAAACATGCCCAAAACACCACACCCATCAGATAGTGCCAACAACAATGAGGACAAGGACCAACGCCATTTTGATGAAATAGACAAATTTGCGTTCCTACACGAAACGTTTTTACGCCGCCACTACAAATACGATAGATATCCTGTGCATATCGTCGCGCTTCTGCTGCTGCTGCCCCTGCCGTTGTTAGTGTTACTGCCACACCTCACATATGCATTTGCCTGCAATAAATCATATGCAGACAGCAACAATAACAGCTCTACTACAAATGCTTTACGACATCAAACACACATACACACATATATAGCTGAAACGGTACGCAAAAAACAATGTTGTGGCGAATTTTTTTTTACAATTCGTCCTTTTTCATGCTTTCGTGTCTTCATTTTGCTTGCCTTGCCATCCAAATCAAAGGAAGCTTTTCCAGCGAAATATAAGGCAAGGCATGCAATGTCAGCCATGCCAAACAGATTGATGCCGTGCAAAGCGCTGCAACTTTGAAATGTGACAAATACATAAATTTGCCAAAAATGTCGCCGCCTTTCAAAAAATTTGAGCTGGCAATTTGAATTTCTTAGAGCTCTTTTTTCCAGTGCCGTTTGCCAGCCTTTTCTTTTTATTCTCGTTGCATGTATCCTTATATCCATAGTCCTCTTTTTGTATTTTAAATTTCTAATTTTTCTTTTTTCTGTGTGATTTTTTTAAAGTACAAACAATAAATCATCAAAAGGGGATTTTTTTTCGCGAGTTGAAGTTGAAGTTGAAGGCAAGTTATGTAATGATTTAGGCGCGACTTGGGCGCGCTTTTGGTGCGTTTTTACTTTCGCACAGGTGGTCAGACAACAGCAGGCTAGTGTTATCTTAGAAGAATGGTATTAAGGGAAATCTTAGTGATAGTCTGAGTGATAGGAGTAGATGAGATATGAAGAGATAATGCATCACGATGTATTGAGATAACAGCTGTGGTATAAGAAAGAGTGAGTGAAGTGAGCGAAGATAACCCTTGAGCAGGCAGTGTAAAGTTAGGAAAGCATATTTTCCAATGTCTTAGTGTTGATTAACTAATAAACTCGAAATAAAATGTTCTTAAGTACAATAGTACAAAAAAAGTAATGTGCCTCACCTATATAAGCACACTAGTGTGTATTACAAAACTCCATTGCCTTGATGGCTGAAATAATTGATACAGATTACCGAATTCAGAAAGCGCTTTTGAGCTCAATGGTTCCACAATGATAACTTTGATGACTTAGATGACTAAGTCATTTATTTGAAAGTCCCTGTTAACACTTTCATATATTAACGAATGCGGTTATATTTCTTATCCGCAGCTTTAATTGTTCTTCTATGAGCAATGTATGAATGATCGGTGAAGCACGCTGCTGGCCTCACTTCTTCGAAATCTTTTTAACACAGTCTATTCACTCGGCCTGACTATTATTGTCGGGTTATTGAGTTGTTGAGTCTTCCAAGAGTCCTACACAAACAGTTTCAATATTATATATGTATTATATGATGATTCATCGCACAAAGGGCACTTGTCCAAACTTTTATGTTAAATGAACAGAGTTTAATACTTACAAAGAAGAAAAAGGAGAGAAGAAGAAGAATGTTATATTTACCAAACTATAACTATGCTTCTTTTTACCATGACCTTCTGTGGTCTTGATTCTATGTCTATTTAGTGTACCACTAACCATCTTATCTTTATAAGAAATAAATTCAAGATCCTGTCGTTTCATTTATTGTCAATTAAATGATTTGTAGTTTTGCAATTATGTGTAAGTTGCTCAGCTATACAAATTGCTCATTAGACATACAAGTCAATTACTTAAAAAATCGAAGTTCTATTTCCTTAAAAATAGGGTTTTTAATTAATTTCCCATATTATCGAAGCTCGTTTAACTTGTATATAAAACTTTTTTTGTTCGTCTTCCCAGGACGCGTTGAAGGAGAAGGTACCCGAGACTTTTAATTGCTTGGTCAAAACAAGGCACTAAGGCCGGTATTCTCAGCAACCTAAAAGCAAATGAAATAGTCTGTTACTGTTAGAAACATATTAGGTAAAGCTCTTCACCTATATACTACCTATTAAAAAGTGCTTCTAATAGGTCTCAAATAGGTTTCTGCCAGGTTTATAATAGCTCGTCGGTAGGTTATATTACGAAAAATGTTAAGACCTTTTTTTTTACAGATTTTAATCAGCTGATATTTCGTGCACTGCTAATACACTGTAAAATAGACGATAACGAGATTAATTGCAAAATTTTTTAAAAATAGTGATAGTTATGACAAAAGAAGGGTATTAAAATCGTTGCGTGATTGTAGCGATCAGCAATAGCAAAGGCGATGGCACGATGTCAAGCAGCAAAGGTACAAAACGCGACGGTGACAGCACAAGCGTATCTGCTGAGCTTCTCGTCGTTGTTATCTGTTGTCATCTGAAAGATAAAATATATATTACTACAAAAAATAAATTGAAGTATTTCACATATTATATCGCTGAATCCCAACTTCAAGCAACCTCCAATTCCATCGATTGCAGCTGCTCCGAAAATCTGCGCTGCCTGCTCATGGAATCTTGATAACTTTGCAGTTTGCGGTCGTCCACCAGTTGCCATCGCTGCCACCTTCGCTTTGCGAGAACGCAAGCGTAGCAAGTGTTTGCAACTCGTGAGATTCTGAAATTAAAAATTGCTATAAAATAGCGAATATTGAAGAATTATTTAATTAACCTCCTGATTTCCACTCCAACGCTGTGCGTATGAGCCCATTTATGGCATTCAAATTCATGGACAGCTTTTTAAAAAAACCATATGACCATATGCTCTTAACAGCTGTAAAATACAACCCTGGTTAAAAATTACAGATTTCATATGCGTGAGAAATGCCAAAAGCACAAAAACTATAAAAAGCGTGACCACTTGTAATAGGTTGCTGAGAATAGGCAGGTAAGTCTGCTTTAGGCATTATGATAAGTAATTTAAAAATTCGTAGCTTTTTGTATTTTAATTCTACTAGAAGGTAGTGACAAATTGTCTGTATAAAATAAATGAGGCATTACTTTACAATTAAAATGTCTCGAATAGTCTTTTCAAATAACTTGGCTGGGTTCTTTGACTTCGGAATTCGGTTATTCTGGTACTACCGCCATACATGAGCTTATATTTCCTACGCCTGACTGATGTTTTGCAAGTTCTAGTAACACCTTGAATACAAGTTTTTATTTCTTTACTTAAAAAATCTGCTCAAACCTTTTTTATTACCGTAAGAAGATTCCTTCCTCTTGAAATATATTTTCACTCTCATACAGTTTTTCACAATTTCTGCAATGTGCACAATTTTCTTCCAACTCTTTATGTGTATTGCTTAAATTAAGCAAACATATTTTTTTCTTTTTTTGCATAATAACAAAAAATGCTGATACATAATTCACATGACAAACAAGAAGGGAATGCAGTATAGCGTCCTCATCGAAAGGGCCTAGAGTTGAGTAATAGTGAGTGACGCCGCCAACGCTAACGACAAAGTGGAAGCCATTAAATTTCATACATGCAACTAGTTGTGTGTGTGTATATATGTGTTTGTATGTCACGCCCATTATATCGTACACAAAGAGCGCCCAGCGTGTGTCGTCGTGTCGAAATGTGTTGCAGAAGAAGGTGTGCTGGGTAAGGAGAGCGGCGACGACGACGACAACGTCTTAAAATAGAAAATGAGTTCGCACTTTGTTATGCAGAAATAGCAAAGCAGCGAAACAATGTCTGCTGATAAGGAGAGTGCAGGGCGTGGCATTGTCGACGACGACTATAGCTGCGGGCTGTACACAAGAAAAGGTGCAACAACAAATGAAAGACAGGAAAAAAGCGTCTGCAGATTCCTACTCGCTGTTGGTGTTGCATGCTTTCGTACGCCTGCAGTGCGTAGCTTGCTGCGACCCACCTTCACCATTGCGATGTTGCAATGTTACACCTTAAAATATATAATTTTTTGTTTTCCTCTCCACTCTTCTGGTGCATAATTTTGCGCAAAATAAGCAAGAAGTTCTATATACAAAAAACAACAACAACAAAATTAAAGCAAGTCGTGGACTCAGAAGAGCAAACTGTGTGCAACTTTGGTTTTTACCACGTTTGGTAGACGTTGGCGTCGTTGGTAAAATGTTTCACAAGGTGTGCGCATAGTTTACATATTTCTCATATTTTGAGACACAAGAGCCCGTGAACGCAACCTAGTGGTGCAAGGGGTTAACGCAGAATAAAAGGAAAATATAAAATAGTAAGAAAAAATTTTAGCGAAGCAGAGCGAAACGCCATCGCCAAAGGTGCAAGGAAATTGTTTAGCAAAAGTGTCAGAATGTTTGGCGCTCGCGCTTTGACACCCACTCAACATAAATAATGCCAACACCAACACCAAACCCTACACCAAAGCTATACCCAACCCCTTTCGATACTGTCAAGCTAACGATTCCAGTCATTCCGCTATGCCATCTTCTGAGATCGTGCCTTTTGTGAAATATTTATTTTTACGCCAAGTATTTTGTAACTATATTTATGGCTAGCAAATGTGTATGCGCATATCCTTCATCAAGTATAAGCGGTGTCGGAGGGCAGTGAGCTAGCTTAAAGTCTATCATGTCTGTTATATGTTTCATATTGTTGTTATTATTTTGTTTTTTCGTTGTCAGACCGGAAGTTATGAAAATACTTTTTAAATATTTCCTTTCCTGTCCTGTTCCGTACAGAACAATATGAGCTCAAGAAATTCAAGTCGTCTCAACTTAATGGAAAATAATAAAGGTAGACAAGGACTTTAGAAAGCAAGTATTGCAGCTTGCACAGACCTTTTTACCAATTTCATTTACCTGTGCTAATTTCTTGTGCATCATATTTAAACACACTTTACTTACAGTAACAATGCTGCGAAAAAGTATGCAACAAAGTTTACATGCATCTGTTTGTGTGTGAATTGTCAAAAAGTTTTGCCATAAGTGTGAAGGACTTTTTTGTTGGATGGGTGAGAATGTAACGTGCATGATCAGTGCTTGTGCTGCTTATCTCACACCATCTTCAGCAGACGACCCGCACACAAACACACACACACACACACACACACACACACACACACACACACACACACACACACACACACAATCATCCAACCTGCCAGGCAACAGGAAGCTGCAATAAATTATATTTTTCTAAAGTTTACCTTTGAACTTTTTAGGCACGTTGGCAGTTTTACAGTTCACAGTGCGAGTTGCACTCGCTAAAGTTCGAACTTTTGGAAGGTATTATACAAAAGTGTTTTTGTTTGGCTAAAATGCAGCTGCGTTAGCCCCACTTTGCTTGATAAACATTTTAGATACATTTTCCTTGTGTCGTTTTCGTCTTCGTCGGCATCGTCTTTGTCATACCAGCGCAGGATCAGGTTGAAGTTTGAAAGCCTCAGAGAGCACCCGTCTTTACCTTAGTCTTTTTCTGATATTTTGTTGTTCATTCGCTTGAAATCGCAAGTTTTTTCATCTCCTTATTTTTTTCATGAAGATAGGGTTTATTATCGCTTTGCCCTGCCAAAACTTTAACTAATTTCACTACTCAAATGGTAACATAGTTTCGAGCGTCAGTTCCTTTAACTGTAGTTGAGCTGTACTGATTTGCTTTGCGGCGATGGGTAGCATTAATTATTTTATGATAAATGATGACATTTTTGTTGCAGTTTTCACGAACTTTGTGAAGTCATTTTCTACACTGCTTGACTAAAGTTCCAGACACTTTTAAGACGTGCGCAAGCGAGGCGCTTTACGTAACATGCTATATATACATGTTAGACATGCCTTTGTTTTAGAGGTTGTCATAATTCTTTGAGAGTTATTTTGAAATTTTAATTTCTTCAAATTAAAACTTTTTAATTGCGAATTGTCTGCGTCCATGGCAATGAATGTTTAATGTTTTTTGATGTGAAGCATCTTTGGTTTCGGTAGACCAATGTTTTTTGATGTGAAGCATCTTTGGTTTCGGTAGAGTGAAATTTTACAGTGACGTCATAGAGTAGTCGCATAATCGCGTCATCACATCATCGTGTCATCACCTAAACGCGTCATTGCATTATCGTTCTTCGTTAGCAGTGTATCTAATGAAAACAACAAAAAGAGGAACGGCACGCTCTGTTGGTTTTTTTTTTGTTATGTTTTTTCTTTAAAAAAAAACTAAATAAATAACTATAATTTAATTGCATTAATTGCAAGTGTCCCATATGAAAATGCTAAAGAGGATCTGTGGTTGTCGTCTGCGGTTGTCCGTTGTCATGTCGTTTTGGAGCGACCCTGGTGTCGTGTGCAAAATAACGCCTTTGATGCTGTGTGCAGAAGAATGTATGCAAAAAGTAACGTTTTCCGCGACGTGTGCAGAGTATCGACTGTAGTAGCGTGGGAAAAACAAGGGCCGCTGGGGAGTATATAAAGGCAGACTCAAGCCGCAGTCGGCGCTTTTTAGCTCGCGCCACGGAGCACACGTCATCAAACAAAATAATGTAAATATTGTCAAAATAAAGCCAACTTCTACATTATATATATGTACTAGCAGGGCCCCAGCGCGTTGCTGCCTTTATTTTATTTTCATTCGAATATTTTTCCGTCATTATTTTTTTTAATCTGACAATAGTGTTATGTAGTTTACTGCGATATAAATGTTATAATCTAATTATGAAAAAAAAGAATATTTGAATATTTCGACTTTTTACAATTTTAGCAGCACTGCCGGTAAACTCAATTCTCAGACGCTACTTTGTTTCTGTGTTTTATTTGTGTCTGACCAGTTTTAGAAGCATCTAAAAATTGAGTTGGTCTTAATATTTAAATAATTCGACTATTTTTTCGCACTAAACTTAGTCACAATAGCTCCATGATGACATCGATCAAATGTACCAATTTTCATGGTGCTCGGTCAAACGGTGTCGGATTCCATAGGGATCAGACAAACAAACAGCAAACATCCTTTATATATATATATATATATATAGATTTATTCATTCAGTTGCATACTGAATATGTTTCACATCAAAAGCCCGTGAGTGCTAAGCACACTCACACACTTTTTTTTGGTATCAAGTAATGTGAGAATTCCCTTACCAATTGGAGCAAGATAGTGTTTCATTCATTATTTTGCTTAACGTTCGTCACTAAACCATTGCGGTATCTGTATCGACGGCTAATATGAATATCTTGTCATCTTGCTTCTGTTGATGATGATATCCTAGCTTTTGTCTTTGGACTCAAACCTCAGAAATTTCCTATGAGTAATTACATTTTTATACACGTTTCGCGTGGCTTTCGTGTGTGCTATGGATTAAGAGATTAAGATCCAGAGATTCTGTAAAAATCTTAAACCCAATCCTCCATTGAGGAAGATGTCAGGCGGAAGTAGGTAGTAAAATAACCCCGCCTTGATTGTGTGGAACTGAAATGGTAAACAAAATTCCTTAATCCGTTAAAGAGGATAAAGTTATTTTTTGAACTTACCAATATATGGTACCATTGCGTGCTTGCAAGAGTAAGAGGAAGTAATTCAACGGTTAATAGGCCTTTTATTTAATAAATTTACTGATGTCTTCTTCGTTACGAGTTCAAATTATCAATCAAACAATTATCAGTTCAACTAGTATTAAGTTAAAAACACAAAGCTTTGCGTACATCGAATTCCACAGAAGTAGAGCGTTAATTATATACTAAATATTTAATTCTGACTAAGAATGACTAAACAACTACCTGAAAATGGCTTTAATAACACAACCCCATAAACACTTCATTTACACCTGGACTGGCTCAAAGACTCAGAGCTTTGAAATCTTAAAATGTCAAAAAGTATGTAACGTTAAACTTACCTTAAGAGAGACGAAGGAATGAATGAACGTGCGAACGAGTCATGATCATGGTCAGGCTGTCAAGCAGGCAGTCAGCTGAAGTGGACACAAATATAATGCTTATAAAATACTCGAACATGAAAGTATTATGTACATATTCAGAACGGGAACAAGAAGAGCAAGACAACAGCTGACAATGACATGGCCGCAAGAACAGTATACTCACAAAAACAATGCTAGTTTTGTACTTGGTAATTTTGCAATTTGGTCTACGTTCAAAACAAAGACTGTGCGAAGGCAGCTCCTGTGTTTGCCTTCTTTGAAGACTCTTGTTCAGTCATGGCGGTCATGTCCTATGAAAGGGCAGCCAACATCAACAATAGCATCAGCATGCCGATGATTGATGATGGAATGTGACACTAATGGCGATTGTTGTTGCTGCTTATCACAAATACAAAGCCACCTGAGCTGAGACACCTGGTACTCCAGCACCTTGTTAGTTGTCTTTATCGTAACGACTTTCAATGTACACTGTCACTGCAATTTGTGTGTTGTGCAAATCCATTCGAATGAAATTTTAATAAGTAATCTGTCTTGTCTTTCTTCGGTGTAATTTTACATTTTAATAAGGTTTTATATCCATGAGTATGTTTGCAGCTCAAAACTATACTATATACTATAGCAAAATATGAATTATGGTTTGTCGCTGTCGTCGAAGACCTTTTATTCAATGCTTCACTCACTTGTTCTTGAATGAGCTTTGGTGAAACAATTACTCAAACATTCATATTTAGGCCATTTATCAACCTTCTTGGGCGTGTTGAATTGCTATTAAATGATTTGTTTCATGGCATGCGTTTAGGCGTTCTTTTATTATCAGTTTAGTTTTATTTTTTATTTGTATTTGTATTAATTTTTTTTATTATTATTATGTTTTTGTGTTGCAAAAAGCCCTTAAGGTAGGCAAACAAACATTACCGCGCTATGTTTTTTTTTAATTGTAATTGCATTTTCTTTTTCATTTTAGCGATGCAAATAAGCACAGTAAAAATGCAAAAGCATATTTTATATTAAAAAAATAAAATAAATAAAATCGTAATGAAAAAAGAAGTGCAAAACAAAGCACCAGCAAACATGATTTTAATTAACCCAATATGCAAAAACAGATAATTACGTGGCAACTCTAGTATACTTACAAAACTGTAAGTGGTAGCGAAAACAAATTAAGGCGTGAGAGAGGATATGTAATAATTTTAAAGAATAAAAAGCAATGAGAAAATTTCGAAAAAGTACTGACAGGAAAAATGAATTAATATCATTTGTCATTTATTTCTAATGCAATTCGTATTGATAAACAACAATAACAAAAAAAAATTCCAAAATTTTTCATTTGCACATACGAATACTTCGAAAATTAATGATGTGTTATTTGATTTGAACATTTTCGATTTTATTTTAAACCATTTTATTCAATGCTTTTTGAATTTGTTGCATGCATTTTTGTTTAATGCTATTACAATTATGCGCAAAGAATGCTAATTTTTCACTCTTTGTTTTTTCGTTTAGTTGCTGTGTGTGTTCTTTTTTTCTCGATATAATTGAATGACCATGGTTGCCAACTCAATCGAGTTTTTGCTTTCGCCATTGTTGCTGTTTTCGTTGTGCATATTTAATTGCCTTTTTGTATTGCTTGCTTATGTGTGTGCATTTTATAATAGAGTTTTTAGTATAATTAGTTGCGGTTAATAATCGCTATTGTTTTGACGCTAGGGTTGTCACCACTTGACAACAACAAAAAATCTGTTGAGTTGCTCGGTTTTGTTTTTCACGTGCTGTTGTTGTTTCTGATAATGCGCGCATTACATTTCATTTAAAATTTGACTTCGAATGTTGCTGAAATTTGTCTAATAATTTGCATTTCGCAAATGTGCAATGAAATAAAATTATTTAGAATAATAAAAACAAAAATTAAAAAATGGTTTGCCTTAAAACCTTGCATTTTTAATTTTAACTGATTTTAATCGACTGACCGTGACTTAGACTTTCACTCTGACGTCTTTAATCACCCTCAACAACACGACATATCATTCTGTGTACATTAACTGATATGCCATTTCCAGTAGTACCACAGTAAAATACCTGATTCTCACACTTGATAGACGTCTCACTTAGAAATTTCATATCGTCATTACAGCCGATAAGAGGAACTATAAAATGTCTCGTATTCCTAAATCTTCTTCCCATTACTAGTTATGGTGCTTCTCATAATGATAGCTGTCATAGGAAAATGAATTCATGAAAGAAGTCAAGGAATGCAGTTTTTTTTGCTTTCAATTTCAAATTCCGAATAAAATTACATTATGCATAGATTTCCTTCAAAATATGTGACATTTTTCAATATACAAATTAATAAATTACAAATAAATTTATTTTTTAAAGACTTTATTCATCAGCGCTATACGCTTATCATTACTAAGTCATCATTCGACTTGATCGACTTGCGAAAGCAGAAAGGGTACTTCTGCTTCGACTTGTGATTCTGACGAAAGTCGAAGTCAAGCAAAATCAAAACTTCCGAAACATGCGACTGCCAAAGCGCTGCGCAAGTCGCCCGTTTTCGCTTTCAAAGTCTGCTTTGACTGCGACTACCGATTTTTTCAGAGGCAGAAGCGAAAGCAATGAAACTTATTGCAAGTTTTCAAACGCTGATTTTATCTATACCATGTACACCAATTTGCAAATTTTTCTGGAAATTTATGTATGTCATCCCAAAAAAACGTCTGTCCTTTCACTCATCAAGCCATTTTTCGACTTTGTCAACATTGGCAAAGTACTGCGCAGCGCGTATCCCTTTAATGCAAGAAGGTGATAATCGGATGGTACCAGGCCTGGAGAATACGACGGTTGCTATAGTACGTCCCATTCAAGCGTTTTGGCTGCATCTTTCACCGGTTGTGCTGTATGTGACCGTGCATTATCATCCAACGAAATCACTTTACCGTGTCTTCTTGCCCATTCTGGATATTTTTCAAGTAATGCATGGTTCAAATTTATTATTTGTTGTTTGTAGCGATTAATATTTAATGTTTCACCAAATACAGAGCATTGTCTTATTTCCAAAGCCACTCGGCTTTGGAGTCAATGGACCAGCTTCGCCAAAGTTAGGCATCTCTTTTACCTCTTTTACCATTTATCTTTCATTGCTTTTTACTTCCATAACTTAACAATGTTACAAACGATACTATACGATATTTTCAGCCCTGATAGTTGCTTAATAAAAAATAACAGAAAATAGAAATAAAACAAGGATTAGCTCTATCACTCGTACTACCTTTCTCTACTCCTTTTCTTCAATAATTGAAACTCTAGGTCCTAACTATGAATCTCTCTCCCTCTTTCTTTTCCTTTACCACTGATCATTAAATACTCAACCCTTTGCACACAATCTTGCTTTGAGAACCATGATATTTGTTAATTATTTTGTATCATTATTTTGTTCCACAGTGATAATTTGTTCTTCGCTTCTGGTTTTTTTCCATTTATTGACAAAAACTCAAAAAAGAAGTGAATTGCCATTTTAAGTTTCACGTGCACGCATGATCGCTCTCATGATGCCAACAAAATTAATTAAAAATCAAAAATAATTGGTTATTTGTTTAATTACGTGAAACGCAAAAGCAACCTATAGCCAATAATATTTATTCGATTACATTTATTTGCATTTCAAACATGTGTCAACACAAAGAAGCCAAAGAAATTAAAATAAATAAACAAATTTTAAAAAAAAAAAATCTGCATAAAATATGACAGTAAGCTAATATCAACAAAAGAAATAAAGTGAGATAAATTATTTTATAAATTCATATTTAATTACAAAATTAATCACAAACATTTGCAGTGCACACTAAATGCAAGAAAAAACAATAAACGAAAGTTATAATAAATAAATCTTGAAAATAAACAATATTTTTATATATATATAATTATAATTAATATATATTTTTAGCTTAAAGCTTTTAAAAACAAAAACATATCAGTTTAATTAATTTCCTGAGTAACTCAAACGCTCAAAGCGTGTCCATTACGATGGGGCGACGATGTTGTTTAAGCGCCTAAAACCGCGCAAGTTAATATTTGTGTGTTGTCGTATATTAGTTTAAGATACCAGACAAAAGCTACCATTATTTCACAGCCTCCCTCTCCATCTCACTTACTCTACAAATATGCCTTACTTTGTTACTTGAATAATGTCTTCTTCTCCGCCATAGCGTTGAACTTTGCTCTGTTAATGACACAACCGCAAACAAAGTTGTTTCAACTAAGTAACACGCACGCAAATACAATACACATACACATTCAACACACATACCACACACACGACGCACTCATTTATCACACCGCAACACGCTTCTTTTGCATCATACCCTTGGCCAGAAGCGTTGCGCTGCGATTTGCGGCTAACTTTGTAATAGCAAAGCTCATTAGCTGCGCCTTTGGAACTTTTGCATTGCACACTTGTAGGCGCGACAGAGTATGCAAGTAAGACAGACAGTTTGATGCTTCTAACGACGAATGTGTCTTTGTGTTTGGGTGCATGTGCGTGTTCTTGTGCGTGTTGACACGACAATTAAAAGCGTTTAAAATAAACCAACTTACAACAATACCAACAACAACAAGGACAGCAACACTACAAGCCGTGAGCTTAATGCACATTCACACGCTTGTACCACTCACACTCATATACGCAAAGGATCAACAATCAAGTTATATTGTATATTGAGGCACACCTCTCGTAGCTTGTCATGTGTTCTACATATAAATTCGTTCTCGCTCTCCCTCACTCTCTCTTTCTCAATTCATGTGTGCTCATCTAATTACGCAGTCTTAAGCTTTAACACGTCACACACACACTCACACCAGCATAACTTTTGGCTTATGGTATTGCTATAGGCTTATGCTACACTCATCAATAGTGGATTGTGGTTAGTGATGAAGAGTTTTTAGTAGATATTTTGACCTTAGTTGAAGCGGACTGTTCTGCCTATGTCAGAAATAGTACTACTATTCCTTCGCACTAACAGACCTTCTGACTAAAATCTTTCTTAAACTCTAGTTTGCGAAGCTTTGAAAGCGCTTTTTAGTGAACGCTCTATAAGGCACAAAATATTCTGTTTTTTTTTTATACTATATAGGTGACAGTAAACCTTGTTTCAATACGCAGTTCCCTACCTTTGTGCACCAAATTAAGACAACTCAAACTATTGATATTGACTACGATATCAAAAAGTATAACTGCCTTTTCTGATAGCAGTGCATTGCATCTAAAAACAAAGCTCTTCGACTTGCTCACCACACTGGTTAAAGTGCTTATTGCAGATCCGAGCTTTGACTGATAATTGTCATCAATCTGCTGCAGCTAGAAACTTTTTGTTTCCTATTTATCTTTCCTCGGTTATTGGAATCTACGCGTACTTTCTGGTTTTTGGCTCAGAATAAGATTACGATTACCTACCTTTATGACGAGCCTTGCAATCGTGTCGTAAATTTTGTTCTTCTTTCTCTGGAGAATTCAGGCTCCTGTCTCCGCAGTCGCTACAGAACTAATATTTAAAACCCTAAAAAATCAAAAATCTAGTCACAAATATTGCTGTAGTATAATTCAGAGCACATTAAAGTCCCCATTAAGAACTACGCGGTTTGGTTTAAGCTATTGCCACCGCACACTCCCATGACTCTTGTTTACATAAATATCCTTAAAGAGTGTCAGCCATTAAAGTAAATGCCATTAATGCTAAAGACACTAGATATGGTTCAGGTCGGTGCCAATTCCTTTCCTCCATTAAAGCCGTAAAATAAATAACAGTTTACAGCAGATAAAAGCAACTCACAAATTTATATGGCATACTTTCAGTCACTCAGACTTGTTTAACTAAAATTTACTACTCAATTGAGTGACGCACAATCGGCAATCAATGCAGAAACAAATTGGCGACAAGTGTTTTATCAACTGGCTACCATCAGCAAACGTCAGCGCGATTGTCCTGCTGCTGCCAAAGTCAATCCTCGTAAACTGTTTACTTCGTAAAACTTTACTAAATTTCAAGCATACGTCAAAGCGCAGTGACTAGATGGGCAAGTAACGTTCGTCTGCACTTTGAATTAAATCAAGTGTGAAATCAGGCAGGTGTTTCATTTACTGCTACCTCCGACGAAGATTTTCTACTCAAATTTGAAATGAAAAGTAAACAAGCAACGTTAATTTTTTAAAGCATACTTCCGAGCGACGTCATTTCAATGTTTTTATTAACACGAAATAAAGTTTGAAATTAAAAAATAAGGTTGACTCATTGAATTGATTTCGTTGCATTTAATTGAAGCTTATTAACTTTGATATGATATATAATTATGTTTTTTATGTATAGTTAAATAACAAGAAAATGGCAATGACTTAACAAAATAATTGAAAAATAATATAGAATTGAAAAAAAAAGAAAAACAAATGCATAGTCATAAGCTGTCATCATTATACGTGTTGATTTCGAAATGAAGAGGTAATTATTATATAATAATTGGAAAAAACCTCAAAATTAATATGCAATTCGGTGAAAAATTGGTAATTTTCAACTGGATTTGCATGTTATTTAAAAATGGCAACTTCATAACAAAAAATTAAATTAGATATTTATACTATATGTAATAAGTATTGAAACCTGGCAAACAAATAAAATACAGTTTATAAAATTCTTTAAATTTTTGCGTGTCGCTCGCCTCTAGTTCCCTGTAACTTAATTAACTTAGTTACAACTGGTACTTTTCTATAAATGCTGAATCCGTCTGAACCTCTATAAAAATGGATATCAGGTGCTACCGATTAGTATAGCACCTTAGTGCAAGAAATTATATCATGAGATCCCAACCTTCATCAACAATGTAAGAAAAATAACAGCGAGGAGGCATTATGTTTTGCACAATTATACTTAAAGGCACTACGTTTTCAATTATACCCTCTGATTTATCTAGGCACTTGAACAAGATATGAGTGAGTAGGAATATGTTCTATAACTTTCCTATTTTCAACTCTTAAGTCTACTATAGAGGACTTCTAATATCCACACTTATCATTTTTAGAGCTAAGCTAATGTTTATGACCCTTTTTCGTTCCCAATTATGCTTATCATACAAAGAATTCGTCACATGACACCTCAATATTAATGTATTTACGCATTGTTAGGCTTTCTCGGAATTATTAACCAATAAGTTTTTTTAGCATTCCTTATATGAGATAGTAAATAGTGGGATTTCTTTTAGTACCATCGACACAACGATGAGGCTGTTTACAGTTTTTGACTTTTGCAAATTTCATCTTCTTACAATTAGCTTATCCATTATTGATTGACTTTGGGTTTTTGGTGAAAGGCCAGATATTTGTGAGCTGCCTCTACTTTTTACCGAAAAATCGTCTCTAGCGTCCCATGCGTTCGACAAATTAAAGCCTTCCCAACTTGTGTAGTCTACGCAAACTTCCCGAAATCACTTCGTTTAAGCCAATTTATTGTTTTTACGCTTGACTCAGCAAAATGAAATCAAAGTAGATTAAAAGGACTCAAAATTCAATTTATTTGTTTTGATCATGCGGATTTAAAATCGCTTAAAATCGCCTTATTTTCTCTTTCACACTTGCACCCTCGCTGTCTCCTTCTCGCAAACACTCAAGTCCAGCCACTTGTATACGCGTTTTTCTCATTTGCGTTGACCTCTTGTGTATGCCACACCCACCATTTAACCAATATGATATCCATGTCATTTGCGCTGTCGGCCATTCGTCCGATGCCAAGGCACGCGGGTGTCACCTCCAATTTCTGACTTCACAAAACCACTTGTTCTCAAATACTCAAGTTTTAAGACTGCTGCCAGAATTTGTACAACGCTGGCGCGGTGTCAGTGTACGACTGCGTTCTTAACAAGTCAACCCAGGAACTTGGCCTGTCTTAAGTGTCGTTTCGCATACCGCTGTAGCGCATCGATAGCCAACCGCCTCGCAATGTTAGAGCTGAGCAGGAAGCAAGGGTACGACTGCGAAAGTCACTTATCAAAATTCTCATAGACGCGCGCGCGGATTCGACTGCACTCAACTCAACTTTATTTTCTTAAGTGAAATTCGCGTACGAGCAAAACTCTAACTTGAGGACATTGAGAACGATGATGACGATGACGATGACAATGACGACGACGACGACGACGACGACCTCTATTTGACTTAACCGGCATTGTCGCTTGCAACAACAGCACAGCAGGGGAACCTTAATGTAGAGCAGGGGCACTTGCACACTAACACCTCCTCTTGTGTTTGAAGTGCTTTCCACTGAACTTGGTTGTGCCCCACCCTCTTGCCTGCACACACCCCTAATAACGGGATTTCTACGCCCAGTTTTCAATGTAATGATGATGGTTTCTTTTGCACTTTAGTCGTTTAGACATGGTCGCTTTTTCACTCATGCCTTCGTTTCGTCTGGGTTCCACTAAGTAGTACAGGCAGGTAGTAAGAAAGGCAGTCGCGCAGTCCGGCTGTCGTCTTCATCGAAGCACTACCACACTGTCTGTGCCTATCCTCACGTACTCGCTTCGCCTCCAATTTTTATTACTCACTTCTTCAGCATGAACATTCATCTTGTGGCGCGTCTTTTATAAACATCGACAACGCCATCCACATTTCCATCACCATCGACAGTCGCCCTCGTACTCAGCCACACCGTTGACTATTCCAAACAGCATTCGCTGCTCTTGAGCCGTTTAAACCACTTGACTTTGGTTGATTATATTTTTTCTTAGCATGCTTTCAGGCGCGTATTCCACCGTTCTTTCGTTGCATTAACTCATCTCATTCAATTCTGCATTTGCCAAACGCCTGTGCCTCTTTCTGCTTTCTTCTTTATTTCCTTCCTTGCGCTCTTTCTATTGTGTTAGTTTAAAGATTGTTGAGTGAGTCGAAAGAAAGTCATAAAAAATACGTCGTTGATGGAATTATAGTAAAAATCTTCAAAGGCATTTCAGTAAAAATGCTATGTGTATTTCTTTGTGCGTGTGCATGTGTGTGCCTGTGTGTGAGTTTTGCATTTGAGCACTTCGGTGCTTTAGAACTGCAATTCACTGCATACTTTTAGGTTGTTTGTGCTTTTGCGCATTGCAAAAGCTGATAAATCAGCAGCTGGTTTTATTGAGTGAGGGCCTTGTAGAAATTGCATTAAATTGGTTACCTGGTCTCATTCTTTTTGTTACCTTAGAAATATCAGTTGCTCAGTATAGCTTACAGAATTTAATGTAGTAGTATTTGTAGTTTTTACGTGAATTTCATTAAGACTCATCAGCCCGAAATCATGTTTATTCTCTCTGAAATCTAAATTTATAAACCCTTCCAAGAAAACTCAGACGTGCGTGAATTAAAAAAGTGGCAATATTTAACAGTATTGAACCCCACACAAATAAACATTATCCTGATCATCTTAGAAAGTCACCGAACTGACATACTGAAGAACACTTCTCGATTAACTATTTTTATAAATTTCGAATTGTTGTTAAGTAGACAAACAAATCATTTTTAAAATTTCTTCAGTTCTGATATAACACAAACTAAAAAATCAAAAGTTTCGAACGACAAAATTCTTAGTTGGATATAAAATAAGCGCTTTAATGTAAATCTTCAAAAATTAAATTTTAAATTATTCTCCATATATAATATCTTTTGTCACCTCTCAACACTTAAATAAATAATGTGCGCTGTTGCTGTTAGTTGATTTATGACTTTTATAAACCACAAAGAAATATAATGTTTCTATCAATGTAAACATTACCAATGTTGGATTGATAACCCCGTAGCTCTCGCTCGGCCAGTGCATAATTGACATATTTAATATATTAAATTGCATCCGCTTGAAATAACAACCTGCAGCCTCAACTAAAAAAAGGATATTTTGCAAAAATTATTAATTTTTAATTAAGTAAATAACTGCAGGCAGGCAGAGCAACAGCTACAACAACAACCAGGATATGGCGTAAACAAGTGAAATTCTAGCCGCAGAATATGTGATTTCCGCTTTGGTTAATACAGCACAATGCAACCCTACACAACACAATATACATATGTATGTAAGGGCATGAAAAAAATTAATAACAAATTTAGTTTAGCCATAAATAATCAATAAAAGCACAACAATAAACAAAACCCGTAGAGTACAAAACGAAACAAAACCATCTGCACAAAAAAACGGTCTATCGCCTATCAACGCCACGAGCTTTGAAAGTTATTAATTAAATGGTACTTAAAATTGTGCTAACAAAATGTATGTAAATATTTTTTGTTGTTTAGCTTACGCACTGAAGCGTGGTGTGACAAGCAAAGCTTATTTAGCGTTTTACCAAATTTATTATCACTGACAGACAGAGCAAAAATTATTAATAAACTAAAAGCCGCAGGATATTTACACAGCCCTCGATCATTTGAAGGGGGGGGCAAAATGCTGCATGGAAAAAGACCATACTTTGAAATTAGTTTGACTACTTCTGGATATTTTTCTGTGCATTCTCAGCTGATGTTTCAAACCAAATTAGTTTGACTATGGTACAAAATAATAATTTGTGTTGTAGAGAAATCAAAAAAAAAAAAAACTTGCATAACTTTTGATTGTGTGCAAATAGTATTTATTGAAATTTTTTAAGTAACTTGAAAATTTGTATGCATGGTAAAACGTTGTACAACATAAAAAATGTGAATGAATGAGAATGACGTAGCGTGGCTAAAAGTATGCACAAGTACACTCGCACACAAAGGCACATCTAAAAGAAGAAAAACTATACAAAATTACTGTACGGTTCATTGGCTCCGTTAGTCTGTTGTAGCTCCTACTCCCAATATATCTTTCATTCCTTCTGTCCCTGCCTCCCTCACCATCTTACCTCTTCTTCTGGGTTCATGTGCTATAAAGCATTTCTACCATTTCGTTACGAGTCATTTCATTTTCACTTTGTTGTCAGTTCTTATTCCCTACCTCAAGTCATGTATCTCATACCGCTGAATGTTGTTAAATTTGTTCCAACTCAAAGCGCACACACCCAAACTTACACACTCTAATACACACACTAGGATATCCAAACTAAGAATACAGTGAAACAAATGGCAATAGTCTTTTGCAACGAGTATAACATCGTCGATGAGCCCAGTCGGGGCAACGGAATGCAAAGAAATGCTTTAGAAAACGTTTCCAGCGCATGCCATTGCACAATCATTGGATTCTGAAACATTTCTGGAATATTTAATAAGAAAACTGTGAAAATGCCTGAAATGCCAGAAACACTCATAATATCAATCGAAACTCATGCCGCCAACAAACACTGGTCGCACTGCTAGGATACACTTTAAGGTGCGCAATTTCGTTGTTGAAGTGTGGCAGAGACCGAAGATAAAAGGCTAAGGTCAAAGACAATATTAAAAAGAGAGAAGATGTAGATCTTCAAATATAAAGCTGTTTGGATGTAATTAGCAGCGGTATTTAAATTATTTGAAAGCATAACTTTAGACGTCATTACAATAGACATTAATACAAAAAATTTGAATAATCAAGTACGTTGTGCCTCTTCTCTTCTCTTTACAGGTATGTACCAAGAAAACTATTACATTAAATGGCGTAAGTTATAAGGTACATATTTTTCTTTTTATAATTTTAAACGACGCCTAAAAGTAGACAACGTCTTTTTGTCTTGAATAAATTGACCGAAGAGATTGCAAGTATCAACTTACAAATAAGATGGTGGACAAGGAAGAAAAAAGTGTATAGCTTATTATTAATAACAATGTAAGGACATTGAATAAGGATCAAGTAGCAAAATAAAGAAAAAACGTCTAAAACAATAGAAATGAAGGCAAAAACCGAGCTAAGCTGAGCAGGGCAGAGCTAAACGACATTGACAGTGATTACAGTAAGCTAAAAGTATGAAGAATAGCAAAACTACTTAGGGACAGTAAAAACAAATTTTTTAACATAAATAGATGAGAAAGGATGACAAGATGAGATGACAGTTTGGGAGGCGTAGCGGTTCCATGGAAAGACGCCTAACATAGCAAAGGACTAGCTACTCGTATTAAAACAATCGACCCAATCCTTATCATAAAGAAAGAACCAAGACGACGTCGACTAGGATAAAATCGAAGGCATTGATTCGCGTGCTTTTAGCTTTTTGTCCTATCCCTCTTTTTAGCATAAAAATTGAAATAATGGCCAAGGAATTTCCGCAATTTTTGATACGAATTTTCAATAACTCGCAGCCCCTGAACTCCGTCCCACTTCCTGCACTTCATGTGAGTCTGCATCATTCACATAAAAAGGAAAATATTGAAATATATATGGGTAGCTTATGCAACAAAAAAAACAAGAAGGATAATAATTTTCGGTGTTTAAAATATGCCCTCTACTCCATTCGACTCCTTCTATTGTGCCGTGCTGAAGTGCCCCGTGCAGTTCCGCAGGGATACGTACTCAAATGCAAAGTAGACGACATCCGCTTTTAGATTGAAAGACGCCGACTTTTTCATCTTGGCCTCGTCAAATTGTTGCTGCGTCTTCTCCTACAGCTCCATTGTCCTCGCCATCAACGTCTTGGTCGTTCAAGTATTAAAAGCAAATAATAAGGGCGTCCATTTTTACAATTTTTTTTCTGCCTTTTACTGACGCTCTCTTCTCCGTCCACTAGAAAAAGGATAAGCATCTTAGCGCAATTTCGTTGCTGCTGTTGCTATAACCAAACCAGCATGTCCTTGCGCTAGTAAATGCTCAAAAGGGAGGTCTGAAGTCTAGAAGCAGAAACAAATGACACTCAAGTAGGTTGGTCTGGACAGAGCAAGTGATGCTTGGTGCCTAGCCTGCTTTTATTTCTTCCTTTTTTCCAAGCTTTCAGTCCCACTACCATTTCCTAGTTATACGCGTGCCCCTTCTTATTATTATGATTTATTTTATTTATTTTTTTTTTTTTGCCAGTAAGGACAATAGTACGTAAATTCAGGAAATGTGATTGGGCGAACGCAGTGAATGAAATTTGCAAAAAATTTTTCAAAAATTGAACCTTTTAGGCAAAACTAAAGGCAAGGAGAATTTCCGAAAACAAAAGCAAAAAAGAACAGAATATTGCCAACCCGAAATAAAGAAAAGTGGAAACAAATTTAAAGTGAGTGGGGAAACTTGATTGATTTCAAGTACTTTGAAGTAATAACAAAGACAATCAGTTCAAGTGAAAGCATTTTGCCTTTTTTGAAAATGGAAAAAAAATTGTTTCCCTTCTAAGTTTTCTAAACATTTTTGTCATTAAACAATTTTGTTTTCCTTTTGTAGATTAACTTTTTTTGTCTTAAAACTTACAAACTTTCGGTTTACTAAAAAATGAAATTAACAGCAATCGCTTTTAGAGATTTGCCAATGTTATCCTTATTTTTCATTAATATTTTCCTTACATATGTACTAGTATATTAATTCCGGGGAGCTTTGATCCTGTTCCCAGGATACAAATCAACTCACAATATATAGCCGAAGTAGGTATAAGTTAATAATGCACGGGATTACGTTTCGGCACTCACTGCTGACACTGCACAGTTTTGCTCGAACAGTAGACACCTCAAATCCGCTCCCGTAGTCTGATCGCGATCGCAAGCTTTCAGAACGTCCACGCTTTCCCTCATTTAGTTCATTGCTAATTAACATCACAGAAGGTTATCTCTGGAAGCAGTTCAAATAAGTTCGCTCTCTCACCCCACCCACTATATTTTTAATAAAAATAAGACTTTAAAAACTGTGCATCTGCATAGGTTCTAATTGCTGCACAAAAGTATGCAATGCGACATTTTAAAACCATTTTTATAAATTTGAGTTGCATAATTACGTATTTCTCTGTGCCGCCTCTTCGCTTGTTTGGCCGTAAAAACGTTGCCGTTGACCACAAAAATTGTCATATTTGCCACAACATGCGTTCAATTACGAAAGTCGGTGCCAATTTCAATGGAATAGGCGATGTGGCAGTTCGTCGGCATATTGCACAAACACGTTGCACAAGCAAACGACAGTATTAAGCGAAATGAAATGAAACGAAACGCAATGCAGTTGCCAAAGAAAAAATTGTAGCGCTCAAATAAAATGCCACACGAAAATATTATTAAATTCAATTGGCAAACATTATAAACATTTACAAGCTTTGTACAGGGCCCTGCAAGTGCTGTGCTGTTGCAAACGCCAGTTGCGCAATCATAGCCAACGGCATACGTGCGTGGGTGTGTTTGTGTGTGTAGTGCACAACAGCCGTCGACCAAAAATTGCATTGCATTTTTACGCGCAATTTGTTTTCCGGAAATATTGTTACTGTTTGCTGGTGCAAGTTGTGCATTGCTTGTGATTATGCGTATGTGTGCCAACAGCAACTACAACGACAACGGCGCCATCGCCGATGTCGATACCGCCAACAATTTGAGTCAATGAGGCAAAAAAAACAGCCAAAAGGCAGCGACGGCGCCGTTGCCGCCAATCACGTTGCAACAACTGATGGCAAATTGCGTATAATGTGAGCCTTTATTGCTACATGTAAAAAGGGTCATGGCAGTGTGAGCACAGTGCATTGAAAAGGTTTCCATTTCTTTTTTCTTCTTCTTTTTCATTCGATTTGTAAAGGCTTTTCTCACTATTGTAATTTTAGCTACCAGCTTGCCAATCAAAACACAATTGTAATTGAAAAGAATTTTCACTGTGCCTCATTTAATCGTACAACTTCTCGCAATCAAGTTTTCAATTCTCAAAACATTTAAAGTACGTAATTTTCAAACATAAACTGCAACATTAAATCTGACTCAGTCGCCTATTTTGGCTTAAAGCAATTGAAGCATACTATTTTTTGTGGGTGCATCTTTATGGCAGCACATGCTAGACATGCAGACAAATAGGCAGACAGAGAGAATGGAGAACGACCAACTTGGCTAAAGTAACTAACGAGACAAGCAACTGCGTAAATCTTTTTGCATACAAGCGACACATACTTGCCACATTTGGCATTGCCAAAAAATTCGATGTATGCAAGTATGTGTAAAAAGGAGTAAAGTAAAAAACATTATTATCCTAAGCAAACAGGCAGGCGCTGGCAGCTCGACACAAGCATTGCACTAAAAGCAAACGGAAAGGAGTTAGAAAAAAAATCCAGCGAGAGTAGGAAAAAATATTTGAAAATCTCTTTCAACTATTTGCAATTCAAGCATAAGTCGTAGACCCACACAAACATATATAAATGCACACATAAAAACAACTAAGCAGACGAAGAATTCTCACTTGCTTACTTGGTTGCTTGCTGCAAGGACAAATGTGGCAATGAATATATTGCCAAAAAAAGATATCCACCCACACGGAACCTACTCTATATTCTTTCTTATTTCAATGCAAGTCATACATTTTTTACTATGCCTTTCGTTCGTTCATATGTGCATTTTTTTCGTTGCATACTTTGCATAGCGTACTTTCAGGAAGCGGCAATTGAGTAGCTTTGCTTGCGATTTTCTACCGCTGCCACTGTCGCTCTTTTTGATAAACGCTTTTCTGAATGAGTGTCGTACATTGGTTGGCGGATTGCCTGTCTGTCTGTATGTCTGCCTTTTGAATTGAGTCTGTCTGCGATTTTGAAATGCGGCTGCTGCCGGAAATGATATGCGGATATGTGGCATTGCAAAACTGCCTGGTTGGAATTTTAAATCGAGTGAGTGCAGTTCATTTTTTCTTACTGCACAGGTTTATCGTTTGTTTTTATAGCTAGTACTTTTTTTCTTTTTCTTTTTTCTTGAGAGTCTATATATATATAGCGAACAATTCAATTATGAATAATACTCATACACATTTGCAAATGAAAAGTAAAATTGAATTTGGTTTTTAAGCAGAAGCAACAATACAAAACGAAAACGGGCAATACCTAAAACTACTTTGCAACAAATAAACTTACGTGCCACCCTTTGTGTTTGTAAATTGGTGCGAAATTGCAAAAAGCCAAAATAGCAACATAATCAAAATTATATGTTAAAATGAAATTTCCTCGCATGGAATTTAAATATGTACGCAACTAAATACCAGGGGCATCAAAGAAGTCAGAAAAATATTGAAATATTCAACATTTCTATTTCAAATGCTGCAATTGTATTTGTGCCCAGCTTTTAAGTTGTTCTTCAATTTTTAAAGTAAATTACTTAGTAACTACTAAGGAAGGATTGGAAAAGTAAATTTCATGCATTATAATTTACCTAAAAATGTGATAACTTAAATCAAATTGATAAATATTCACACTTCAAAACTCTAAATTATAGAGACTATATGACAGTTAATAACGGACGATTGTAGAGAACAATTAATGATGAATATTATTTGAAGTTATTAAAGTGCTTCAATCACGTTTTGAAGTAAATCAACCGTATGTACCCCAGAATATGTGCTATTTCATAATTATAATGCGTAACTTTTCCATATCATAAGCTGGTCATTTTGTGATTCGCTCAACAAAATTTGAAATTTTATACGACCATCGGTTCGTCAACAGAGTCGTAACATGCACTCAATGAGCGAATCACCCGAGCATTTTCGTATGGTCAGCTTTACATATACCTGACAGACTACTTTCTGTTTCCAGACCTGAAGAGGTTACAATACAGATTAGTTCAACAACAAAGGCATATCTGAAAGATGTGAATATTTTGAAAATCTCCACAAATTTTATAACTAAGGTGTATTTAAATTAAAGCATTGAAGAAAAGTGTTCTACACTGAAGTCAGGTTACGTTGAAAATTAATTTTTCTTTTTTTGTTAATTCTTTAAATGTCGCAGACTTATTGATCCACTTTCGTAAATTTAAAATACACCACTTGTTTCTGTTCACTACCCTGCTACAAACTACTTTATTTTTCTATACCCACACATTTGTATGCTGCATTCTTCTTCTCTCTCAACGTACTGCGGAGTACCACTATGCAGCCATAACTCGTATAATAATAGTATTTGATAATTTTATTAACAATTTTGCTGAAAATATTTTACAAAAACTAATTTTATTCAGTGTTCGCGTATAAATGTATGAGCACAGTTGTGTTGTCGGCTTTTAGGCTACCAAAAGTCTTCATGGCCATTCAAAAGCAGCCAGTTAGTGACTGTGGCATCACCAGCAGCTTACTCAATTTTTCGATGCGAAATCCTTTTGCCAAGCTCAAATAAAATTTTTGTTCAAAATGTGTGCAATCAAGTAAAAAATGAACCTTCCTACTGTTGCTGCCACAAAATGTTGCAAGTAGAGGTTTTTTTTTTTGTAATCAACCATGGTGTGCAACACACTGTCGACTCGCCGAACAAGCGAAAGGACTAAACATTGGGGCAAACTAAATGTTGGAGTAAATCTTTGTAGAACAAAAACGACGCCGTCGACGAGGTCCTTTTTTGTTTTGCTCGCTTGCAAGTTTCGAAGCTGCTAACTCTAACTCGAAACTGAAGTGAACTGTGCTTGAACGAAGACGAAAGAACATTGATTTAAATACATTAGAGGCATTTGTAACTCGTTTAAGAGATTTGTGCCACTATTTGCAGCAAGTGTGTGCTGCAGAAGCTCCATTCAACTGTGCATCTTTTAGCTATCCTGTGTTTTTTTTTATTTTTTTTTTTTGCAGGCGTGTATATGCCAGCAAATTTAGTTACTCTCTACTGTTTTTCTTATATTTTGTCTGTCTCAACAGCATTTCCCTCTGTCTATCTATCTCCCTGTCTATTTGCCAGTGAAGCATAGACTCCAATGTTTCGCCCACCCAACATGTTGCAGCCATAGTATACGTTGCGTGGCATAGATGTGTAGCAGACGTTGCTAAATTCAATTTAATGCTGCATGCCGCATTAGTTTTTCAAATCTGCTGCTGTTTTACATATAAAAAAGATGAACATTTTTCTGCCTTACAATAAATCTACTAGATTTCTCACGCTTTGCATGCAAAATCGTATCTGCTTTAAAAGCAGAGTCCTGACTTGGCTCTAAGCGCCCAAATCTATGACTCTATGTGTCGTTTTCGAAGCTTTGCAGCCACATTAGATATGTGAATTTTGCATGTATTTCGAAGTTTAAATTTGTTGATATCCTTTTTTTTAACTTGCAGTACTCAAAACTCAATCATGCTTGTATGTAATATCCTGTTATAAATGTGTATCTGTGTATAAATGCCATGCCCAATGCGTCTTTTTCTGCGCCTTAGTCCATTGCATTTTTGTGCCTTTTATCGTGCTGCTTTAGCGTTGGTGTTGGCTTAATACACTTTCGGTATTTCACTGCCCATTTGCTAGAGTAAACCTCAGAAAGCAACAGGGATTCTAACTTCAGTTGTCCTTACTCTCAAATTGTTCATGTTGAGGCTGGCAAAGACATTTATAGCTCCAGCATGACTAGCAATAACAACAACGACAAGTTGAGTAACAACAATGATAACAAAATACCAAGTTCATGACGCACTTAAGTCTTCGTCTAGCAGCAGTCGACGTTATCCCACTGTGGTTATACTTCAGGTTCTTTTGCACTGCTACCTTCCTTGGAGTTGCTCTCGACGTCATGTGTCTGTGCTAAGCGTTGGCAGGCAGTCAACTTGGCGAGACACTTAAATGGGTCAGAGTTGGGGCATCACTGAGTCGAGTTGAGTCGAGTGGAGTTCCATGCAATTCGAAGTTCTGTTTTAATGTTAAGTGTTTACAATGCCTTGCCTTGCCTTGGCTTTATGCCTGTTGCCTGCTCAGGGTTTTTCTTTTCTGTTGTTGTTTGTTTATTCGGTTTGGTTAGTCTCTTTGACTCTTTGTCTGCCTGCAATTTGGCTAAAAACTTTGCAAATTGTTTCGATTTTTATGCCTGTTGCTAGTGCTGGTCTAATGAAATTGCCCAAAGTTTTGAGACCTGCTTTCAAGTATTACATTGACTATTGTCATTGATTAGAGTGGTAAGCACAAGCTGAGTTGAACTGTTGTGGCTTAAAGCGTAGTTTACGAGGCAGAAAATATCTTCATTTAGGCTATAATTATTTTAGTCAAAAGCTAATAATATTTTAATTACATTTCGGTGTATAGTAGTGGTCAAGCGATATTATTTGCTTATATTATTTCGGTTGGGATTTTTGCGGAACACCACAAAGACTAATTGCATCAAGAAGCAAAATTTCCTGCAGTCTTGTAAAATTGAATACATGTTTCGAAAAAAAACATAGACAAATTTAATGAAGTGCGAATACAAATATAAACATATATCAGAAATAACTGAGCACAATATACAACAAAATAGTCAGACTGCTTTTTTGATTTTGTACCAAGATAATAAAATTAATTTTAATGCAATACTTTTAATCCCCTTTGGTGGACCCGGTTTCGTCTGAACTTTTTAAATATTTATTTTTTCAATAGCCTATTTCTCAGCTTCGAGAATCTTCGTCAATGAATCTTCTCTGATGACTAATTAAATATTTTGTAGTACAAGAATCACTTAATAAAGTAAAGCCTTTGGAAGGCTCCTTCGCTGGAGCAGGCGTCGCCTAAACCGTACACTTATCATCAGCTAACGTACCCTACCATTTACTTAACCTAAAATATCAAAATTATGTTTGTATACAAGTTTAGCGATGTGACACAGATACAAAGTGACATTATAAGACAACATTGAGTCCTTGTTTGACGCTTAAAAAATATATATATTAAAAACAAAAAGGTAACTTTTTCTAATAACCATCTATTCAGGCGTTAGCTTGCTTCGTTTGACAAAAACGTTTTCCAAAGACAATTTTCTCAAATTGAGAATCAGAAAAATAAGGTTACAGAATAGCCTTAGTACCGAAGGTATTCAATCACCCCATATTTTTCAGTCTTCCTAATAAAAAATTGTGTTTAAGGGAAACACATCAATTTGAGCGGCTCTCGTATTTTCAATTACCGATTAATCTCTTTGGCTACGGTATAACATTTGATTATAATACATACTTATAATCCTCATAAGCCATTTGTTTATTCTCCTTTATTCTCATTAATTTCGGTGCACATTAAATATTCTCAGGCACAAGGCATTCAAACTAAAGCAGAGCAACGCACAAAGCTGACAAAACTTTTTTAATGTAATTGAATTAAATAGCGAAAAGCGAAGTGAATTAAATAAGTTTTGCACCGAGAGTTTTTTCTTTTCTATTTTTTACAATAAGTAAACGACAAAAAACCAACCGGGCCAAGTCCGCGAAGTTGCCGTACAATATCACCCGCCGCAGACGCCATCCTCAACGGCAAAGTTATCGTGTGTTGCCAAGTTTTTAGTACAATGTCAACGAGAACATTTAAACATTTTGCCGCGCCATGGATTTTACATAAAGAAAGGGTCCTACCCTGTCCCTCCACGCATGCCCCCTGCGTGAACCACAACTCTTCAGTCGGTGGCTTTTGATGTGGAAAGCCTCCTTGCTGTTGCCGCTGTGGCTGTTGGTAGTGCATGCAATGAGCCAAAAGTTGTTTAATGTATGCACTACGCTTCTGGATTTAGTGCGGTTAACAAAGAATGGCAGCACCCAAACGACAAAAAAATGTAGATCTCAAACTTTAAAAGTAACTTTTTCGATTCGGTTTCATACGCCTCGCTTAGCTTTCCCCCTCTCTTTTTTTTTTGTTATTTTTTTATAGTTTTTTTTTATACTTTGTGGAATGATTTTAGAGCGTGGCATTGCACTAATTTGAGTTTTTAAGCTAGTTTTCTTTTTCGCCAATTTTTTCTCTACTGGGACTTACTTCAATTGAGTGATTTATTTGGCGGAAAAGATTACTTATTTTCGATGTAGTTCCACAGCACTTGGGTTGTGGTTTAACTTTGGTCTGTTCAGCTTGTTTTGACAGCAAGTGAAAGGCGACAGTGCCTTTTTATATTAGTCTGCACGCTGACAGACAAATGAATACGAAATTAGTTTTTATTTGCACAACATTTTTTTTTATTTTGATTTTTAATTAATTCGCAAAACTTGTTTGCTGTCTGGGCTCTGTCAAAAGCAGGTGCTCAAACCAAAATCAAATATTTACCTTTTATTACTACGCCTTAGCGTTTGCATTAATTAGCATCAATCAAATGTTGGCGATGCACAAATTAAATCATTTACACCTTTTGACTGGCACAGAACTGAACCTCAAATGCCATCAACATAAAATAGTAATGATGACGTCTCTACATACACTTGAAGGCGTCAAACATGGTAATAATAATAATAACCACTTTGTCAGGCGGTTTTCCACAAAATTTGTACGAATGCCAAGTTTCGAGAGTCGTCGCCTGCCTCCCTGCCAGCCGGCTGCCTTCTATCCACGCAACCGCATCGAAAAAGCCAAAGTCATAGCCGTCACCGTAGCCAAAGAAGTATATTTCAAATTATGCCACTTCAATTTCATGTTGCCACAAAATGAACTGAACCTACAAACGAACCGCTTAAGTACGCTACTCGTATATGCTTTCAACTTCCGTTTCCGGGAAACGGCAGAAAGCAAGTAAGGCAAAGCAAGGCAAGGCAAAGGGACTTATGTCGTGCCGTATAAAGTCGACAGAGTCAAGTGGCTTGGCGTGTGGCATATAGCTAGGCGTGTTGCCTGAACAAGTGTTGCCAAACACGAAATTCCCATTCAAGTGAAATATTCGCAAATGAAATGAAAAATTCAACATGCTTGGCATGCGACGACGCCGCAGACGATGATGACGATGAAGAAGACCGTGGCAGCACGACACGGCACTACCAAACAGGCGAAATGCAACAGGCCGCATTGAAACGCCTGCAGCAACAACAGCAGCAGCAGCGGCAGCGTCGGTGATGGCAAACTAACAAGGCCGGCAACAACTTGGCTCAACACAGCAATCGCATGTTGCATGCCACACAGACGTGATGCTATTAGTGCGCTGACTATCTTAGCTGACTGACTGGCATACAGTTCTAAGAGAACAAGAAAAAGGACAAAATACTAAGTAAGGAGCAAACCGCCTTTTTTTCTTGCCTTACTTTTTGTCATGTATTTTTGTTTTATCGATTTTTTCTTTTTTTGTGGTAAATTTTGGCAAACAAACAACATTTTTATTGTTTTTTAAGTGCCGCTTAATTTTTTGCACCATTGTTTGCTGTTATTGGCAAAGTTTCAAGTGAGCTATGTTTTGATCATTGAGCGCGTGTCAAAAAGGGGCTTAACTTGGCAACGAAGCCAAACTTGTTCCAACTGCCAGGCAATTAGGCATTTGAGAGTGTCTCGTGCCAAACCATAACCGAAGCATAGACAACGTTATGTTTACTTACTCAAGCAAATTGATTTGTTGTAATAGATTTTTTTTTTCAACTTATTTACTTATTTTTCATTGCTATCCCACAAAAAAAGAAATAAATCGCTTGCCACATGCATTTAAAAAGTAATTTGTCTGCTGCTGTCGCTTTTGCCAGAAATAAAATCCGCACGTATTTATTTAAATTCAAACCGTAACCCACACTGGCACAGATGTGCAGACATGAGTAGTCTGCGTAGATATGTTAAAATTATAAACCTGTTGGTTTTGAGTCCCGCAGGACATCAGACAACGAGCGACGAGCAACGAACAAGACTATATTGCTTAAAGCGGCATGAAAAGCGTGTGGACACGGTGGCGATAGTGACAGTGTCAGACAGCGACGCTGTGATTGCTCACACCCAAAAATACCGCAAACGTTCTGTCGTATATATATACAGACACAGACATACTTACGCTTACAGGACACCGTCGTTGCCTTGCAGCATTTCAGGCGCATGTTCACTAATGGTTGAACAAGCCGCAAGCATAAATGGCAACGCCGCGATGCAAAGCACATACTCTTGGTCGGTAGTTGCAGTGTGGAAGGAGTCCTTCCTTACACAAGCTGAACACGGGCATCATCGAATTATATATGTATGCATGTGTGTGCGTATGTGTGTTGTTTTCGCATGCAAAAGTGCGCACTGGGGCGCATATAATAAACTGTACAATGTATATGCGCCAACAAGTATACATTGGCAAATCTGCCTTTTGCCACTACTCGACTGGGGACATGTTAACATGGTATTCATGCCAAAAAATATTATTCGTGCCCGCCGAACAAACACAGCACACACACACAGAGCAACACATTACAGTGGTTTTCGACACATGCACAAAAACGTGCAAAAACTGTTGCATACTTCACATTGTTGTTGCTGTTACTGTGAAGCGATAATTTTAAAAAAAAAATCGATTTTTCTACGTATTATTTCTTTTTTTTCGCAACCGCTGTGTTTTGCAGTTTTTTTGACATGCGTGTGATTTGTCATCGCCTAAAAGGCGTCACTCGTTTTTTCTTTATTTCTTTTCATGCTTTCGTTTTGCAACCAATTTGTTGCCAATATATACAGCATTTAATACACACAAGCAAAAAAAAGGATAGCCACCGTAAATGTTGCCTTAAAAATGCATTACAAATGGTTTTGAGAGTTTAACAAATGAATTATTTTTTGCCGTATGCCTCGTGATTTTTGTTTAATAGTTTTTTCATTTTTTATTTTTTTGTTTCTCCTTAGTAGCAGCCATATTGTTTTAATGGCGACATAAATATTATTTGCATTGAAAATTTTCGTTTATAAATTGTTGAAAATTTTAAAAACCAATTAGTTTAATATTTTTTTGTGTTGTGTTGTGTTGTGCAAAAAAAAATGTATAAACGTAGTTAATATCTGTACCGAAAATCTGTGCAATGCCTACAACGGGCTGTAAGTCCCAAGGCAACAGAATGCAAATATCTACCTCGTCCTAAGACAATGTAAACTTAGTACAAAATTTGACATAACTTTTATTTTATTTATTGACTTAACAGGTGTGTGGTCATTGTAACACATTGATCTCACATTGGGCAGACCCATGTGGAATCAAAATTCAGCCAGTTACATAGTAGACTGGGCTCAGCTGGTCTTAATTGCTAATTTCTTTGGTGAACATGCGATACCAAAGCTAATGTCTACGAACTACATCTTTGGCTGCAGATGAAAACATCACCAGCCTCTAACAAATAAGCATGCAAGATGAACTAAAGCTAAGATTCAACGACGCTAATTAACACGACGTTAAATTTATGGGAACTGTGAGTTCATTGAAGAGAATATAATTTACTATGTGTTGAGATAAGATAATAGAATAGATTTTAAATTATCAGAAGATTTAAGGATGGAACTATGTTATAGAGCAAATTGTATGATTGACATAAGATTCGAAATGGATCATGCAGCAGATAAGAAGTTCTACACCTATAGATATTGAAACATAACCTCTAGTAACCCAGGAAGGAACGTTAAAGTTTATGCTACCAAGCAAAAAAGGAGAATGGATACTACCAACAATAAAAAGTTGTAGGAACATCACACCGAGAGTTGTTCTATGGCTGGCCAAAGTAGGTAGTTGGGTAAGCTTTGAGCGGCATCGGTAGGATTGAATGGTGGATCCCAGTGCGTGTTACGCAATGCAAACAGTAAGAATTATTTTTGTACTGATTCAATGCGTTCGCTATATATTCTAAACTGGGGTTCCCATACATAAATGCATAGGTCTAACTAAGGATGTGATCAGCAATTTAGTGGTATAAGGATCATTAAACTCTTCAGACCAACATTTAATGTATCCCAACACACCTTTAGCCTTATTGACTAATTAGCAAATTTAGCTTCCGAAATACAGCTTAGGGTCCATTAATACCCCCATATCATTAAATTGTGAAACACGTTCTAGTGTGTGATCATTGATACGATAACTGTTTTCAATCACATTTTTGCGATAGAACGACATAACCTAAAATATAACAAGGTCATCTTGAAGAAACTTTAAATGAACAGGAGATAAAATAGACATGCATGGTTTCACATCGTCAGGTTACATCAACACTTGAGAATGTTAATAAAGAAGTAAGGAATGACAAACACTGTCGAAGGCCTTACTGAAATCAGTGTAAATAACGTCCATTGGCGCTGTTGAGAAAAACTAAAATTAACTAGTGACGTGAACTCTAGTCAATTGGACGTAGTTGGCCGCTTTTTAGTAAACTCATGTTGCGGGGTACTCAACAAAGTAAGATCGAAATGCTGAATCTGATAGGTAATAATATGTTCAAATAACTTCGGAATTGCACACAGTTCAGCAATTCCTCTGTAATTTGAAAATCCGCATTACTACTCACTTTGTCAAGAGGAATTATGTAAGATTATTTCCAAATTCTAGATAAAATAGAGGTATTCAAGGAAATGTCAAACATTTTGCAGATTGGTCTATGCAAAGCATCAGCACACAGCTTTAGAATACAACTAGGTACACCATCCGGACCCGGTTTCAAAGTTAGTTTTAAGGATTTTATGTAGTTTAAAACTGTATGTTGTTCGATTACCGACATATTAAATTGCTTAACATTACTCAAAGAATATGGATAATGAATATTGAATTTTTACAAAAAGTTATTGCATAAAAACCTCTTTTTCAAATCAAGTTTGGTTAGCCGTAGAAAGCAACTTTTGTTGCGAACGGCTTAGTGTTATATGCCGAACTTAAGCTCCTGAGGAGCCCCTGTTATTATTGTTTCATAAAAATTTGACTTATTGTAATAGTAACTCAAGGTGGCTACAAACATACTCTTACTGATGCTCTCTCAAAGCAGGGCATGATGACGTATAACTGGTGCTACCTGACTCATTAACATTACTACTGTATATCGTGAATTAACGATACCAACGATTTTTGACCATACAATTTTCAGTATTAGAATCGGTCTAGCTGATTAGAAAGAGTAGAATTAGAAACAAACTCACAACCGAATTTTCATCTTGTTTGAGAATTTTGTTCTGTGTTATCAAATTTCATTAATGTATTTGAGGTATTTGAAATAAATTAAGAAAAACATTTGATTTCCAGAACTGTATAGTTTGCTAACGAGGTCTAGGGTGAAACCACCTTGTCTTATTGGGTACACGGGGGTAATGTATATTTTGTACATTTTAATTTTTTGCAAGCAAAAAAAATTATAAGTGTAAGTCCTTCTCTTAATATTCGTAATACATAATGCTTGCCTAACATAATTCTTATAATGAACACTTCGCAACACTGGCGTGCTTTGCATCATTACAAATCATTATGTGCACTTTTGAACACCCATTGGTCTCTCACCTTGTCGTTCTTGCTATCGTTTCACGCTACAATTTAGCAAACAAATTGCAACAATGTCTCATTACAATTACCCCGTCTACATGCAGGACTCAAGTGCTGCGCTCGTGTATCCTTAATGGCGCTGCCTATTGTTATGTCATCAGTAGGTGTTGAAAGCACGCTGAGTCGTTTAAGTACACGTTGACTCCTCATAACTTTGATATTGCGAAACATGACACTTTCACACTTAGGCCCCTTTTTTTAAAGCATAGAACACGGCGCAACATGCGACACACGAAATTTAACAACTAGCAAGAGTTGTTGTAGTGATTCTGACACTTATTTGCAACGTCATTTCGTGACTTTGGCTCAGTAAAGTGATGAAAATAGTCTAGCATACTTTTCTGCATGCAAACTTCCCCATTGTTATTATTATTGCGATTTGACGTGTTGCATGCAATCACATTTTGTAACTGTTGATTGTGACAAAATGTTTGCCACTTGAGCCTTCGACTGGGCTGAGAAACATCCAACAGCCTAACTGATTAAGACTGAAAGTAGATGACAATGACTGACTATTACCTGTTTTCACTAACAATTCTGACTCAAATTACATTTATTAAAATATTCTCGACATATTGAGGAGCGTACGTTTCTCCTCAATCCCATTTACCTGCACTAAGCCTTCATTGGAAATGAAGGAACTCTGCTAACTCCTGATGTTATACAATATAATATTTTTCTTACTTTGAATAGTGATTTGCAAAAACATAAAGGTAGCATTCTGCTTCATGCTTTAGCGAGAGAATGAGGATAAGGTATGGTATCATGTAGTCTTTGTTGATGTTGTTATGGCAACTGACTTCAACAGACTTGAATGAAGCTCCTCTTAATTATAACAAAACAAACTGAATAACAAGGACAAAGGCAAAATAGTAATTATAGGTTTGTTGAGATGTGTTGTTTTTGAGCCCTTATAATAATCACATTTGAAATTTTAGACTATCACCTGAACAAAGACATCGTCAGAAAATGAAGACCAACATTGCGTAATGGTACATTTAAGCCGCTAGTAATTAGTTGACATAAAAAAGTAGCATTCAAGAACAAGCAAGGCATTTGTCGTTTTAGTTATTTATGTTTTAAATCAATAGGAATGCTACTGGTGTCACTGCTCTGCTGATAATGGTACTAGATAAGTCATAATGTTGAACACTGAGCCAACAAAATGAAAGAGTCAAATAACATAATGTTGACAAGAGTGGCGTGCAACGGGTTGGAGTGCCCTTTGCGTGACACTGGCAAACAAAAGCATATCCATTTACGAAATAATCGGCTTTGAATAGAAATGCAAATTTAAGTACTTGTGTAATACAATTATTTTGATATTTTTGTATATAAATACAAAATAATGAGTGTGTAGTCATAGTAATGTGTACCTAAAATTTTTCAAAAATGGGGAGAAGCAATAGCACTGAATTTTGTCAATGTTCTTATTGGTCAGCGGTTTTGAAAGTCTCGAGTAGAAACAGCAAAACAAAGTAAATGATGTTAAGAGGATTTTCGTATTCATGGTTCAATAATAACATCAAATTGACTTGTATCATATGAGAAAAGATATAATGAAAAGATATTTGTATGTGAAATTATATCATGCTTTTAGGTACTGAATGCGCATGTTGTAATCAAGAGTCTTCAATCGAATCGAGCAGCAAATACCTTTTTTCAGCAAGAGTTTCCACGCCTTTGCATCAACAATTAGCAACAGTTGTTACGTAATCGTTTTTTGCTGCAAACAAATGCCTATAAATATGCTATATATTTTTCGGAACATTTTTTCGTCAACCTTTATAAATTGCTATTTGTTTCGCAGGGCGCTTCTTCCAGTCTTGTTGTGAAATTCGCTGATACCGAAAAGGAGAGGCAACTCCGTCGTATGCAACAAATGGCGGGTCACATGAATCTGTTGAATCCATTTGTCTTTAATCATCAATTTGGTCCATACGGAGCTTATGCGCAGGTGAGTGCAATATTGCAAATGTTTTAATTTTTTTTTTTCTCTGAGTTTGTATATTGTGTAAAGTGCCCTGATTCGACTTGATTTAAATTTTTGTCTTTTCTTTGTAAACCTCATCATATCACGCAACAGCAACAGCAGGCCGCTTTAATGGCTGCCGCTGCCACTGCACCTGGCTCGTTTATGAATCCAATGGCCGCGTTGGCAACGCAAATACCTCACGGCTTAAACGGTACCGGTCAGCCCTCTTTACCGTCGCCTACCATGCCTAATTTTAATATGGGTGCACAAACGCCAAATGGTCAACCAGCAGCGGCTGCAGCTGCTGCGGCAGCCGTTGCCGATGGTGTCTTCACAAATGGCATACCACAAACTCCGTTTCCAGGACGTAAGTAAACATTAAACATACAATGTAATGAAAACAGTATATGTTACAACCATTGATGTAAAGGTCTCCCATTGCCAGATCCACTTCATCTCACAATCCCACCACAAGGTTTACCCAATGGTGATGCCGCTGCGTTGCAACATGCCTTCACTGGAATGCCACCCTTTCCAGGAGTTGGTAAGTTCAAAATAATCTTCACGCTTGCTGTTATTGCGGCAATCACCATACTATTATTTATATATATACCGATATGCATTCTATAATTACATAACTTAGTCAGCTTAGTAAAACTACAAAAACTACCAATTTAGTTTTTAAATCTAAATACAATACAATCATTTATTCAGTCAGCCTATATTATTTAATTCTTCTGTCACCCTTCATCTATTTCACTTCTTTCACTTTTCACCGATCATGAACGCAGTTGCTTTCAACAACAAATAAATCTTTCTCATTATAATTCTTTCAAATCGAAATCAACAATAACAAAATCACATTATTCATCAACAAATGATGACTCATGTGACTCTACTTATTATTAAATAATTAAAATTAACACCATAACTTACGAAATGGTTTTCCTTTTTCGGACTTATGCCACCGACCAAGGTTACAGCAAAGTGACAGCGCTGAAGATCAAATTAGTGAACACATACCTTTTGCGCTCAATGAATTGCTTCAACTTTTGTGTTAGAGTTAAAACAAATTTTTAATTTAACAATTCTGTATTTCTGCTAAAACAAAACAAGAACAAAAACAAATTATTAAAATTCCATTAAAATACTAAAAATAAAAAGCCGTATCAACCTAATTGTTAAATGTTAATTGTTCAAACATTAGTGTGAGATACATTGTGTATGCGTATGTGTGTGTCCTGTATGTGTGTGTGATTGTGTTCATTTTATGTTCATTAATGTTACGATGTTCCTGTTATTTTAGTACACTCGAAAAAAGATAGACAAAAAAAGGAATATTGATTAATAAATCGCACAGGCCTACCAAAAATTCTTTTTCTATGCCTGGGATGAATCTGCTGAATCTAACCCAATCTAAATAATTTTACTTCACATCGCCCCAATGAAATGAATGTATGTCACATATTCCAGTATTAACCAAACTGAGTTAAATTGCCTCACCAAAGACATCAACCATCAAAAGAAGCTTCTGAATTTTTGCCTTCCAGGGTAAACTAAAATAGGTCTGCCAGAATTTTTCTAATGGTTTGTTCATTGGTTGACATCTGACATTCTCCTTATAGTAAACATCGAATTAAACTTAAAATAGTGTAACGTATATTTTACAAAAATACTAAATTTCCGTATGAATTTAAAACACCTCGGATGCAAAACTAAGGTTGGCCTGTGCAATCATTACGTGCAATGCTGCCGAAATATTGATTATTTGATTATATCAATTCTAAGCAAATGACATGACTTGAACTCGTACACACCCAAGCGAAAAATGTGATAAACTCGAAACACTAAATATATTTTTACTACGTGTTCTGTGTGATTATTCATATTCTGATGCGTGTAAATGTAATTTTGTTAATTCTTTATCCTTTTCATTTCATTTACCAGCCTTTTTTTAATTTTAATTATTTATTTATTTGTTTTTTTTTTAACTGCATTCTGTTTTTTGTAAAACTGTTCTAAATTATGGAATTATTGTTTGATACAGAAAAGATAAGACTAATGTATTACAAATCAAAGGCTTTATAAAAAGAAAATTAACAAAGAAAATTAACAAAAATATTTATCAACATTTGATAAAGTCCCTTCTCCATGATGTACCAACATTTTTTAAGAGTATTCGCAGTAGAATAACTTTTTATTATATATTATAAAGTGATTTGTAACGAATTTTCTCTGTTTTAAAGTCTTTTTGCACAAAAACATGTGATTAATAATCGCATAATTTTAGCAGCATGTTTTTATCAGGGTTTTTTTTAGAGAAATTCCTCTTCAATGTAGCAGTAAATCTTCTTTTCCGCCAACCTATTAATAGTAAATATATATATATATATATATAACTATAGCAATCAGCCCATATATTTAGAAAAATATGAATTATTTAAATTTTTATACTTTTCACTCAGTGGCATCTTGGTACAATGAGTTGAGCCTATGTAAGCTTACTAGTAACTCAGCTTATTATCTAGAGAAAAAAAAATCTTTGTTTTTGCCATAAGGCCTATATTAAATGAACTCGGTCACTAAAAGAATTTCTCCCATACCAACACTTGATTCGAACTAAAGCTATTGACTGAACGATTTTTTTTTTTTAATTATTCTTTAATTGATTTATTTATTTATTTATTTCTTAAAAAATTAGTCAGCGATTGTATGACGGTTAGATCGTATACCACTCATTACAATCCCTTAATTAATTAATTTTCAAGAAATATTTACGAATCTTCCTAATTCTAGAGTTAGGGACTCATATAGGTTGTAAAACCTTCGTAGTAAATGAGGTTAATTCTTTATTTTGTTTTAGATATTGTTTTTAATATTCGTTAATGGTTTCGTTAAATTCTTATATCCATATTATATATATATACTTAAATAACTAAATTGAATATTTCATTGTGTTGTGTTGTCTATCTCAGTGTTTCGATTTTGTGTAAAAACCAAACGAATTATTTATATTATAATGCAGCCTTTCCCGCCGTCTATGGACAATTTCCACAAGCTTTACCACCTACCCTAACGGCGGTTGCACCCACTCAGCGTGAAGGTAAGCATATGTCTAGTTACGAGATATCATGATGACGATTATGATAATGATTATGATTATGTTATTTTGTATATGTTTATCAATGGTATCTGTGTAACTTTGTTCGTATTATGTAACTGGACCGATTTGTTTGTTTGTTGATAAATGTTTATGCGCATAGATGTTACTTCTATATCTATTGATAACTTATCTTATAAATCTTTATTTTCGAATTTTTTTGTATTCATATTTATGTTGTCGTAATTATTTTCATTTATTTCTTCAATTTTTTAATAATGATTAAATTTATTTGGATGACTAGAGTTTTCACCCTATCTCTTTAGGCGAATATAAAATTACTAATTAAATTACCACTAAGATAATTTAATTAAAAATAAATTCAAGGATAAAAATACTAGGTTTTCTGAATATATTGGTCCATGGATACTTTTTAACGAAAATCCTCCATCACCCACACTCTACATAATCCACGCGAAAAAGGGTTACCCCAGCAACGTCAGCTTAAATCGCTTTTAATGTATGCCTTTAGAAAACTTTGCAATTTTTATGTGACATCGTAAAATGTTATACATTTTTAATGTCCTTGCTTTTTCGGCTATACGTCTCGTTTATTCTCTCGTTGATGCGGCGTTGGATATGTTATTCTCTTCCGTGTTGAGAGACAACAGCTCCTTGCAACGTCAAATGCGCGTTTTTAATAGCTGAGCTCCATTTAGAAATCATATAAATGCAATCATTGCCAGATACGTTTTCGACATTATTTGATTTAATTTTTTGTCTCCTGTGAGATACATAACAACTCACTCAAAACTCTAGCGAAAAGACCCTTTTACACTCTTTTCATTTATTTATGTTATTTTTATTTTATTTTATTTTGTATCTCTTTCATAACGCCAACACTCCTATAACCTATTCAATTAAATGTATCTCTTACCAACTCCTATCAAAAGTTATTATTAAATTTTTTGTGTTGCGCATAGTTGTTTTGTTCAATGTTTGTTTGCATGCCTGAAAAAACGACACCAATATAAAATTATGTAAATCGTATTTTAACAAACTCAAATATACGAGTAAACCAAAAACTCAAATCTATTTCAAAGGCAGATCAAATTAGTGTATGCCACAAACAACAAGGAAGTCAGAATTATCAAAAATACTACACATTTCATTTTATCCAAGCTTAGTTTAGGACTCATAACTCAAAAAAAAATTTATATTTAAATATAAATGAAGTACTAAGTTAACTTTAGAATGCATCTTTAATTCATGAATAAATACACCCACCAACACACAAACGCAGATACATTTACAGAGGACAAATAATCTGAATTGAATTTCATTGATTGAAGTTGCTTACAAAATAATGCAAAAAAAATTTGGAAAAATAAATTTGGACGAACAAAGATACATTCAAACTACAAAGAAAAACAAAACCAAAAAAGAAAACGCCTACCAAACCCCACTCAATCCAAATCGCAACAGTGTTTTTTATGTTTTTAATTTAATTCATCATCGTTTATGTATCTTCATTTTTTCTTTTCTTGTGATGTCTTCTTTTAAGATTTTCTGATGTTCCCAGGATGTTCGATTTCGGGCCCTGAGGGCTGCAACCTCTTCATATATCATTTGCCGCAAGAGTTCGGTGATGCTGAATTAATGCAAATGTTCCTGCCATTTGGCAATGTGATCAGCTCCAAGGTCTTCATTGATCGTGCAACAAATCAGAGCAAATGTTTTGGTAATTAAAAAATAATTAAAATAAAATAAAAAATAAATTAATACAAAATATTTGTTTTCTTTCAACGATTTTTTGTTTTTGCTGGTTTTGTTTCTTTGTTTAGGTTTTGTTTCATTCGATAATCCCGCCAGCGCTCAAGCGGCCATTCAAGCCATGAATGGCTTCCAGATTGGCATGAAAAGACTGAAAGTTCAATTGAAGCGGCCAAAGGATGCCAGTCGACCTTATTAACAATCGGAGTTCCTCAAGCATAATGTTAATTTCAGTATGAATATGAATACTAATAACAATGCAAATACAAATAATGCAACAAATATAAATACGAATGTGAATACAAGTAATAATATTAATAGCAACAAAAACACCATTTATTTAAATCATTATTTAAATAAAACACTCATCAATGATAACAACCACAACCACCCTCACCTTCAGCTAAGAAACCACCATTATCACCATTTGCATCATCACCATCATAACAATAACAACCACTATAGTGTTAATCGCAACAACAACACCAACAACAACAGCGCCAGCAGTAATCCAAGCAACATTAACAGCAGTAATAGCTATTTCAATGGATTATTTACCAACATTAGCAATAATAACATTAACAATAATAATAAATACAACAACAATAATATTGCTGAGAGTACCAATCGGTTATCCAAAGTTGAAATTGCGGAACGACTATTTACGAGTATGTGGCAACATCACACACATGTTTAAAGTACAACAACCGATAACTACAACAAGCAACAAGCAACAAACAACAACTATAGATTTTACTGTACAAACCACAACTAATTCGACATATAATATTAACTGAAAAAGAACTTGCTTTATAAAAGAAATATGGTAAGTGAAAATGTCTCCTCATTACACTGTTCTAATGGTGTTGGGTGTTGTTAAGCAATTCTTATCATGAAATCGTTATAAGAATTAATTTATAGAAATGTCCCATCAATACTAAGAACCTACATGTTCTTACATGTAATGTGCTCTGCTTTCACTCTCAAATCGTTATACACCCTACATGTCTTACCGTATAATATGCTCTGATACCACTCTTAAATCGTTGATTCGATTCCTCGATTCCTCAAATGCAATATTGAACAAGGATTTATATGGATCTATAAAATGCTGTAAACATAGTATCCAGCATTTTTTGACCTTTATAATCATGCTTGTAATCCTTGGGCCACCCATGGGCTTATATGGGACTAGTTGGCCAAGTAATTGTAGGAACTTTAATTCTTGAATTATAGTTTATAAATATGATCCTGATGAAAATTCTAATAAAATTTCAGTTACATTATACGTTTTTTGTATATGATAGTCTTTATTTGCTACTATTGTCAGGCGATATCCAGCGGATTTTATAATGATTAAAAATCACATAAATGACAGATCAGTCATCAGTGATGCGGAAAGGGTGATCTAGGGGGTGTAGCCTTTTCAAGCGTCGCATTATATCAGGTTTCAAAATCTTATTTATATTAAGCTCCACAATTAAAAAATAAATAACTTCAAGACGACCCATAATGTTATATGGGGGGATCGAAACTAAGCCCAACATAACTTTTTAATTTCTCACAAAAAGTAAAATTTAACCAAAAATTTAACCTCTTCGACAAGATTTGAATTTGATCACCCGGAATAATGCCAACTCTGCTACAGTGAAATAAAATTCCTTATGAGAAATAGACGTTCAGCTCGACGTTTTGTATTGGAATCGAAACTTAAACTTAGTAGCCCTTTATAGCTAATCTAATGACATGAGTGGTGCCAGTTTTTGTGATGATTAAGTACGACACACTAAATCTAAAAACGGATTGGTCTATCTGAGTGGCTACTTCACAAGTTTTTATCTGTCTTAAAAGGGAACATTTCCCCTATAATCTTAATCTATAAGGTAAATTTACAGATCTCCAGAACTATGTTCATAGTGCTGAGGTCTATGGCATCTCCAACAGCTTTGTTTCACAAATCGCTCGTAACTCCACTAAGATATTCCGTATCCAAAGTTAAAAGGATTTTTGATTCGATGACTTATTTGAAGTCTTAACACGTCTGGTTGGACAGGAAATGACAAGAGATAACATAGTATGGTTGTACAGCTTCACATATATCATCGGCACTACATTGTGTAAGTCATCTACATGCGTCGTGGATCCTCAAAGGGTTGAGTAATGAAAGGCGTTGCTTTATGTCTTTTAGAAACCCACCATTGCATTTCACAGATGAGTAATGACTACAACGGGCCAACATAATTTAGGACAGATCGATTAATTGTTTCAGATGTAATGCTCCAGAAGTAGTCAACTACAACTTTATGAAAACTTAAAAGATTTTGTTTCTGCCGTCGCTTTTTGCGGATGCAATGGTTTTGGCATCCCACAAAATTCAGCCCGTAGTTGAAAAGGCTATTAAGCTAAAGAGTTCCATTTTCCTCAAGTATGATATGAATGGTAGGAAGTATAAGCATTAAATAAAGCCAGTGGCAAGTTCTCCTATTATTTTATTTAATGTAATATGCATTTTGATAATAATTTAATATAACACAATTATATTATAATTGTATAATACAAATTATAATTATAATTATAATATGATTAAAGCAGTAGTTGCCAACCATCATTATACAATCTGCGAGATAAGCTTGGAAGGAGGTTTGTGTTTTTAGAATTTCTTGACTACAACAACACCACTTAGACAACAAATTCAACACATTTCAAGGAACACTACACACTCACACATCACCATCCCGTTTGCACAACAACTGCAGATTAATTTTTAATTAAACTTGTAATGCCTTTCAGATGGACTCTTCAAACCAGGAAAATTCCACGTTAAAGACAACAACATGAAAAAATATAAAAATGCAGAAGAAAACTGAACTGGAGAATAAATAGATTAATATATATACACCCAAGCTTAATTTATCCGATTATAAATTAAAAACAACAACGCTAGGAACACGGAACACGAAAACAATTTTTGCCAAAATTTCGCATATATATTTATATAAAATATTATTTATGCATAGAGAAAAGCTAGAAAAAATCATATTGAAAAAAAAGTTGAATAAGAAAAAGATAAATATTTAATTTTTGTTAGCAAATTAAATTTTAAAAAAATCACACATACATATGTACTTTGTTGGTATTTATAAAAACGAAGGGCGAGAGTAGATCATTACGCACGCCCATATACATACACTTACGCATTCAAAAACATACATAATTGAAAAACATATTCACGTAAGTGAAACCAAAAATTGACTGGCATGCGACCAAAATTATCTGGGTTTTCAAGAAAAAACAAAAATATAACTTAAACTAAAAATTAAAACAAAAAAGAAAAAAAGAAAAAAACTAAACAAAAAATGAAACATTTTTTATACAAGAACTTTAACCAAAAATCAATATAAATGGGAATTTTTAAAAGTTTTAAATTAATTACAATAATTAAAAAAGAAAGTTGATGCGTCTTGAAAACAAATCTGCGCAGAGACCGAATTTGTTTGAAACTTATCAAAAAAAGTAAAGTAAATTGCCTAAAAAAACAGAAATGAGAAAAAATATTATTATTACATGAAATCACAGCAGTGCGAAAGTTGCAAAGGCGATGCAACTTTTTACAGTTTACTTACTAAGGACAAGAAGGAACATAATAATAAAAAAATCAAACATAATATTTAAATAAAAATATATAATATATTCTATTAAATAAAGAGAAAGGAAAAAAACTTAACACAAAAATTCGAATTTAAATAATTGTAAGGCAAACAAATGAATTAGCGTTAGAAAGAGTAGGACAGGGCCAGGCTTACAAGCAGACAGACGGGCACATACTGATAAAGAATGAAATAATGGGAGCGGGTGACTGAGAGAGCATGGACAAATATATGAACAAAGTGCGAAGATGATGTTAATAATGACAGATTGAATTAGTGGAGTTGACAATATACTGTCACTAAAGAAGTCTCTTTGGGCCGCCTACGAAGATATATCATTTTAATAACGAATAAAATATGAAATATGAAGTAAATTAACGCGAAATAAAAAAATATTAATTTCACACTATGCAAGCGAAGGAAATGTAAATTTGTTGAATATAGTATGATAAGTATTTATTTAAAGAAACCTTGAAAAAAAATCTTATAGATATTTTGTTGACACATGAAAAATGTATTTGTTAAATTTTTGTATATAATTTTTGAACTAAGGGAAGCGTACTTTTTTCGTCAAGTTAATTTTTGCGTTTCTTAATAAATTTCTTAACCTTATTGATTAAAGGAAACTATGAATTAGACTTTATAATAAATGCACTAAAAATTAGCAGCTTTGAATAAAACAAAGAAAGAAAAATAACTCAATACAGGTACTTACAAATAAATATAATTGTAAATTTGCATAGGTACACAAAATATATTTAAAAAAGTAAATAAATACATAAAATAAAATATCATTTTTTATGCAAATGAACGAATGACGAATGCAGTTCGTCACTTCATTTTGCCGTACTAAAAAGGCATTTAAGCTGAAATTTTTAGCTTCACATAACTTCGAAAAAAGTTAAGTTATTGCAATGAGAAGCATTAGATACACAAACCAAAATAAGAACAACAACAACATATACACATAAATTTATATACAACAAAGTATATACTATATATTTAAAAATACTACACTATATTTAATAATTTTTATAAAGAAAAAATAATTAACTATGGAAGACATAAAAATACAGTTTTAGAAAACAAATAAAACAAAAAAAAAACATACTTTTAAACATCAAGTTACAATAATAACGATTATTATTATTATCGACACCAATAATTACAAACAATAACATGAGTAATAATGTACTAAAAATGTAATAAAAAAATGTACTACAAACATAGTTACAAATCATTTAGATGCTTTTCCTTGTTTCCTTGTTCCTTTTATTTCTTTATAATTAGCAATACCAAAATTAATTGTGTGAAGTAGCTTCAAGAGCTTTTGGCTGTAGACGTCTTGATTTAAATTTTGATTGTCGAAATACTCCTAATTCCGAAAATTCAGGGAAGTATTTTACAACCGAATTCTCTTAAAGCCAACAGCATTACACTCGCCTTAATTACAATACTTTGTTATTCCTGTATGTTAAAAAAAAAATTTTTTTATCCACAAAAAATTAAAATTTCATTTTAATTTCGTTTAAATAATATATAAATACATAATTAAATAAAAATAAAAAAAATATTAAAATTATTTATACTTTTCAAAATCAGTCTTTTTTCCTAAATCTTAAATATTTAAATTAGTTTTGTACATTAAAATTTGTTTTGTTTTTCCTTTTATATATAAAAAAGAAAAGCTGTACAGCTAAAAAGAAAAAAAGAAAGATCAAAACAGAGCCTGATAATGTAATTGTTGTAGTATTAAATGGTAATAATTAAACCAAAAACAATGTCGATGATAATGACAATTGATACTGACGTCGATGACAACAATGTTGATGTTGTTTAAAACCACACATTTGAGAAATTAACAAAAAAAATGTACAAAAAATGAATTTTTATTATAATGGAAATTTTTTTAAAACCAAAGTCTACAGCTACATAAGCCAAAAATTAGAATTTGTAAAAGCAAACAAGCAAAACGGAGAAAAACCAATTAAATAGCTTCTAGTCAAGTCTGGTATTACATTTATAAGAAACATAATTAATTAAATAGGCGAAGAAGTAACTAAATAAAAATATCAAAATGGAAACATATTTGATAGTATGTAAAAAATATTATTAAATAAACTAAAATATATTGTTAATCAAATTAATTTGTGATTATGTGAATTATTTGTTAAAGGGCTTTGAATTGAATATTTTTTTCAATTTCTAAATGGTTTTTTAATTTTTAATTATACAACATTTTGTTTTTGATCGAATTCATTTAAATAAACAAATTTACAACTTTAGTCATTTTTGATATATCCAAAATTTACAATGTTTTCATACACGTAACTAAATACATTTAAAGTCTTTTCTCTACAATTTTAAATCTGCAATGAAGATTTTTTCGAATATAGATTTTTTAAAAATGTAGACGTATGGTTTGGTTTATTTTTTTTTCTTCTAATTTATTATTTTATTTGGCAATTAGTTTAACAGTATTAATTTTATATAAAAATTCGGATTTTATTTCGCCCTAAATAAAATATTTAATTTCACTATAATAAAGTTAAGTAAACTGTAAACTGTATATATAGACAAAGTTAAAGGCGGATGAAAGTCCCCCCAAATTCTGAATACCACCCAAGTATGCAATTTAAGGCAGTCCTATAAAAACTAAAAAAATTATTAATACAATCTAACGAGAAACATGAATATTAAAGAAGCAAAATAATTATACACAACTTTACATAGTAAAAGTTATTATTATTAAAATAATTATTATATATATATTATATATATAGTAAAGTATATATTTTATTTAAATACATACACAATTAAAGCAAAAGTACCACTACAAGAGGAAGAAAAAATGTAAATTGCAGTGCTTAAGATTTGCTCACAAAAGGGGATAGGCAAGTTAGCATATATACAAAATGTAATTGTACACGTGAGAGCATACAATTGTTGGGTACACATATGTATTTATGCTAGGCATTCAGTGTTTCTCGAATCGCCCATATGAAGGCATGATAGTGCGAAAAAATAAAGTTTTCATTTTTTCTTAACTCAAAAGAGGGGCGTCTCAAGATTTTTCTAATTCCTTTTTTTGATGGCAGCGTTGAAGAATTGGAAAAATTAGAAATAGTTAATATTAAATATAATAAAAATTTAAATATTTAAAATTTTATGATTACCACTATTCAAGAAAATAAACATTAAAACTACATGCATTAATACAATTAAGGACTTGCATGAAGATTTGAGTTTGCTCACTTCTGTCGCGCCGTTTTTCATTGCTAAAAATGTTTTTATTACGTTTCGGGATGGCAAAACCACAAATAATTAATAATTACGCTAGTCAAATTCAAGTTAATTAGTAGCAAATTAAATGTATTAAAAATAATATTGTAAAAAGATGACGAAAACACTTGATAATAAATTATTTTATTTTCTTTGTATTTTAAATACTTGCAGAAAAATGATTAATTTATATACACATTTATAACAAATGATCATAATATATAATAAAAACAAACCAGAAATGATAGGATGGTGTGGAAAAGCTATTATAAAAATGTAGAGATAATATTGAAGAAAAAAATATATATTCATATATTTTATTGTGACAAATGATAACTGATTTTGGCAAAATTAGACAAATTATATACACAACATTGAAAAATATATGAACAGACAAGATAAATAATAAATAATAATAATATAAATGATAAATAATTGATAAAATTATTAATATGTTAAAAAAGGAAAAACATACACAAATAAATAAATTTTAAAACATACAAAAAAATTAAGAGCGAAGTGTTTTATTTTACTTAAAATGATTGCGAACAGTTTTAAAAATTGCACCAATCAATGGGTAGAGGGCATTTGTTCATTTCAGTTTATACAGTTTATACAGTTTTCTTAAAGAACCGTGGATTGATCAATTAGTGACGTTGAGTCCGCTTGTTTTTAAATCATATAAATTGGCAATGACACACCCATTTTTTATTTATTTTTAATTTACTTCATTTTGTTTGTTTTCTGTTTTATTCGACCTTTCAAAATGACACACAAATTGGCTGTGATTTGAATGTTAAATGAAATCAAACAGATTTTGTTTCAATTTATTTATTTTTTGATTTTTTAATAAAAAAAATATATAAGAATATATATATATATATAAATTAAAATATAACAAAACGCAAAAGTGATAGAAAGCAAACGCAGCACAAAAAGCCAAATCAAAATTGCAACAAAATCGAAAATAAATTAAAATAAAGAAAAACTTATATAAAAAATAGCAATGTGATTAATACATGCAAAACCACAAATGGGTATATATAAATTAATTACACTAATGAGTTTAAAAAATGTAAAGTTAACTTGACATAAAGAGAATTGAAGCAGTGAAAAAATGTTGTTGTACCTTGACAAAAAAATTAAATATAAAAACTAAATAAATAAAAAACATACTAACAAAAAGAATAAAATAAACACTTTTGAAATATGACTTTTGAGATACTCAGTGAGAAAGAGCAAAAACAAAATTTTACGATTTTGATATATTCACATTGCGATTTACGATTTTCAAAAGGTTTCGTCGAATTATCGCTCCATGTGATTATAAAATTCTGAATCCCTAGACTTTTCTCTGCTCAATGGTATTTCATCTTCATATAAATGAAATATTTTATTTTTAATTTCTTTTTTAGATTTGCTAATTTTGCCAAAATGCAGAACGTCTGCTTAATGATCACCCTTTTATGATTGTACTATTCCATATTCGAATTATAATTAACAACAAAAACAATGATATAAATACGTTAAATAATGTTAAATATAAATGAGATCATATCAAGAAAGCGAAAATTCGCATTATTGTTTCTAATAATGATACGATGAGCATGAGCAAAAGCAAGTGTTGTATATATATTATGAATATGAAAAAAAAATCAAAAAAAAATTGAAATTTAGCTTCTTATCCACTTAACACTAGCAATACCATTCAAACCCACACTTATACATATATTTTTTTAATTTTAAAGCAATGCTTATCGGTTGTACCGTAGGGTAGCGCGTTCACTTTAGGTAAAGTTTTTTGTTATATTATGATATGATAACAAAAGATTTTTTTGTATTTATTTCATATACATATAAATATTTTATTTATTAATGTGAAAACTTTTATTTACATAATTTGACGTAATTTATATTATAGTATTTTAAAAGAATTGTATATTAAAATTTTGTATTATTATTTTTATTTATTTATGTCTTCTTTTTTTTTTTTGTTTATTTGCTCCTCACAGTGATAGCCCGCTTTATAAGTACTATTACTAATTATAATAATTATTACTATTCATTTAACAGACCACTAGATGCAGGGCTTTTGACTCTCGCCTTTTTGAAATTTTTTTCCATCTATTGTATTTTTTAGCTGGACATGCGAAGTTCATTCAGTCAATAGACTTTAACTTACTAACTTATTATGTGCATTAACTATCTACAAACTGTATATTATCTGTTTTAAGTAATAATGTCATAAATAATGACTTGATCATAAATACGTTGAAGTAATAATGCCCAAACTTTTTTCCACAATCGTTTGTATAAGTTTTTCAATTCATTCGACATTCTCTTTGTACTGTATTTCTTCCAGCCAAAGATATTTGTTCCTTTTCCGTTTCTCTATAAATCAATCGAAAATTTCTTAATTCATTTTATTCTCTGAAACCTGTCCAACACCACTTTCCTGTCAGAAAATGTCATATCTTCAATGCTCCTCTAACTGTTGTTAAACAGTTTTTTTTTGTTTTTGGTACACTACTATAGCTGAAGCTCAGCGCTTTAATAACAACTCGACGTTCTCTAATCGTTTTTCAAGCGTAACAAATATCCGAATCTAATAACCTTAAAGCCTCTGACTCTGCCGATTAAGCATGAATTAGAATCTAAAGGTAAAAAATATTATGGGCTATTATTATGAAATACATCTTATTTTTACATACTTGTTTTTTACTAATTTATTTATTTATAATAATATTACTTATAATATTACTTTATTACTGTGACTCAAATCAATAATTTTTAAGTTAATTTAAAATATACAGAAATGGGAAGTCTGTTGATTTAATAAAGGTTATCTTAAAATGCACTTGATACTGTGAGCTGAAGTTCTACAATACTTTTGGTTATGAAGAAGAAGAGATTTGCATCTACTATACAATATTGAAATTGAAATGTCAAATATTTATATACAATTGTCAGGTCAGTTTACAGCATCAGATATTCTAAGTGAGCCTTCAATAGTCAACAGAACGCAGTCGAAATAGTTGCCTTAACGGTGTGATAATCTAGACTTTAAGCGCTGCTTAAATTAAAGGAACCAATCCATAACCCATAACGGCTAAAGAAAAAAGGCATATCATTGACACTCTATACAAACGATTTTAGATTCTTGTAGGAGATTCACAGTCAAAAAGCGCTGAAAAAATATGAAGTATTTTATAATTTGAAATATAACTTCCAAAAAATAAAATATTTCGATAGCTATAGTTTTAAAAAGTTATAGTGTATTTAGGAGAGGATATACTATGACAATCTATGATCGTGTGTGCGGAGCTTAAATGTCGACAAAAATAAGCTTTGTTGACTGTCTGTTTTAATATGTATATTTTTAATATGTATACAAATATTTGTATTTATTAATTGTTTTCAATTTTTAATTTTTTATTCATATTTTTCCTTTTTTCTTATATAATTTGTCTGATCTATATTTTTCACATTATAAAAATACTAAAACAAAATACACACTTAAAGTAAGAATTGTAAATTTACTAATGAAAAAAATCTCTTATCGATGATCGTTCCTTAAGGTAAAATATGAGCGCAAGTGCTGATACGCCATACGGGCCTTGCACGTGCTCTACACTAGAGTTATTAGGCATTCTTATAGAATGTTACTACATGGACAATTGAAAAATATGTATTTGATAATTAATAAATATTTATTAAAAATTATATAAAATAAAATAAGATACAAGTAATGACAAGAGAAAAATAAAGTAGTCAAAGAGTAAAAGAGAAGTAAGTGAAATCGACAAAGAAACCAACAAACAAACAAAACACATGAGTCCAAGAGTAAGAACTTAATAATCAAAAATATATTTAGAGACATTTTTACTGAATCCGAAAAAGAAAGTTTTGTTGTACGCAACACACAGATACACACTAATAGACATATGTAAATATAAATAATTTTTATTTTTTATTTTTTTTTTGGATTGACTTATAAAAGTAATTTTTTAGCGGCCTTTGAAACTTATGCAAGGCTTTTTTGATAGATACACGATTACACAGTTGACATAACAACAACTTAGGATACAGGGTAATTCATGCAATTAAATTTTAAATTATCATTATTAACATTATTACAAATACTTACAAAGAGGGAACGCCATTAACAAAAAGCATTACCAAACTTATACTCGTAAACAAAAGTTAATTAGTTTTTAATTGCATTTTTAGTTCTTTAATTAACGATTAAAACGTTATTTTTTGTAATTATTGGCTTGCAACTGCTATAACAATGAATAAAAAATAAAAAAAACATAAATTAAATTATTAAATTAATGTATGATTATAAAAACCTGTTGAGTATATTACTAAGATTAGCTTATAAAATAAAAATGCTTGGAAGGGACGCGTGCAAAGGATTAAAAAAATTATAAAAATACAGAGAAAGGTAAAGAAATTGGGAGTAAAACGTGCAACAGTAATTGGCAGCGCTTGAAAGAAGGCTCAGAAAGTGCATTTAATAAATTATGGGAAAGTATAAACTATTTCATTATATTTAAAAAACAAGGATAATTCAATTTTCAATTATACAAGAAGAAGCAACTATAATTAACAATTAGTAGCAAAATAGAAGAACATAAAATGCGAGCAAGTTGCGAATGTCAGATACATATGTATGTTAGTTGATGGTTCGATCCACGTCTGTTGTAGCAGATACAAGAAATTAAATTATATTTCGTAGCGAGATATTTTTATGTAGATAAAAATGTTACTTTTAGCATTTAGCCAAATATTAGCAATAACATACAAAAAAAAAAAATACAAAAAAACAAACCAAAAAATTTAAAAAAAAACATTAAAAATAATAACAATTAAAATTAATAGAAATTATTTAGTAGCACTAAGCATAAACCACAAGGCGAATTTATTTGTATATAGGTTTAAAACCCAGACAAGAAAACAACTAATTTTAGAAATTATGGCTAGACTAATTACATAGTTCTAGTTTAAATAGTTCTAGTTATGTATATGCATACATACCAACCTATAATATGTAGAAAATGACCCACATAAACTTGGGACGGACGTAAACGACTCGGAGTGCTGAGTCTTACGCCGCAGGGGCAAAACAGGCCAAAAACGCTTCATTTTGAATTGAAAAAACAGAAAAAAAATATTTTAAAAAATTACAATTTTAATGCTGAGCAGTGCTTTTTAAGACACAAACAAAAAAAAAAAACAAAAAATACACCAGTTTTTACCGTCACACACGTCGAAACATGTCGTTTTACGTTGAGTTGAACATTAGGAATCCGTCCGTACGTACTTAGATGATTTACAACACTGACTTGCGTGGCTACTTATATATTCAAAAGAAGAATTCAATTTGAAAATCCCATTTTTCAGTTATATTACGGTGTAAAGTTTAAGGATTTGACTTTATATATACCTTTGACTTTATATACCATTAAAGAAAGAAGTAAATTCATATGAAAGTTGCATGCAATAAATTTTGTGTTTTTCAGCACTTTAAGAATTAAAGTTGGATCACAAAGAGTTGGACTCAAAATGAGCGCCAATAAAAAGTACTTAAAATTAGTTTGCACAAACATTTTAATATTCGACTGAAAATAGAGTTTATTCTTATTAAATAGTACCTTTCCACTACGTTCTTTCGAAACTTCAATCCACAAAAGAAAGCCGTCGTTAATCAGGTAATTGGTAAAGACTGAAAATATTCAAGATGTTAAATGTTGAAGGTAGTTAAAAGTTTAAGTGTTTAACGAAATGTAAATTTAAAGAAAAGGAAATGGATTGGATTTGGACCAAAGTCTAGTTTATTGTATAGACTTCCAAATGTTGTAATTGGGCTACTGGAAGGATAAAACTTATTTAGTTGGCAATTTCAATTAGCACTACGTGTGAAACTTAAATGTTTCGTAATCTTCAAATGTTCTTATGAGGTGAGACATAATAGGTATCTCAAGGTGTATAGTAGGCCAAGAACTCTACGGATTGTTGTAAGAACGGTGATATTGCAGCATGTCGTGCAGAAAGAAAAGTAAAATATTGAAATATGGTATAAGTTTTATTAAATTGCTGATCATTCGAGAGAATGATAATTGTAATTTAACTACAGAAAAAAAATTCCTAGATCGTTAGTTTCGTTAGAAGTTCAGAAAAGTTGGAAAGAGAGAATACGAACGAAATATCTTCATTTTTCCAGCGGGGTACGAATTTTCTCGGTGGAATAAAGTGCCTGAATCTGGGCAATCCTTGGCATCAGAATATTTTGTTGGGGTTTTAAGGGAAATCTTTGATCAACTAAAAATTAACCAAATCATTGTATGCTTGCACCTTTCATATGAGTTAGACTTACAATAATTATGCAATAACGCAAAGAATTATGAAAGAATTTTAGTTTTGAATTCAAAGAGCACCTTTATCAAACAATAAAATTTGAGCAGTGAAACAAAAAGTTTATAACACAAAAACTGAAAGTGTAACAGAAACTAAAATAGACAATTGGAGCAAAAGAAAACGTATTACTAAAGCGATATTAAAAAAGAAAAGTAAAACAAATAAATGCAATTCAAAATGAACTTCAAGGAACTTTTTCGAGGTATTTTTAAAACTAATCTACACTTTGTAAATGCAACTCCTACAACCCACCTATGTATTTCTGCGCTATTCCTTTTCTAATTTTTTATTCGATTTTGAACTCTATTGTTTCAAACAACAAAAAATGACAAGTAGGAATTCTAAATCAGCGAAGTAGAAGCAGAAAAGGACGGTGAATAAAACTATGAAAAAATATTTAAAAAGATAATGCAAAATGGTTTCAAATACACAAAAAAAGTATATTAATTGTAATATTATATACAGAACAAACAAAAAAAATTCAAAACGAAAAAAAAAAATTAACAAAAAAATATATACTTAAAGCGCATCTCAGACACGCAATCATAAATCGAGTCAGCTCAGACCCATCGAAGCAATTCAGTTCGATTTATATGAAATTAAATCGATCGTCGTTATAATGCGTATAAATGAAAGCCTTACATCTACTGCGACTTCAGCTTCGACTTGGAATATTTTGTAAAATACACAACATTTTCAGGATTATTTGGCAGGTATTAAAAAATAGCGCCCTATTGTCCGGGTCTCAGCTGAAGCTAATTTTTGAAACTTTGGCGACTGCTTAGTGCAAGTGCAGTGTTGGTTAAATAATTGACGTTTGAATTATTTAAAAATATTATTTCTTAACGCAGGATTAATAAAAACGAATAATAATTTTTTTTTGTCACCTATAAAGAGAGCAACGGTTATTTAGTTTGTTAAATGAATGGTGATAGAGTTTGCAGCTGAAGCTGAAGCCGGGAAAAAACCTTGTTTATTGAACTAAAAATATAGTTAAAAATTTTTTAGTTTTAATGTATTTATATTTTGTTAAAACTATTCAAAAGTAACAGCTACGAAATCGATAAAATCTTATTGCAATATTGGAGGTCGATATGTCCTGTTTTTGTAATACCCCACAGACAACCCTGATGATTTGAAGCTGAGTGTTTTTTGCGAAACATAACTATGAACTACAGGTCTACATAATTTTGGTTGATGGTTGATTATTATTTATTTAGTCATTATTTTATTTTATTTTTATATAGTTTTAAGTCTGAAAAAGGTCTGGTGCGATCATCATAATTAAAAAATTAAATAAAGTCAATGCGCGCAAAAGTTGCCTACCTATATAAAACACATTAACAATTTGAATAGAATAAATTAACAAAATTAATTAAATTAATTAAAGGCAGCTCAAAAGTTTACTCGTTTTATTTTAATTGTTATTCGATTTCATTTTGACTTTTTGTTACCAAGAAGTACTCGTATAATTCGCTTGTAGCAAATATCCATGAGCCCTCTGGAGAAATTCCAATTCAGCTGCGACCCGTCCATATACCTTATCATATCAGCTTCGCTCCAACCACAGCCACTAAAAACGAACTTTCTTGTGCATATTAAGTATGACAAAGATGAAACCAATGTTTTCAATTCCGTAAATACGCTTGTAAAAATAATAATTAAAGAAAAATAAATAGTAATTCAGTAAATACATTGTTAAATATCATAATTTTTTGTTTTGGAAATGAGCCCAACAAAGAGTTGAACCCAAAAAGAGAAATTTAAACTTTATTTAAATTCGGTTTGACTTTCGACATCTTTTTTATGATAAACGTAAAAAATATGATCACCAAATGCAACAACAACAATAATTATTTGTTATACACTTTTTTGATTCACACACGCAGCCGTGTTTGTACTTATATGAAATATTTGAAACTTTAACAAAGCAACAAATTTGCATACATTTAAATAGGGAATGTAGTAGTAAAGTAACTTAAGTTACACATACATACAAAAATACACATACAAATACACATATACAAGTGTACAAGAACAAACAAATAAGTTATAAAAATAATAGTAGTTAAAATTAAAAAAAAATTATAATAATAATTACAAAATATTTAAAAAACCCAAAAAATGTCGAATGTGCGCATTCAAAATGGCTTGATGCGTTCACAAAAAAGGATGAAAGTAAACACCGAAAACAATTAAAAATACTATAAAAAATCAATTTTGCCAACGCTTGCGGGCAAAATTGATTAATCACAATTTAAAGAACTATATTAATCATTATTATCATCATTATTACAGTTATGATTATCATTCAAATTATTACTTGTATAATTTTTATAATTGTAACAATGCAACGGTAATGAAAAATCCAAAAATAAAAATATACAAAATACTAACAACAAAAAATAATTATGCAAAAAATAAAATCGTATATTTTAAATAAACTCAAATCAATAATTTAATTAAGCAAAGAAGGGGCAGTAAGCCAACACCAAATTAAAAAAACTACTATGGGAAAATTGCAGCCAAAATAAAAATAATAGGCAAGAAATTACGATATAGAGTTGTATAAATTTTGTTAAAATATATAATTTTTTATGGATATAAATAAATATGAGAAGGTAATGAATTAACAATAAATACAACAGCAACATCACCAACAAAATGGCCATAAAAATATAATTTGACGAACAGGAAAAAAGTAAATTTTGAATAAATTTATAAAATAATAACATTAACAAAATACATAAAAATAACATTAAAAAAAAAACAGACAGTTAAACAGAAAATAAGGCGAATTGATACTAGTTTAAAACTGTGGCAAGAATAAAAAAACCAAAATGCGAACAGGGATAACCCAGAAGATGTAACGATTTTTACATATAAAAGGCAAGAAACATACAATTTCATAAACACAGATACAAAAACACACACAAACTCTCAAAAACTTTACCAACAAAAAAGAAACAAAATACCAAGAGAAAAAATTAAAAAAATTATTATTACAACTTGTATGGATTATTATTGATAATTATTAAGAATGATAATGAAAAAATAAAACGAATATTATTATATTATTATACATAAAACATAAACTCAAACAACAAGCAAAAAACTAATAATAATAATATTAATAATAATAATAATATTAATAATAATAATAATAATAATAATAATAATATTAATAAGAATAATAGTTTTAATATGGATAACAAAAAGGGCGGTATAAGTTGACGAAAATAAAATTTGAAAGATATAACAAAACAAAAAGAACAAAAACCAACAAAAATTAACAATGAAGATGAACAATTACAAAATGGAGATATATATTATATATACTTTATAGACATTTAAATATGAAACAAATAAAACAAGAATAAAGTTAAAAATAATAAACTTTTAAATGCAATTCCTTTTATTTCCAACAATCAAATGAACGCGTGTGGCGGAATCAAAAAAATAGTTTTTAATTGATTTGACTTTTTTTATGTACATTTTTGTCGCACGAGAGGAAATAATTCGAAGTAAAGAAATTTCAAAAATAAAAACTAATAAAATAACAACAAATATATGAGAGCAACAACGGTAGGCTGTCCAACTGCTGATATTTCACTATACTCTCGCAGTCAGAAGAACGCAGCTCCGATCTGCTCTCTGCAACCAAACAGAGTGAGAGTGCAGGTTCTTCCTCGCCTGCAATCTTGAAAAACAACTCTACAAACAATAACACCCCGTGGAGTGAGCATTGTGCATCACCTATGACGATGCTCCCTACACTCTCACCAGCAACAACATCAACAACCGCTACAACAACGGTTGCATCTCACCAGCAACAACAACAACTACGCCTTCACTTGCATCATCGGGCACCGCAATGTCTTTGGCAACAACACATCACACACTTTAGAGACAACAAGCAGCACAAATATCCACCACAAACAGTAATCCTAACTGGGAATCTCTTACAGCAGTACCACAAACAACCTCAGCTACTCACTTTGACTCAGTCGGCAAAAAAATAACTGCGTCAAATCTCCTGCACAAACAGAAGATCGCGAAACCAAGAGGTTCGGCAGTACAGACTGGAATTGAGCACTATGTGCAGATTAAACGAAAACTCAGTCCGCAAAAACCAAGCTCTGGTTGTTACTAGCTCTAACCAAAAAATTAATAGCTCTTCCACCATAACCTACGGAAACGAAACCCAACGGCACGAAAGGAAATAGATTTGTCATTCTAAATGAAGACAATGAAGACACAGATAAAGAAGCAGCTCCAACAGTAAGGCAAACCAAGCCTCTCCCAAATTACATTCGTGAACGCAGTTCAAATAATCTTGTCTCTCACTTAGCGCAAATCATCGGCAACAACAACTTTCACAGTGTCCCGCTAATGAAAAGCACATAGAATAATTACAGTATAGCTTCGACAGTTCTCAGCGATGCCAACAAAAACTTCTACACGTACCAACTTAAGAGTAGCAAAGGGCTGATAGTGGTCTTAAAATAAATGAAAGCTGGGGTTGAGCCTAAAGAAATGAAAAGTGTTCCTGAGGAAAACTGCTTCCCAACCAAGGTTGTGATCTTGAACAGAAGCAAAATCCCGCAACCCATGCTCAATGTCGACTCTCTCCTGAAAAAAAAACTCCAAGAGGAAACCAGAAAAAAAAAGTTAACTCAATATACGACCTGAAATACCTGCTCCACCGCAAAATCACCGTAGAGAAATCTCACAGCGCAGAGACCCTTTGCAGTGCATACGAAATTGTACTGTACTATACTGTACACTTGCAAACAAATCAGACACAACATAAAAAATCGTTAACTGCGTGTAATCACACTGCAAATTGTAGAGGCTGCCCAGTTTTTATGGAATGAATCAGCGAAGAAGAATTGCCCGTAGCGGGCCCGATGCTACCATACAAGCAACGTTGCATGAGCCAAGCACATCCCAAAGTACCATTCCCAACATTCCATTTCCATTGAGGTTACGTCCTGGATCTCAACAAATAATCAACACAGACCCAGAGAATAAACAAACCCCAGACCCCAACAAACTCAGAAATTTGAACACCCACAGCATTGTATAACCCAAACAACTAAACATGCACCACGTAGCTCACATTTCACCTACTCGAGCACCCCACAAAAAGTACTTATTACCCCATGCTTACCTCATGGAAAACTGATTGACTGAGGTATAAAAAATACGTTTGTGTGAGACCAAAACTTGATACCGAATCAAATATTGACAACTCACAAAACCATTTCAACTAACACTGCCCTTGCCACGACACCAAATGCACACCATGGTCGCAAGAAACCGGCAGTATTAACTAGTGCGTAAATTGAGCGCCTAGTCTCCCGCAAGCGCATAGTCTCCCGCAAGCGCCTAGTCTCCGACAAACGCCCGCCAAGATGTGAATGGCAGTCAAGTAATTTCCCCCATCACTTCACGGATTTAAAACTGCTAGAGAAACATTTAAGAAATGCTCTCAAGATTGAAACACGTAAAATCCAAACGCACTACAAGTATTAGATTTGGAGTGCACAAGACCGCACGAATCCGCCAATAGTAGCGAAGATACATCGCACTATGGCAGGTACATATCAAACGCAAACGTCCGCAGAGACATCAACGTCCCTCTCATTGAGCTGGCCCAACTAAACCAGAAATATCACTTCAAACTCTCGCAACAGCCTAACCCACTAGCCTATTCACTCTTACAGACGAGCAGCCACACGCGCCTACGTCGGTATGACTTTCCTATCTCATAAACATTGTAGGGCCACGTAACATAGAATAGGTCCTTCAACTCACCACTAAAGGAACTTTTAAATAAATTTTTAAATACTTTTATACATTTCGATAAATAATTTCAAAATAAAATGTTCTGGTTACACAAAAAATATTTGATAAGGTCTCGGAAAACAATAATAACTAACGGAGCTCGGAATTTCGAGAATACGTCGTGAGGAGATAGAAATAGAGACCGCAAGGATTGTGGGATTAAAAAATAATTCGATTTATTTACTCAGTAAAATAGAAATAACGAATTTCGCTTTTAAATTTCAATTGCTAAATAATTTGAAAGGACAATGTGAATGGCTTTCCATTTTGTAGTCAATGTAGTATAATTGACATGTAGTATAATTAGTGATGTGTTCTAAGGATGTGGATTTCTGACTTATTGAACCATTTTCCTTAAGTTTCGAATAGTTTTTCATTTTAGAATGGAAAGCCTTTAAGTTGACCTCTTCTATAGAAACCTAGTTGCATTTAACCGCTTAGTCCTCGCTTAAAGTCGTAAGCTTATAGTTGGTGATTAAATTTATTATTTCAATATTGGCCATACATTTCGCCAAGAGTTTATATTCCCAACAAATGTTGACTTTTTTGCACTATAGGGTAGTAAACATAACATTATCAGTATAAAGACCTGGTGAAAGATTCGGGTACTTTAAGCCTAGAGTCATAAAAGCGAAATAAAAAAACAACAATGGCAAATAATGAACGGATCTCAGAATTTCGCGAATACCTCGTGAGGAAAAGTGAGCAAAAGAGATAAAAATAGAGCAAAAATTATCGGAGTATTAAGTGAGGGAGAGGAACTCATAGCGCAAGGCAGATCAAAGAGGATTGACCCAAAATTGCAATTAAGTACCGAAGTGTATAAAAGATGTCGGACAGCTTGTAAGACAGTAGTAAACGATCAGATTGCAAAGCGCAAGCATTTCAATCAATTTTTACCGCTCGTGTAAAGTGCGCACCAGTCATAATCAACAAGATTCAAAGCATCCTGAAAACTAAATTATTTACTTAATAAACAATAAATAATATTTTTAAATATCTCAAAATGGACTTGACACGGGAATTTGCGCATTACGCTGGCAATGAGGTGTTGGCGCAAATTATGGAACTTCGGGCGAAAATGGCCGAATTATACATTATTCCGGAGGTTTTGATCAGATACTTATTAAAGAAGCATTACAGGATGCCTGAGCAACTAAAGAACGATTTTATCTACGTTGAACGCGCTCGGAAAGAACACGTTGAATTTAACAATGTAAGTAAATAACGCGCTGACAACCAAAAATTTCAATTTGCTCATAGTTAAAATTAAATTATTTTTACTCCAAACAACAGATCGTGTCCACAGACCATAATAAACTTTACGGGAACTCTAAATATAACCCTGCCCAAATTATGTTGGTTCTCATCCGGCGACAACTCAAAGAACTCGATGCGGAGATCGAGGCGTTGCTTAAGAAGGTAGACGAAAGCACTACCGACTTTCAAAAAATATTAGTGGAACGCGGCCATTTAATAAAGCCGCGACTGACAAAATATATAGTGGAGCAGGAGTTGGGTGATAAGTTGTGGCTATCTAAAAATGTGGGACTGGAGCCAATTACAGTTAAAAAACGTGCCACCAAAGAAGAACTCGCGCTACATTACAATTCACTAAAAACTGCTCATAGTGCTCACTACAGAAGAATCTCAACCAGCCCCGGAGTCAAAAAAGTTTCTCCTGACCTTGGTGAAAACCAACCCCAACCCACCAACAACTGTGAGAATGGTACTCCCAACAACCACGTGATTCAAGTTGCTCAACCAGAACTCGAAAGAAATGTCGAACCACTCGATTTAAGTCCAAGTACTAGCAACGGTATAAAAAATAGTGACGCACAAGCCAATGTCAAAAGTGCAAAAAGTAAGAAGACCAAACTATCGCCATCGCCACCAACACCAAAACGACGGAAACCAAGCACTCCAACGCCTAGAGCCAATGTCACTGAAGAGGAATCAGCCATAGAAGAGATCGACCCAGCAGCCGCACAAATAGCACAAAAAAAAAAATTCGACTGGAGTTTTTAAGATCCACACACAAATCCCCACATGAGGAGTATTCAAAAGTTTCAAGAAAATATATTTTCCATTAAAGTAGGCCCCATTTGGTGATGGAGAAATTATTTTTCCTTAGATTGTTAGCTGCTCATTTCTAACTCTAAACGTCGCTTTTAATACAAATAAGTTCTTCCTTCAAATTGTTCCAATTTTTCTGTATTATTTTTTTATTTACTTCATGACTATTGCGTAATAATAATCAACCAAACTGCTTTGATTAGATTAGATATAATACATCGAACAGATCATTTGATCATTATTAGAAACATTTTATAAGAAAAGGCAAAGACCCTTTTCATATGGATCCATTCTATTCCATCAATGCTTCAGTATTAAAGAAATACCTTAAATACACACAACTTCAAACTCGATTCTTTATTTTAGAACCACCTTTTTGTTAACTTCGAAAATGCTTTAAGTAAAAAATAAAATTCAACCATTTGGTAAATATTTTAGAGTTGTTAGTAAATAGATTCTTACATATTTTATGCACTCGATGCTCACAGAATATCGCATAAAATTAAGGCACACGTTGTTGATGTATTATGTATGGGAGCTTGATAGTGGTAAGTATAAAAAATGTTGGACGGGTAAAAAATAAAAAAAACCAAATAATTACAAATAAAAAAGTCAATGTTTTTTTATATATATATATATAGATTTTGATTTAAACAAATGTCATACAAAATGAACTTACAAATACATTTCAATGGGAAATTAAAGAAAATAAGATGAATAATATTTCAAGTTAAGACGACGTGAGAAATGCTTAAATGACTTAACGGTAACGATTAACAATAAAATAGTTGAAATAATACAACGAACTCAATGTTGATTGAACGCAATAAACTTAGGTTATGAAACAATACTGGGAGTCGAGAACTTCAACTTATGGCTACATACAACTTTGGATTGGATTAACACTAGAGCTAGACTTAGACAATATTTGGGTACAAACTACGAGTGTTACGACTACGATTACAATTAACAGATAATTGAGCTGTTCTTGAAAAACTTAAATTTTTGCCTAATATATAACTTAAGCTTTTTTTCAATGCTTTTGCGCATGTGTACGTTTGGTGAGGCTTTGCTTTGTGGACGTCCAATCGAGGCGCGCTACAGAGGGCGATGTACAGTCAGCGTTCGACATGGCGATCGTTGTGGTCGGTGCCTGTAGCGTCAAATCCGATGGTAGATTTATGGGATGCATCGTGCTAAAGTTGACGGTAGGTAGTGTTGGCGATGGCGGCAGTATACTGGCAACGGTATTCATTACGCCCGGACAGGTAGCGGATGGTGTTGCACGTCTGTTTGGGAGACGAGAAAATGTTATTGCATAAGTAATATAAAAATATTTTCGACAAGTTCAAAGACTAGATAGTTAAAAAGGTGTTGGTTAAAATCAAATAATGCGTGATTTAAAAATATTTTATATGATTTCCATCATTGCGCAAAAAGGTGAGTGTAGTTTCTATAAAATCCTGTTGGTGTTTTAGCTTTCAAAATATGGCAATAACTAATTGGCCAAAAAACTTCAATTTCGAAAGTTCACTGGATTTGATAAATCGGTGTTTTTTATGAGCCCGGCGTTGCTCGGGAATTGTGTAGAATAGACATGAAAACGGCAAATGAAAACTTCATTAGTCGCGTTGCGCGATTTTTGGTAGGGCAACATCTTATGAGTTCGAGTCACCGACATATTATTGTTAATTTCATTTGTGTTCACTCGCTCGCCATCTTCTTGCTCTGTAATTGCTTTTATATATGACTCCTTCATATTTCATACAAAACTAAATTTCATACAAAATAACGATATGCTTTATGTTACAAAGCTTTGCTTGAAACATAAGCTGTTGTAATTGAATGGAATTTCTCAACTTCTCCGGTAGACTTTCGCAACAAACTTCACATAAAATACTTCTCCGTGATATCCATATATGTACCAATTTTCGTTGTGGTCAGTCAAACGGTGTCGGAGTCTATAGGCTTCGGATAAACGGACAAAAAAAAGTGCGTGCTATAATATGGTGCTTTAAAGCAAATATATGTGGAATTTTTAAAAAAAGATCTTACTACAAGTTTTCTCCTTAATCTTATACCCATACTACAATCTTATATACTAGCAATTTTAATTACTTTCTTTAAAAAATAATTAAATGCTTTAAAAAAAACTTTATTGAATATGAAATAAGAAAATCGTTAACCTCGATACTCTTCACATGAAAAACTGTCTGGTATAGGATATGTCACTTATAATAAAGACAACTTAGATGATGCCAAAATTAATTTATCTGGCTATACGACCAGTAAACATAGCGCAATTTCACTTCAATAGGTCCAATAAAAGGCTTTCTAATCCAAACTCCAATTTTGTGTTTATATGGGTAATACGCCTTCTCGTAGACTGGCACTGGCATACACTCCCTACACAATTTCTATTCTCTAGCTCAAAAACCGAGAGCCTACTTTGGGCTAAGTATATTGGGCTACATATATGTAGATGGACAAACAAACTCATTTCATCGCGTTGTTAAAGAAGTGGCGCAAAAGTAATGTCTTAATTTTTAAAAATGGCATCAAGTGTTACAGATAGTTGGCAACAAGCTATGGAGCGATACACATCTGAAGAATGTGGAATTATTTAATAAGTTTCCGGGACGAGTGATTAGAGAGATTTTTAGAGATTTGAATCACCATCCTATCTAACGGCGCCAACTACTTCCTTTTGGGCTTTTTGACAAAGTTTTAATACTAGTCTCGAAATCTGATGTGAAAGGTTTTGGAATTTTACTACAATAAGTAAAAGTTTGATACTTTTAATTTAACTCAATATTTAATCTTTATTTCTTAAGTCAAATTATTACCCGAATAGCCTAATTACCTCATACTTTATAATATGTTTACAAGTGTGCTAAAAGACAATTGTGCATGATCTACTCAACGCTAAGCGATTATACTACACTTATATAGGTCAACAGTATATGGTAAGTACTAACATTTAGGGCGTGGCACTTATTTCAGATCATTATTCTTAGGTTTATCGCCTTTGCATAGTTTAACCTTCATATTCACAGTAACTATAGGCGATCGATTGTTGTTTGAGCTAAAAGTCGTATTAGAACAGTAAGGAAACCAACTTGAAAAGGGTCAAATTGGACGGGGGGTTACACTTGTACAAGCTTGTTGATGAACTTACTTTTGCTGTGTGACGGTAAATACGGATTTGCTCACTATTCTTTTACCCGTATGCCAAATGCGGCCAATATATTTGATGCGTTGTATGGCGATAATGGCCAATGCCACTGTCCTGCAAGGAAGACAATTAATTATATAATAATAATATAAATATGAAACACTCGCAATAAAGTTAAAAACAAAATTTAAGCGAACTCACTTGAATAGCTTCTTTTTATCGCGTTGCGGACGCTGCAGCACCTGAGCGCCGTGTATGGCCAGCAGTGCACGCTGCTCACTCTCCTGATAACTCTCTAAGGACATCTTCAAATAGCGCTTCTGATAGACCAGCGCCTTGCGGTGTGATTCAACACGCAAATAGCGTCCAAACAAATGCCGGCAACGTTCCTCCAGCTCTGTGGCATTAGCGCTGTTGCTCAGCTGCGTTTCCAACTCTTCTATGCGTTTTTGCAGGGCGCAACGTTCGTTGACCAAATACTGCATGGACTCGGCCAATTGACGATTTTCCTGTGTATTCGTTGCAAGCAGGTCGTTGATATCTTTCATTTTTTGTAGAAACTGCTGCGGCACAATGTCGTCGACAGTCGCGTGGCTCTGCGCAAGTCTGTCGTTGGCCTGTGCCAAAGCCTCGGCCAGTTTAGCTTCACGCTCCGCGCCGCGTTGCACATCGAAACGCAGTTGGGCAATAGACTTATTCAAAGTGTCGCGTTCACATTCGGCCGCCATGAGTTTCGTTTTGAGCTCCTGCAACTCGGCATGCAGTTGCGCGCTCTCCTGGTGTTGGCGCTCGCGTCGATTTGAGCGCCGTGTCTCGGCCTCTTGTAACGTCACCAAACGTGCTTCCAGACTTTCAATTTCGGCGGTTTGTAGTGTAAGACGCTCCTGTAAATGCTCCAACACTTGTTCGGTGTTGTCCTTGTCCCGCGCCAGCTTTTCCATTTCACGTTTTAAACGCTCACAGTACTCAATGCGCTCCTGCAGCTCCTTTTCGTAACGTTGGCGTTCGCGTTCGCCGCTGCGTTGCAAGTCAGCAGTGCGTTCGCGCTCGCGTTCATTTTGTGCCGACAGCAATTTGATTTCACTGCGCAATCGTTGGCCTAGGTCGACCTCGAAGTCGGTGAGAGAGCGTGGCGACTTTCGTGGCGACTCTGTAGGCGATTTCAAAAGTAGCGATGAGTTCCGTCGACTCTCAGCACGTTGCAACGAGGTTAGCTGCGTCTGCAGTCTCTCACAGCGCTCACGCTCTTGATCGAGCAATTTGTGCAGATCATCCTCCTTATCGAGCGCTGTTTCGAGCCTCTTGCGCATTGCCTCTATGATGAGCACATCCTGTTCTTGTATCTCCTGTGAATGCTGTTTCTCTGCATGTAGATCCTGACGAGTTGCCTCACATTGCTCACGCTCTACAGCCAATTGCGTCTTGAGTGCTTCCAGCTGATTAAGCAGATCACGTTCGCCAGTGAAATTCTCATCATCTGTGCCCGTGCCAGGCGCCAGGTGCTCATCGTCTTCGCTCGGCTGCTTCTGCTGGATCTTCGAATCCAAATTGTTCTCCTCCTCACTTTCAATTGCTTTTAATATATTCGAGTCCAATTGTGCCGAATAGTTTAGCTCCTTCTCCACTTGCTGTGCAATTTCATCGACCGAGAACTGCTTTGAGCTGTTGTCGCTTTGCTGTTGCCTCAGACGTTCCACATCACATTCGAGTCGCTCCACTTGATGCGTCAAATTGACGCAGCGTTCCTCAGCTAACGCAAGATCCGTACTCAACTTCAAAAGCCGCTCGTCCTTTGCTTTAATGTCCTGATTCAACTGCTCGATTTCCCGTTTACGTTGCTCCGCATCACGCTGCACATATTTGCACTGTTCGTGCGACTCACTCACACATCGTAATTCCTTACGCAGATTCTCACGCTCTGCGGCTTCATGCACGGTGATCTCGAGAATTTGCGCTTCCAAATTCGAAATGCGCTGTAAGTATTTCTCCTCTTGTTCGGCATAGTTACGCAGATTCTTCTCGTGTTTGCTCAACTGTTCCTTTTGCGCTGAGCAAGTCTTAGTCAATTCCTTCCGCTCCCTGAGTAGCTCCTCATAATCGGCACATTTGGCAGCCAATTGCATTTCTATTTTTTTACAATTTGCAGCCACCCTAGTTAATTCGGAAATCTCGTCTTGGCGCTTGTCCAGCTCATTCTGTAAACCGCCAAGACGCAGTCTCGTTGCAACCAAGTCTTCTTCTAGGGTTTGCAGCTCCTGTGCATGTTTCGTCTTGAGCATGACTTTATCCTTCTCGGCGGTATCGAGTTTTTGACGCAGCAACTCTAATTCGTGCGCCAATTTCTTCATTGTTTCATTGCGTTCTGCGCTCTGTGGACGATTCTGTTCGGGCGTTGGGCCCAGCAACATGGTCGACGAGCGTAATTTCGAGTCATCGATGAGAGTTGAGAAGTGTATTTGGCGTGGTACTAATCCGGGCGTAATGCTCCCGCCGGATTGTGCTGAAGCTTGCACATTGAGGTCCTGGAAATAGTGTGGATGCTCGAAAGTATTCGTTGGATGAAGCTTCATCCCAAAACCACTGAGGTCCTCAGTGCGTTTATCTGTCAGATTAGCGATCACATCCTTTGATGTATCCTGCAACATTGGTTTACATATATACCGATTAACTTCGCTTCTTCAAAAACATTTTCACAATCGTAATACTCACCCTTGTGTGCTGTAAGAAACCGCCGCTCCCCTGCGGTACCAACAACGGTGTATTCGTGTCCTGCGCTATCACAGCACGCCGCGCCACTTCCGGTTCATCAAACTCTGTAATCGATACGATGTCGCTGAGCGTGCGTGCGCTTAACTTTGTGCTGACATCTTTTTTGCCTACACCAGCCCCACCACCACACAACGATGAACTCTGACTCGAATCCAAGGCGGCTTGTAACTCTTTCTCCTTTGCCTCAAATTGCGCGCGCAAATGATCGATCTCGTCATTCTTATCAGCCAGCATTGTTTCCATTAGATCCGGCAACGCCAAGCGGTTAATCATCTCCGATTTGATTTTATCTTTTAGCTTCTGCACTTCAGTGCTTTTCTGCTTCAGTTCCGCCTCAAGTCGCTCAACGAGACTTCTATCTGGCTGCTGTTGCACGATCAACTGAGCCTCCAAATGATCAATTTCTCTCTTGCTCTTCTCCAGCTGTTGTTTCATATTGACGATCTGCTTATCGCGAGCCGTCAGCTTCTCGTTGAGAGTCTGCATTTCGTTTTGCATATCATGCAAGCGTATATTTAGATCGGAGGTGCCAACACGGTGTAGCTCTTCGGCCCGATGGCGTTGCTCCTCGAGTCGCGTCTGCAACGTAACAATGCGCTGCGTTTGCTCATCGATGCGGCCTTGGAGATGGTCACGTTCATGTTGCAGTTCCTGTTTAGTGAATGAGAAGAATGAAGTTAAATTTGCTCCAAGTGTACTATTCTATTGAAGAAGTATTAACATAAAGCAAGAGAAATTGCCGACCTTATAAGGTATATATGTATATTCTTGAAATAGAGTAGTTGATTTGAGCAGAGTTGCTCTATAAATAAACAAATTAGCTCCTCAGTTTTTGAACTAAACACTTTTCCAATTTTTCTTATCTCCTTGTTTCTGGATCATATTACATAACCCCTATGCTTTCTTGACTTTCTACAGTACCATTGCAACTACTAGAAAACTTCGCATACAATTTGCAGTATCTCATGAAAGAGATGACCGCTAAACAGATTTGAACTCATTTTCTCTGTCAGCCGCAGTTCAAAATATACAGTTCAATGAACCGCATTAAGTCTGCAAGTACATTTATGACACCACATTTGGAAGATCTAGAATATTATAAAGTAGTTTTTCCGTGATGTTTGCAATAAGATACAATTTTTCAAGTACATATTATAACGGAACATATTATAAGCACCTAAATATGTATCTCTAAACCATCATCTCATAACCCCTCAGCAAACTTCTTTGTTCGCAAAGAAAATTTAAAAAAAAGGAAAGAGATGCTCTGCAGCATACGACAACCAAATACATGTTAATTTTCGAGTTCGAGTACGCTTGACAATGCCCACATATTCAAGAAATTCATATGGTAAACCATCATCATCATCATCAGCATCACCATAACCATCATATGACCGAAAGCAAAAGAAACTCGAACCGAGGTCAGCACGACCACTATTCAATTGAAATTGAGCGCATCTTAATGATGACAAACAAAGGGAAACAGCACAGCCACGCAGTGAGCATGTGTATCCAGCAGATACACACGCTCCATACGGTATTTTTTGCATACAACTAACCAATTGAAGGCGTTAAATTGTATTTGTAAAGCGGTAAAGTGTTTATTTAGACAGAGTGTAGTGTATCTGTGCGTTTTAGTAACGAACGGTGGTGATGATGATGATAATGACGATGTGAGTGTGAGTGTGAAAGTGTGTGGTAAATTAAAACTACAAAGTTGTTGTTGGAGTTATTCTGCATTCAGAGAAGATTTAATGGGATCTTTTATAAACATTTAGATATTTTTGAACTATTCAGACTTGTAGTAAATGCATTCTTTGTTTTTGTATTACATCATGTTAACTGCAACTTACAAGCTGCTGATTGAGTTGAGGCAGGTGCGGTGTCAAGGGATTTGTGTTGTATAGAATTTGTATTTGTAATTAAAGCTATGTATTTCACAGATATAAACGAATAACTATACTAACCAAAGGAATTAATTTAGTAGTATCCAACTGTTACTGTTGTAAATATTAAGGCAAATCAGATAGTTATTCCGGGACAGTAGGATTAGAGCGGCAGTAAAGTCGTCTCCAATCTGGTTTAGAGGTGTACAGACAGGATTTGGTTTGCTATCTCTCGGAAGAACAATCGTAAGCCTGTCCGACCCCTAGGCGTAAATCATTACAATTATCTATTACCACTTCCAAGTCCGAAATCACCAGAATATCATTTACTCAGGTGGTTAGAGGACGATAAACTCGTTTAACTCTATGGCCTTTAAGTTAAATAGCGCTCTGAGTTTTCGAATATATCTTAGCAATATATATATTATTATATTTTCTGAACAAATTCCTGAAGAAGCTTTGAAGAATGTAAAGCACTTATTGTCCTGCCAATGCTAAAGACACGAGCATTACTTATCGCCAATCCAACCCCCAAACCCCCTAAATTCTGCAACACTTTGGCTGACTAATAACGCATTTTTGTGTTATTTTTAAAGTTAAACATTAACTAAACTGGCACAAACTGGGCATAATTATAGCTGTATCTGGGAATTATTATAGGCTTTTTGTTGCATTCCATTTCTAATTTTAAATGTGCTTTTCCCAGTTCTACATGACTACTTGCTCAACCCGATGAATCAGATGAGCGCATATGAAATTGTTGACTCTGATTATGTGAATTCTGATAATACATATTTTTTAACAATATCCATATAAGAAACGGAACAATCAAAATAATATAGTATTGAATTGAATAAGTGCCAAAGATAAGTTTGTTACGAAGCAAAGAGCAATGCATAGAACAACAAAGAAATAATATGAGACCCTTAAAAAGAGTATAGCCGAACAAATGTTTGTGAAAGTGTTGAGAAAAACAAAATAGAAAAAAATTGAAAACGAAAGCAATAAATTAATTTAAATCGCACAAAAACTGTCATATGAAAATTAAAATGCTTTGGCGCGCTCTGATAGTGCAGCATTTTTTTAAATAAATTTGCAGATATTTGGTGCCCCGCAGCTGTCAAACTTCATTGAAATGGACGACGGAAGTGGCAAAATTTTAGAAACAAGAAAATTTAATTCAATTACATTTTTAAAAACAAAATTGGAGAATAAAACTAATGATCATGAAGTAGGTATTCTTTATAATACTTATTTATTGTTTAGTTAGGTCACTAAGGTGCTATTCCAGAGTTGAAAAACAAATAAGGCATTTTTCATTAATTCGAGTTGGCGGAATCCTCTCTTATTACTTCTACTTGTCCACACTTCTTGGGAGGATAGAATCTTATCAAGGCTTTTGCAAGGCGCCATCACAGATGGTCCGACCCTCACAGAATTTTTTAAGGAATTAAAAAAAATGAAAATTGTGTACTATGCCAGTATGGACTATGGGGTAAGAACCCCTACGCACTTACGCTAATCTAGCCAGTAAGTTTTCTTTAAATGACGATTTTTGTTTTAGGGCTTCAATGGTTTAAATCGGATTCCCCGGAATAAAAACTTTATGTTTGTGAAACAGAAAAAGATCACACATTGGTTAATCTATTTTATTTGTTGTCTTAAATTCGTTCACTATATCATCCGTTGAATTCGAAATGAGATTAAATCTGAACCGCAAAATGCTCATAAAAAGTTTCAATAATTGAAACAAGCGCCCTCAAATGGTGTTTACTTTGAAGGGGTAATTTTAACAGATTGTAGACAAATCTACTAAACTAAACTACATCCTGATCTATTAACTTAGATATTCCATTCTAAATATCGCTGAACTTAAAATACGCTTTAATCCCACATTTTTGTTAATTCACTTACTCGAATGGGACCCACACCTAAAACGGATTTTGGACCTGAAAACATTTTACGTTATTTCTTTCAAACTCTTTTCGCGTTTCAATTCCAATGAACTGAAATTTTTATTGCTTCACTTCGTGAAACATTTTAATTGAACGCAATTCATTCACTGTGAACCGTCAGTTTAATTCAGAATTTATTCGCTTCGTTTTTATATTGATTTACATAAATATGACAACCGCTCGTGAAATAATCGAGACAAAAAAATAAATACATCCAAAGTTTTCTGCTACCGTTCCGCAAAGAACGCGCAGTCCGTGTTCTGTCATACGACTGATTTGATCGCAACTGTGGCAGGCGGCCAAAGTGCGCTGAATGTGGTTCATAGATGCTGCTGCCGTCTGTCTGCATAAGCATTAAGCACGTTCAGAGAGCAATGGAATTTTGATGCTCAGAGAGTGTTTGTGTTCTTTATGTTGATTTCATTGGTTGTAACAGTTTGAGGGTGTACACTATACAGCGCAATAGGAACTTTGAAAGGAGCTAAAGCTAAAGGAAATCTTGGGAGTGAATTCATACTTTAAAAAACCATGTACTTTTAGTAAGCGAAATCTATCAATGGACTGCTGTTAAAGTTTCCATTACTTGGCTTCATTTTACGGCCAATTTATGACCCAAACTTTAGCTTTTTTGAAGTATAGAAAAGCATGTTAAGTCATGGGTGCAACGGCCTAACTTGCGGAATTGTAACTACTAAAGCAGTCATCGTATTCGACAGATTTGGGACCCAGTAAATGCCCGCAATTTCAAATCACAAAAAGGGGCGCAGCCCGTCGAACGAAGCGCTTAGCGGCATCTAACGATTTATTGGCACTCAGAAATCACAACAGGCAACTCTGTTTTATACAGATGGTTCCAAAGTGTACAACAGTATAGATAGTGGCGTCAACAACTGCCAACAGCTGAACATTAAAGAGTATTTTCGTATGTATTTACTCCGATAAGAGAACTTCGTGAGACTCATAATTTGTCTGAAATCTTGGAAAACGGAATACCCGAAGAGCTCGCTTGATGTAGCATATCCGAATAACTCAGTAGCTTAGCTTAACTTAATAGCTTAGATGACATGCGAGTGTCCGCCACTTTTAAAACAAATACAGAGCACTTTGGCTACATAATTTTTATAAAACTTAACGACAGTGGCCGAGTACAACCCAAAATATCTGCCAAAACTTGTACAGTGCAACAAATGAAAATGCTGTTAAAGAGGTATATCTGTATAATATGGGCCTTAACATATTGGCATAAACGTGCCGTTTCTATGTATCTCAATAAGAGACATGCATCAATTCTAAAAGTCTGACGCTCATAGACTGATCTGAAAGTTTTCCTACGTCTTCAAATACTATCAACTAAAAAAATCAGCCTATAGTCTTATAATGGAGAAATTTTCACTTCGCAATACTCACCACACAAGCATTACGTAAATGCGTCAGTTGCATATCCAGATCACGCATTCGCTTCGCGGCAGCCCCCTCGGCACGCGTATGTCTGTCGAGTTTCTCGACGACTCGTTGTACGCTCTCCATTGTGATCGAATGCTGACGTGGCGACGGATGCACTGGTGAACCCTGATCCTGCGGCGAGAGAGTAGCAGCTGCGGGCACCGCAGTCGGTCGTGCACCGTGCACGGAGACATCTTCAGTGACACTATTGCTTGCCGAATGATTCGTGTTGTGTATGGCCTCGAGGGTTTTGGTCTTCTGATCGATCGTTTGTTCTATTACGCGTAGCTGCATTAAAAATAATAATAAAGCTGACATGGACTTATGCAGTTTTATCAACTTACCTGATCCACGATTTCATTTAACACCATACTCTGTTCTGCAGTCGGTCTCACATTTTGCAGTTTCTCCTCCAACATGGAAATCCGTGTCTTATAACTTTCGCCGATCTCCAATTTAAGGCTCTCCACTTCATCTTGCAGCACCTCATTCGATCGATGTTGGCTGTCAACATATTCCTCCAGATGCCTGACCTTCTCGCTCAGTACATGTTCATTGAGCGCCTTCGTATCGATTTCTATCTCCAAGTCTGTGATGTTCTTGCGGAGATCAAAGATTTTGTCAGTTGAAGCCTTCAGAAAAACTTCGTATTTGTCACGTTCGGCTTTCGACTCGCTCAATTTCTGTGTGACTTCACCCAGTTGCTGCTCTAGTTGTGCGTACTGTGAATTGGTTGGGGAGATGTTTAAGTGACTATGAATTTTATTGCTAGATTGGCGGAAATTACTTAAGATTTCCATTGACTTACATAAACGAAAGTATGATTATCAAAGAAATTCTTAAGCTTTGTGCACATTGAGTTTTTGTTAAGTTTTGCAAATGGTGCAGTTAGTTTTTTGTAGTTCAGTAGTAGTTTTGCAAATGGAGTGCATGAAAAGAGAATGGCATGAAATGTTGTTAGCATGTGTTATTTTGAGAAAATATCTAGTAGTGAAACAAAACAAAAAACAATTCTTTGGCTTACAAACTTTACGATTTAATAAAAACTTAAATTAAAAAAATTATAAACCATTCCCTTCAATTCATAAACGACGTTGCCTAATTGACATTACTATCTTTACATTTTCTCGCCATATATTATTTTCTTTTATTTATTGACTTTTTACTGTGTATTTTTGGCCTTGACATCATTATCTTAGCGCCGTAGAAAGCTTTTAGCGCATATTTTCTCTGACAGCTGCTTTTAGCGGCTTCCTCAAAGACTTTTGACTTCTGATATTGTTTCTTTGTGATTGACGATATTATTTTCATTCGCTCATTGTAAATAAACCAGTCAATTACGTATTTCTAACATGAAATGCCAAACGCAGAAAATTAATCAGGTTTTTAAAATTCTCCACCTGAACAGAGGTAATATTAGTAATAAATTTAATCTGTGAATTATACAAATTTCTTTGAATGACAATATAAGTTTAAGACCAGCTAACAAGATTAAGAGAGATAAGGTAATAGGTATGTCAACCCAATTACCGCTCAATAATGTTTTGACACTTAAAACCCAAAGAAGAAACGTATTTAGGGGTATTGTTTATAAGCAAATCATCAGATTTCGAAAAGTATGGCCAGTCTTTTAAGACACACTAACTTGAAAAACGTTTGCTTGACTTATCATAATTATCAGGAAACCTTCAATGATATTATAATCGTGACAAGAATATAAAAAGAAAACAAAAAACAATTTTATATATTAGGATTTTAAATACAAGAAACTGGATTGGCGGAATCACTGTAAATACGCCTGTAAATATAAATACTCCTGTTTGAACCCTGCACTTGTGATGTTATAACATAACCTACACACACCCACTGTTCTCAATTTACCACCTCCGATTCCTAACTATCTATAACTTTATCCCCATGTAAATCTCAGACACATTTGAATATCCCATGAGTCGGTGTATCCACGTGTTAAAATAATATATTTCCCACCCCAGCCATCGCTTGTGCGTCGGCCGTCCAATTTCTAAGCATGAAAGGGTGAAGGAGTTTCTTAGTTTTGTGAATATAAAGACGTCAAATAGTAGAATAGTAAATAGAATAATTGAATCAATAAATATCTTTTGATAACTTGAAGATTGTAATATTGTACCAGTGTTTCTACTTAGAACAGTTTCAAGACACAAAAACATTCAATAATCAAACTTTATTTGTAGTAAAACTGCAAGATTCTACATTTGGCTGCTAGCCTTAAGCTGTTAGTAACTTCAAATCAAAATACTTAATAAATGTTAGAAAAAATAAGGCAGAAAAACAATAATATTGAAACGTTTCAAAGCGACTCAGAAGACGAAAAATAAACCAAACCAAAGGAAACTAACTCAAAAGTGCATAGAAAAACAACCAGAAACACAAACAGATCCACGAAACGCAACCAAGAATAATGGGAACCGACATTTAAAGGTTTTTTTTTAACAAAGTTCAGCAGCACAGCACGGCTCACTCTTGAAACTCACCTCCTCCGCGAGTGAGTTGCGCTCCCTTTCTTTGTCACGAATTTGTGCTTTCAAACTCTCAATTTCACGTACGAACTCATCGCGTTCCTGTTCTCTTTCGACGGCCTGCTCCTCCAGGAATTGTCGTGTGGCCTTCAGCTGCTTGTCAGCGGTGTCGATCTGATTTATCAAGGAACGCATTGAAAGGCATAAGAGAACGGAACATGACATTTTACTAAACACTTCAAGATAGCAGTTCAAATGATCCTATCCACGACCTACTTTAGATCGAACTTTTAATGGTAACTTGGTAAGCATGCGTTTAATCACAGCATGTGGGCTGCAGAAATTTCTTCAGGGGTACTTGCTTCTTAGCCTGTGGACTCACCTGTGATTGCAAATCTTCACGATCTTTCTTGCCGTAATCGATAACTTTATCGCCCTCACGACAGAAATCCTCAATCATTTGGAGCAACAAAACAATGGAATCGTTATGCTCGCTGGGCTTTTGACGCGTCGGCGACGACAACAAATTACGCGCCTTTTCCTGCAGCTTAGCGAAATTGACCGCTGAACGCTCTGTGTCTGGCGAACTTTTCAGCGCGGAGCCACTCAAGCCATAGCCCTCCGCGTAGTCAGTGTTATTGAGGGAGTTGAGTGCCGAGACTTGATCACGCAAAGTTTGCAGTTCCTGGCCAAGTTCGCTGTTGCGATTGATCGTGCGATCGAGCTGTTGTTGTAACTTCTGGCGATTAGTTTCCGATTTGATGAGTTTATTCTTAAGCTCTACAAGTTGGAAGTTAAGCTCTGCCTTCGGCGCATTCAAGTGATTTAGATCCGGTGGCAACGAATTGAGCGGCGCTGGCCGATTTTGACTGACATCCTGTCGACCAGAGCGCAGCAGCTGTTGCTCATTGAGCGAATGAGTGCGAAGAAATTTATGCACGCGTTGTGGCAATTTGAGACCATCCTCTGCTTCGCTATCGTGTTTTTCACCCTGATGACTGCGATTCTCCAAATTGGTGGCATAGTCTTCATCAGCAGCGGCATCATCATCATCATCCAATTCACTGGTCAAGGACGTGCGCGCTTTTTCGCGCTGTTTCTGCAAATCTTCCGAAAGTTGCAGTAAATAAGCCGCCTCGGACTTCAGCTTCTCTAGACAATCATTCAGATCAAAGTCATCACTTGACTCGTCGGTACTATTGTTATTGATAAACTGCACCAGGCTTGGATGTTCGATTAGCTCCAGCAGACTTTGCACATCGGGCACGTGACGCAATTGTTTGCTTGTCACATTCAGCGAGTTATTCAGTATCGATGTGCTCAGCTCCTGCTCAAGTTCCTCGCCGTCGAGACTACGATTCAATGAGAGCAATCGTTGCAACTCCTCAACGAGCGTCACATTTAGATCGTCCTCGCAGTTGACTACGCAGCGTGCAAGCTGCATGAGCACCGTGCGAAACATTTTCGAAAGCTCACGTAGGCCATCGCGTTCGCTGATGATGTGCGCCAAATCGCGTCCAGAATCGAAGGTCAGGTGGCGTTTATTCTTGCGACTCAGCTGCTTTTCGTATTCGAGTTTTTGGCGCGACATCTATGTGAAAAAAGAGGTCAAATTACAGAAGAAACTACATTCGACGAAATTCTAATTCTCACTTACCTCCTCCGCATGTCTAATATTCAACTGTGTAATTTCCAATTGGCTTTTGGCCGTAAACTTCTCACGTAATAAAATCAACTCCTTCGGCCAATGCTGATCGTCTGCAGTCGAATCGGAGAGCAGGTTCTGTAAGCAATAATTTCGAAATATGTTTTCAATAAAACAACACACAACAAAAGAACAACTTCCTCGAAAATACTCAACATAAAAAACCAATAAAAAACTGTGTAAAAACTGTGTTGTAATTGGGGGTGCCCCCAGTCAGCTCAATTCAATAATTTCCTCCAGCCGAAGGCCATGCAAGCAAACTTTGCCTTTGTTTACTGACACGAATCTCAAATATAAACAATTTTACCCTCGACATCTTTACATACTCGTGGCTTTTCTTGCACTTCTTTTTCATTTCTATAGATTTCATTCACTTTTTGTGACGGTTTAACAGAAGAAAAATGCACAAACTTGGACGCAGAAAAGACTTGCTTATTCATACCATACAGAGTGTCGAATGACCTGGTATGACTCCGATTTAAATATATATCGAAATGCATTCTATAAATCTTGTTGAAATGGTGTGGAAAGGGTTATTTTTAGACGGTGAGTCAAAAAATCGAGGGGAAATTGGATTTGAGGAAGCTTTTCTATATTTTGGTTGCTTCGACAATTTCATCAAATTCAGAATTCTCTATTAGATTGGATCGAATTTATGTTATATTTTGATTGGTGTTCCCAGAAAATTTTTAGTATAATTTAGAAATTTCAGATATCGTTACTCCCATCTTCAGTCATTTTTAATGGGTTTAAGCTTCCTGCTGCTCGTGAACTGCGGTATAGGAACTTAAGTGAACTTGAGTAGAGGAAACACAAAGTATTAGCACTTCCTAAGCCACGACTGCACTGAAATTCGTAATGAAGATCAAATTGAGCCTTACAAACACAATATCCTCATGATATATGCGGCTTTCGTCTACAGTAAACAGGCTTAGCATATGTAACCGAACACTGAAAATGTCGTAGCTTTATTACATTTTCTTCAGTCGGGGACAAAATAGAAAACTTTCTTCTGTAGTAGTTTATATTAAACTATCACTTAATCGCACTGAGGATAAATCTAAAAACTAATATTCTACGTCTTAATAAGACTTCGGGTGCACCAAAAATTATTTGAGCACTACAAATCTAAAAGGTTTAAAAACCTATAAACTTTCCGGTTTAATAATTAAGAAATCTATTGATTTCACGATTAACTGAACGGCTTTCAAATTAGCACAATAATTTTCTATGAAAATTGATTTTTAATTGCAATGACTACGAAAGTTGCGCAGGATACGCCCATGAGATTAAGCAATTTATCCAATTATAGAGAATTTCCAGCTATAAAAGAGCTAGCAGGATGTAATTAATTTAGAAAAGTTTGAACTGGAAATAACTACGAATACGGGATAATTCGCAAGTTGGAATTCGCGGAGTCTTTTGCAATAGAAACTGGTCCTAGAACTTAAAATCATGGCTTTCGACAATATCGAATACGAGCGCGTTGTAAAGCGTGTTTTGATCGTAATGGGCATCTATGGGTCACACTTGAAGCCAACTGATCCGCAGTGGTATCGTTACTTTTTACGTGTCTATCGCTATGTGTTGCATGGCATGTTTACTCTAACGGTAACAGTACTGATGTGGCTCGATATATGCTTCAGCGAAGATACAACGCATATACTGAATGGTCTCTATATCACACTGACGGAATCGGGGCTAATCGTAAAGCTACTCAATGCCTGGCAACGGATGCACATCGTTGAGGATTTGTTTGAAGAATGGTCGACGAGCAAACAATTCGCATTGAAGGACGACAAGGAGCGAGAATTGTGACAGCGGGAGCAGCGAACCTTTGGCCGGCTCTACTACGCCTATACTTTTTTTAGCGTTGGTGTGATCCCAACCATGTTCATAACAGGGCTCTTCAATGCACCAAATGAGTTGCCATGTTGGCTGTGGTTGCCTTTCGATTGGCAGAATCACCAGAGGTTTTGGTATGTATACTTCTACGAAGTTGTAGCCATACCGGTGACTTGCATAACGAATATAACTCTTGACATGCTCAATTGTTATCTAATGATGCATCTGGCACTATTACTGCGTATCGTGGGCATACGCTTGAACGCATTGTGTCAAGAGCCGGGAACTAGAGGGGAGCAGCGTTTGTATGAGGAGTTTGTAGCACTCATCAAGCTGCACAATCGCATTGAGTGGTAAATTTTGATGCAATATATAAATTAGAAGTTGACCTAATTATTTTAACTTTTTAATTTTAATAAAAAAAAAGCAACTCGAAAAAAGTAGAATCCTTCACAGAACGCTCTACTCTAGTTCAGATACTTCTCAGCTCTTCGGTGCTTTGTTTTAGCGTCTATCGCTTACAGGGCGTGAGTAAGCTGAAATCTAAGCAATTTTAAATATATACCAAATTCTGTTCACCTCTCATGCTCCGCAGATAAATATCTTTCAAGATCCTGGTGCCTTTACCGGTATGCTTCAGTATGCCGCCTCAATGACTTTGCAGATTTTTTTACCTACATACTATGGCAATACGGTGACCATCTACTCAACTCGTTTGAGCTTCGACATTTACAGCTCGGACTGGCCATATATGACACGACGTAATCGTTTATTGATATTAAGCTATGTCAACTATCTAAATCGTCCGATTGTACTACGGGCAAGTACCTTCTTTCAGATTGGCTTGCCACTCTTTACCACGGTAAACAAGAGAAGATATTATTTTAGCAATTCTTTCCTAAAAGGTTCTTTCTATTTCAGATCTTGAATCAAGCCTATAGCTTGCTAGCCTTGCTACTTAATATAAATGACTAATTTGTGGTCTGCTTAAACGAATTTCAGAAAATATTGCTTCAGTACCTGAGTAGAATTTTACCGTATATGAAAGGAACTTCACTATTATATCTATATAAAACAAATTGGAAGAAGCGTTTCAAAAACCTTCAAAAGTGAAATTAAATTTTTTTTTTTCTTATTTCCCAAAAGAAGAGTACATTGTCTATTATAGAAAAATAAATCGACTATTGTGCTAATTAATATTTAGGACAAGTGGGTGAATTTTAATTTTACAATCAGTTTGTAAAGTCGTGTTGTGACTGGAATTTAACAATACATGTATTTTAACAATAAATAAACAATTAAAAATAACACCAATTAACAATGAGTAAGTAATGTAATGAAGTAATGTGTTATGTGAGGTCCACTGGTCTCACCCTTTTTAGTCTACGTTGCCGAGTTAGTTCATCTAATGGTAAAGTATTCACACCATCGTTCGAATGCTGGGAAAGTTTGTTTTGGTATTTTCTGCTTAAATTGATTATTTCCTCATCTACTGTCGGAATTCTTAGGTCTCGATGAAGGTCCGCGTTGGTGATATACCATTGGGCTTTGGTGATAGTGCGAATAATTTTTGATTGTTGCCTCTGGATTAACTTGTATTTGATTTTTTGGCAACTCCCCATATTTCGACTCCATATGTCCAAATTGGTTTAATAATTGTCTTATAGATTAGGAGCTTGTTTTCAAGTGAGATGTTTGCATTTGGTTTGAGCAGCCAGTTCAGTTGTCTTACTTTCATTTTGATTTGGTCACGCTTTTTTTGTATATGGTGTTTCCAGTTTCTTCTTCTTCTTTTTCTTTTTGAATGGTTACGTCGTCTCCGTCAATATTTATATGGATTGGTGTGAATCTAGTCTTAGTAGTGTATATAACTTGTACTGTTTTGTTTTTGTTTATTTTAATATGCCATTTTCTAAGCCAGTCAAGTGTTTTATTAAAGTCTACTTGCAACATGGATGTTGCAGTATTTATGTTTTTATGAGCACTTAGGAGTATTGTGTCATCGGCGAAAGTTGCAATCATCGACGAATTGTGAGTGAGACATGGTATGTCTGCTGTGTATAGGGTATATAATAAAGGTCCTAGCACACTTCCCTGTGGAACTCCTGAATTTATTTCTCTAAAGGTTGGGTATTCGTCTGAGTATTTAACTAAGAAGTATCTACCTGTGATATATGATGTTAATAGATGTGCTATGTTTTGAGGGAATATATTGTTAAGTTTCCATTTGAGTCCTTCATGCCAAACCTTGTCAAAAGCTTTTTCCACGTCCAAAAAGAGTCCAATACAAAATTTATTATCCTCAATGTTATTTAGAATTTTGTGCGTAATTCTGTGCACTTGTTGTATCGTTGAGTGATTCTTCGGAAACCAAATTGGTGATTTGGAATGATGTGCCTGCGTTCTATTATTGGCAATAGTCTACTTCTTAATATATTTTCAAAGATTTTTGAGATTACAGGGAGTAGACTGATTGGTCTATAAGACTCTGCTTTTGATGCGTCTTTGCCTGGTTTCGGGATGGCAATAATCTCAGCTACTTTCCAGACTCTCGGAAAATAGTTTAGTCCGAGCATAGCGTTAAAGATGTTTCTTAGATATTTTATAGCTTTTACAGGTAGTTCTCTCAGGAGTTTCCCATTTATTTTGTCATATCCCATTTATTTTGTCATATCCAGGGGACTTTTTTTCATTTATGTCATTATTAATGCATTTTCTTATTTTTCTTATGGTGGTCTTTTCATGTTTTATATGTTCTGAACCTCTGCTAATATCTGTGTTCAGCTGTGGATCATCTGAGTTGGTGGCGACTTCTGTAAAAACCCTTTCGAAATAGTCCGCTAATACTTTAGCTTTGTCCAACTTCGTCTTTGCCCATAACCCGTTTTCCATTTTTAGAGGAGCCTGATGATTACTTTTATTTGTCCATCCTTTAGTAGCTTTCCATAAGGAGTAGTCCGTTTGACTCGTGGGTGTTAAGCTCTTGAGATATAATGTTAATTGTTTGTTTTTTAATACCTGAATCATTTTTTTAACCTCTTTAGTTGCCTTGTTGTACTGTCTTTTTGGGTCAGGAGATCTTGTGGTTGACCAGGTTTTACGTAGTTTACATTTTTTATTTAATAGTCGTCGTAGTTGAGGTTGTGTGTAGAATGTCAAATTTTGCTGCTTCTTTTTTGGTGTCGATTGTATGACTGCTTTCATAATGGTGTCATTCAGGAATACTATCGCTGACTCGATGTCCTCATATGATTTAAGAGGGATGTCGGTCATTAAATTAATGTTAATGTATTCATTATAAGTATGCCAGTCAGTTCTGTTGTTGTACAGAAGTCTGTTTGCATGTGTAGGCGTGACGTGCGAGTCATATATTAATTCTATAGGGTTGTGGTCTGACGAGAGTTCGAATCGTGATAAGATTTTACATTTCCGAATGTCCAGGTTCTTTGTTATGAAAAAATCTATCAAGTCAGGCGTTTTATTAATGTCTGTTGGTCAATATGTTGGTTCACCTGTACTCAAGTGTTAAGAGTTTGTGAACTGCATAGCGCTGAGGAGATTTTTGCCTTTTTTGTTCCTTAGCCTCGATCTCCACATAGTGTGTTTCGCGTTGTAATCACCGGCTGCAATGAAGCGTTGTCCAAGAAAGTTGAGGAAATTCTTATATTCTGTGTCTGTAATATTATGCTTTGGTGGGCTATATACGGCAGATATTATGAGTGGTCCTACAAGATCATTAATTTGAATGTTCGTCGCTTGTATGTAGTTATGCTGATATGGCGCAAGCTCGTCGTGCTTTATGCACTGCTTAATAATTATGGCTGTTCCACCGTGCGCTTTGCCATCGGGGTGGTTTGTGGTATACACCTTGTATCCTCTACCTTGTATGAAGTATTTGTTTGTGCAATGTGTCTCCGAGATTAGGGCTATGTCAATGCTGTTATCATGAATAAGTATTTGTAGTTCGTCAATATGGTTTTTATGTCCGTTTGCATTCCAAGTTATGATCCTTAATTTAGTTTCCATTTTGTTTGTCCATCTTCGATATGAGAATTGTTATGACGTTTATCATATTTGTGACTTGTTGAAACAATTGTTTCATCAGGTCTTTCATCTCAGTAATATCAGTATTTATGTCAATGCGTCTACTTATGTATTCATTGGTTGGATTCATAAGTTGTTCCATCTTATTCTTTTCGCCATTATTGTTGTCATTCTTATCATTAGCTACTTGAGCGTACGATTAACCGGTCTTAATTTTGTTTAAGTTTTGAATATCGATTGGAGCTATTGCTACTGTCTCAGCCGGAACTCGGTGGCTAGTTTCTCTAAGGGATAGAAATCTTTTTATTTTCAGTGCCTTGTATATCTCACAACCTTTGTAGTTTGCAGTGTGTGCAGCACCGCACAATGCACATTTTATTTGACCATTGGCTTCAATTTTGCAGTCGATTGTTTTCTGTTTACCGGCGCATTTGACGCAGATCGGGTCTCTGGTGCAGAAATTTGTCGTGTGGCCGTATTTTTGACAATTTGAGCATTGCGATATTATGCGTTTATGGTGTGGGGGCTCGAAAATGATTTTCGTGCAGAGCAGTGATGTTATGTTATAAATATCTTTGTTGTTTTTATTGTTTTTCAATTCAATGAAGAATAATGAAAGCGGTTTGTTCGTGACTTTTTGTTGTGCATTATGGATGTTTATGACTTCATGCCCTAGGTCGAGAAATTCATTTTTTATTTCGTTAATGTCAGTGGCGTGGTGCATATTCCTGAGCACTACTTTAAATCCACGATCTTCTTTCGGTTTGAACGTGTAGTATTTCGTTCTGTGCTCTTGCAGCATCTTAATAACTGTGCAGTAACTGTTAGAATCTTTTGTTTGATTACGCACCTCATTATTCTGCAGCGTTTTTAAAATGTAATTATGTTTAATTAAATTTTTTAGAGCATTGCTAAGAACGCTAATTTGTTCGACGTCTTGAACATATATTGGTGGTGGCTTAACTGATTTGAA